>BQMB01000556.1:0-91487 GCA_027943415.1 Closterium sp. NIES-67 | reverse complement strand
TTTTGAGAATTCTAATAAACACCCGGTAAGGATCCTGCAGCCGTGTAAGGGAAAGGAACACGGGAGGGGGGCGAACAGGAGTTGGGGCGAGCCATAGTTCTGAGGGGGGTCAGGACTTTGAATCTTCGTGTACTCACTCACATCACACTCACATCACACTCGCATCACGCGCCTGTTTGTGGTGTATGAGAGCAGGAAGCGGGAGAAGAGAAGGTGCACTCACGAGGTGCACGGGGAAGCGCACACGAGGTGCATGCGGAAACTCACAAGGTGCATGGGGAATTGCAACCGAGGTGCATGGGAAAGTGCACAGAGACATGACATGGGCGGGCAGGGCATAAGTTTTGTTCTTGAGAATTCTAAAAAACATAACACAGAGAGATGGGCGGGCGGGGCATATGTGATTTCCTTGAGTCACCTCAAAGGTAACACAGTGCATGGTGAAGCACAGTGCATGGCGAAGCACAGTGCATGGTGAAGCACAGTGCATGGTGAAGCACAGTGCATGGCGAAGCACAGTGCATGGCGAAGCACAGTGCATGGCGAAGCACAGTGCATGGCGAAGCACAGTGCATGGCGAAGCACAGTGCATGGCGAAGCACAGTGCATGGCGAAGCACAGTGCATGGCGAAGCACAGTGCATGGCGAAGCACAGTGCATGGTGAAGCACAGTGCATGGCGAAGCACAGTGCATGGTGAAGCACAGTGCATGGCGAAGCACATGCATGGTGAAACACAGTGCATGGTGAAGCACAGTGCATGGTGAAGCTAAGCCAACTAAAGACACGAGCGGGGCATGTTCATGGTGGACAGTGAAGGAATGTGCGTGGTGAAGCACATTCCTGGTCATGTGCGTGGTGAAGCACATTCCTGGTCATGGGCGTGGTGAAGCACATTCCTGGTCATGGGCGTGGTGAAGCACATTCCTACGTGAATGAACGAACATGCGTGATGAATCCAAGCCAACTAAAGACACGGGCGGGGCAGAAAACTGAAGCTAACAGGGCGTGTTCAGTACGTACAGTCGAGGCCTTGTCACAGAATTCGTACAGGCCGCTGATGTCATCCTCTGGTATCGACGCTCCGACCACCACGCTGCTCAGGCCGAATGCTGTTGCCTGGCGGTATGAGGAGGGAGGGGGGGAAAGAGAAGAATGGAAGGGGATGCAGGATTTTTTGGTGGGAAGGGTGGTTATTCGACGCTATTCATTCCTCACCACCATGCTGCTCAGGCCGAATGCTATTGCCTGGTGGCATGGAAAGGGACGGGGGGAAGTGGTGGTGGTGGTGGTCGGGGGGGGGGAGAGGGGAGGAAGGGGAGGTTTCAACCTTGTACAGCAGCAGAGGCACTGCCTATGAAGTTAGCACACACCCCCACTCACTCACACCGACACACACATACCCATACACAATCAAGCACATTCCCCTTTCCCCATCTCCGCCTCTCCCCCTCTCCGCCTCTCCTCTCTCCGCCTCTCCCCCTCTCCGCCTCTCCCCCTCTCCGCCTCTCCCCCCTCTTCGCCTCTCCCCCTCTCCGCCTCTCCCCCTCTCCGCCTCTCCCCCTCTCCGCCTCCTCCCCCCTGCTTCTCCCCTCTCCCCTCTCCGCCTCTCCCCCTCTCCCCTCTCCGCCTCTCCCCTCTCCCCTCTCCGCCTCTCCCCCTCTCCCCTCTCCGCCTCTCCCCCTCTCAGCCTCCCCGCCCCGGAGTCTAACCACATTCTCGCATGCAGCAGAGGCATCGCCTGTGAAATCACCCCTGAGGCCGCTCCCTCGCTCACGCCCACACACCCACCCACGCACACCGCTCACACATTCCTTCCCTCTCAGTCCCTCTCTCACCTGCCGCACGTTCTCACACGCAGCAGAGGCATCGCCTGTGAAGTCAACATACACTCCTGTGGACCGAGACTGCATTCAAGGGAGGTGGGACAGAGGGAGGTGGGACATGTCGAATCTCCAGTCTTGAAGGCTCAAAGCAGATTCATATTTGAAGGCGCTACAGAAGCAGCACGCATAAAGACTGGCAATGGGGAAGCAAGGGAACAGGCTGCAGAGAAACAGAGAAAGCACCTGAGCAACAGAGAAAGCACCTGGGCAACAGAGAAAGCACCTGGGCAACAGAGAAAGCACCTGGGCAACAGAACAGGCACCTGAGCAACGGAGGCCAGCACCATGATGACATCAGCTACCACAGGCAGCTCCAAAGGCTCAGGTATTCCCGCCACCTGAAGCAACAGATACATGGGGGAGGGGGAGAGATGGAGGAGGGGGGCGACAGAGACAAGGGGGGAAGGGAACTGCGCGGCGTTGGGCAGTCTCTCTCTCTCTCTCTCTCTCTCTCTCTCTCTCTCTCTCTCTCTCTCTCTCTCTCTCTCTCTCTCTCTCTCTCTCTCTGCCCCCAATCACCTTTCCTCTTGCACCCCCCCTCTGCCTTTCAAATATCCCTCTCACCTACCCACTTAGTTAGTTGCACTATGCGCAAAATTTGGGGAGCGTATGTACGCTATACGAGCGGATATACGCAAAGTTGCGATACCCAAAAAGGAATCAAGATCCAACCATTTCGCTCCCCACCACCGCGCTGCACCCCAATGTCTCTACCAAACCCAACCCACCTGACAATGTGCGCTCCCCCTCTCTCCCACCAAATGCGCTACACCTAGTTTAGCGCGCGTAACTTACCAGCCGTATTCCCCGCCAGCTTTAGCTCGTTCCCTAACTTACTAAGCGAAAGAGGTTGTGGTAGTTGGAACTTGGAGATGAAATTCAGTGGCTGAGGGAATTGGGCTTTGGAAACTTGGCATGATGCTTATTTATTATGCTTCTTAGACTATGTTTTTTGGTTGAAGTTGCAATTGAACCGTTTGCTCAACATCCACCTCTTCCCCCCTTCCCCCTTTTCCAAATTTTTCACTGCCCGGAAAATGTTTTGCCTGCCCTGACTAGCGTTTACATAGCGTATACAGGGTCCCAAACCGAGCGTGTTGCGTATATACGCTGGCTTATCATACTCCATACCGCCCATACTGCCATTACTCAGCCTCCCTCCCTCCTGTTGCTTTTGAGTCGACTCAAAAGTCAGCTCGTGTTGCGTATATACGCTGGCTTATCATACTCCATATACGCCCATACTGCAATTACTCAGCCTCCCCTCCCTACTGTTGCCTCGGGATTGCCGTCCACCCACAGCAGCCAGCTGAAGAGAGCATTGCTAGCCGTCACCTTCCCCACGTCTCCCTTGTCCTCTATGCCTAAACTTCCCCCCCATCCCACCCACCCCACCCCACCCCTCCCTCACCCCTCTCACCTCCCCAGCATCTCTCCCGTTGGCCTCGGATTGCCGTCCACCACAGCAGCCAGCTGCAGCCCGCGAGCAGAGGAGAGGGTGGAGAGGATGGTAGCGCCCAGAGGCGAGGCCACGGGCCGTTCACAACTAGCTGAAGGACGGAGGGGAGGGGGGGGGAGGGGGAGGGAGGGGAAGGGAAGGGAAGGGCATGCGTTTACAGCAGCCAGCTGCAGCCCGCGAGCAGAGGAGAGCGCGGAGAGGATAGTGGTGCCTAGTGGGGAGCCATATAGGGCCTTGCACCACCAACTGTTGGAGGGGGGAGACGAAGGAGAGAAGTTCAGTGCTCAATGCAGACCGGGTTTGAGAGCATCGTCGATTTTGAGACGCCTAATCAGAGCTAACGGGAAATGATTACTAATCAGAGCTAACGCAAACTGTGAAGTACCTTGAGCACGTTCCCGCCTTGCTGTGGCCGCGGGAATGCACCCATTCCCGGCGGCCCGCCGATTGCCCAAATGCCGATTCGCCGTTCGATCTGCTGATGGGAATTGGATCCTACGGCTGGGATTGCACGAACACCGCATGGCTGTCGTGATCGTTCTAACGCCCCCCCTAAAAAGGCGGACTTAGTGCTTGTGGGAAGGTGAGGTGAGTGATAGTGGCGCGTGCTGAAGGACGATCGGAGATGCGAGTGAGGAACGGACGCCATGGCTGCTGGGCCGATTCCGTGGCTTCACACACTTTCGTTTGGGTGATTGCTGTTATCGAGCGTGCTAGCAAGCTAAAACTTTTTGGGCTGGGCTCAAAGTAGCTTCAAATGCTGATGGCACGAGTGAACCACGAAATATGTGCTCGTTCATGTGTACACGATATAAAGTGGATCGTCAGAACGATAATTGTCTGCCTGTCCATAGTTCTGTAGGTAAGTGTTTCAGCCCGTTTGTAAATGATGACGCATGGGCTGTCTATAATATGCGGATCATTCTACTGACTCGTTTTCGGAACGAAATAAAGTCTCGTTTCATTTCAAATGCCATTGCTGTCTGCATTACACGTGGAGAGAAGTGAATCCCAAAAGACTGAATGTACTGCCTCTGAATTGTAACACGGAATCCGTCCTGAAGAAGTCCGTCTATCCCCGAAAGCAATTGTCTAGAGCCAGCTTGGTGCCTAGAGCTGCGCTTTCAAAATTGCGCAACTAGTTGCGGTTTTGGGATGATTTTTTCTGGTAAAGAGACTTGCGAGGAGCCGTCGAAATTTTCGCGAAGTTGTAACCGATCCGGCTTTAAGAACTCAAGCGGGTTGCACAACTCTTTGCACCGCGCGCAACTCTATGCACCACGCCCTCACTTTCTTGCTCACAAGCCTTACTTGGCTGCAGAGCAGAGCAGACACTCTACCCTGCAGCTGAGTCACTGTCAAGTCGAACTTACCGATCAGAGTCGCTGTCAGAAGGATTTGACAGACAGACAGTCGGCCTGTCAGCAAGATTGATAGCATTATAAGACAGTCAGCCACCAGTCAACAGGAATGTCGAGCGTTGAATGTCGAATAATGTTGACATCATCACAGACCACGGGCAGTGATTTAGCAGCGTCTGGCATGTCGAGCATAGGGATTTTGGAAGCGCACAAGCTCAGCCTCGACTCGCAATGATAGCGATGATAGCGATGATAGCGACGATAACGAACGATCCCTTGCGAGACGTAGCGAAGATAGTAGCGATCAGCTCATTGTAGGATGCCTCGCAATGACCCCGTCGCTATCGCTGCCGTGTCCGGATAGCGACCAGCTCGTTGCGAGGCATAGCCGTCCCAGCCCGTTCCTAGTCCTACAATATAGTTTTCGCCCATTCGCGTTGTTCATTCATGATCGCATGAGTGAGGAGTCTATTTTTTAGGCGCCTCAAAATTATAGTTTTCGCCCATTCGCTTTGTTCATTCATGATCGCATAAGCACTCGCTGCTCCCTTCGTCGTTTTGTTCGATCGACTCGGCTAGTCGCGACGCAATGTCGACGAGACCACGGAGCGGTTTCCCACCATTAGTAGCTGCGTGCTTCTGTCACTCTCTCGCACTTCTCGCCCCTTCAAGCTTCTGCTGCTCGGAGCGCTGGAGGAGAAAGCAAGAGCGAAGTTTCCGCCGAGACCGTCGCGGTGCATGGTCGAGCGCGAGATATCTCGCGAACTCCGCCCCTCGGGTAACACCTCTGGCGAAGACGATGGCGACCAAGTTCCCCTCCTATTCCTTCGCTTACTATTGCTTTGGTAGTTCCCGTCCGTTCTTGCAATGTGATGTGACTGTGTGCGTGGCGTGTGACGTGGCGTGTGACGTGGCGTGTAACGTGGCAGATGGAACAGCTGGAACCATTTCCAATGCAACGTCACCGAAGACATTGTGCGAACCCAAGGTAGTGCAACCGACTCCCCTCGTGCTTGTATCGTGTGACATTGTAACGATGTGCCACTGCTCCCATAATCCAATCTCGTCTCGCGCGAATCCTCGGGACCTGCAGCTCTCGCTCACTCGCAGGATTCACCAATCATCCCGTGCTGCTGTGTGCTGCTGTGTGCTGTGCATTGCTGTGCATTGCTGTGCATTGCTGTGCATTGCTGTGCATTGCTGTGTATTGCTGTGTATTGCTGTGTATTACTGTGTATTGCTGTGTGCAGTGCATTGCTGTGTATTGCTGTGCCCTGTTGTCTTCTAAAGTGTGCTGTGTGTGCCTCTGCATCCATAACTCCCTGTCGCTCCCTTACAGCGGACAAGCTCGTATCCTCGGGACTCGCAGCCCTTGGATACATCTATGTCAACATCGGTGAGACGATACCGTGGTAGATACTGTGGTTGTGGTGCTTGATATGCGCGTCCCAGCATCCATGAGCGAATATAGTCATTTTATCGCAAATTTGCCAGTCCTTTTATGGCTGGGGCGTGGCTGACTGGGCTGTGGCTGCGGGGGCTGTGCTGACTGACTTGTTGCTGACGTGTTGAGTTGGTCCTTCTGCAGATGATTGCTGGCAGGCCGACTCCCGAGACTCTGAGGTGGGTGAATGCTTTTCCCCCATCGTTGCCTCTCATTCATCCCATCCCATGCATCCCATGCATCCCATGCATCCCACACATCCCACGCATCCCATGGCATTCCACACATCCCATACCACTCACACCTCCCATACATCCCATGCATCTCACACATTCCCACCCACACATCTGACACATCCCACGCATCCCATACATCCCGTGCATCCCATACCTCCGGACCATCATCACATTCTCTTCTCCTTCGCTGCCTGCTGTGATCAGGGTCGCCTGGTGCCTTCGCCCGACTCCTTCCCTTCGGAATCAAGGCGCTTGCGGACTATGTGCACAGCAGGGGGCTCAAGCTGGGGATCTACTCCGATGCTGGGTAAGACAGCGTATAGTGCTGCGCTGCGCACGGTTGGTGATACGGAAAGGAAGGGACTTGAGGGTAAAGTGCACAGCAAGGGGCTCATGCTGGGAGCCAAAGATCTACTCCGATGCTGGGTAAGGTCTATCTGCAGCGGGTAACTGCTCCGATCCGATGTGACAGTGTGTGCATATCGATGCCCGCTAAGTTTTGAGGCGCCTCAAAACTAGATGCCCGCTAAGTTGACCAGGTTTTGTGCTCGTCATACGCTCGTATGCTCAGTCCGTTTTCGTTCTCTCCATCAGGGCCTTCGTTCTAAGTTCTACCTCCACGCCACTCTAAGTTCTAAGTTCCTCCGAGGTTAAGTAAGTAGGTTAGTTTCTGACGTCTCAAAATCGACCTATTTAGCCACTCCATCAGAGCCTTCCTTTTAAGTTATAAATCTACACTCCACGCCCATCAGGTTTCGTACGTGCGCAGGCAAGCCAGGCTCACTTGGGCATGAGGCTACGGATGCATCCACTTTCGCTGAATGGGTAATTATAATGGGTAATATTTTCTACACAACGGGTAATTGTTTCTACGTTATGGGTAATAATTTCTACATAATGGGTCATGTTTTCAACATAATGGGTAAATGCTACATAATGGGTAAATTCTACATAATAGGTAATTATAGTAGGTCTACTTCCTTACGCTTTTGCTGAATCCTTGGCGAGATCACTTCCGCCCAATGACTGTTCCGTGCGCCATGCATGCATGCATCAGAGAATGGGGGTGCGCACACCCCGTGCGCACACCCCGTGCTCACCTCCCGTGCTCACGCCCCGTCTCACACCCTCTGCTCACGCCCTCTGCTCACGCCCTGCACTGATATGCTTTTATTATATGTGGCAGGGAGTTGACTACCTCAAGTATGACAACTGTATTAACGATGGGAGTCCAAGCCAGAAGCGGTAAGTTTGTCCTCCTGCTGCCGTTGCCTCTCCGTTACCCAGCATTCATGCAGGCGTATCTTTGCAGGGTGTTTTTGAGAATTATGAAAAGATTTTTGAGGCGCCTCAAAAATCGTCTTTGCAGGGTATTTTTGAGAATTATGAAAAGATTTTTGAGGCGCCTCAAAAATCGTCTTTGCAGGGTGTTTTTGAGAATTATGAAAAGATTTTTGAGGCGCCTCAAAAATCGTCTTTGCAGGGTGTTTTTGAGAATTATGAAAAGATTTTTTAGGCGCCTCAAAAATCGTCTTTGCAGGGTGTTTTTTGAGAATTATGAAAAGCCTCCTGCCACCCAGCATTCATTCGTGCATGCTTATCGCTGCGATCCCACAACTTGGTGTCTCAAGCTGGCTCAAACGATCTCACTTTTGAGTCCGAATCAAAAGTCACCTCGTTGCCGCTCCGCTACCCAGCATTTATAGGCGCTTATCTCTGCTATTTTTCATTTATAAGCGCTTATCTCAGCTATTTCTCAGCTTTTGTTCAATCTGGTTCAAACGGCATTGCGCATTCCTGCTGCCGATGTGCCTCTCCGTCACCCAACATTTATGAGCGCTTATCCTTGCTATCCCTCGGGTTCTGTTTTAATCTGGTTCAAACCATGCCATAGTGGTAGCTAATGGTTTGGAATGTTACCAATTCATGCCTTACCTGCCTGCTTCCCATGCCATGCCATGCCATGCCTCCCATATTACTGAATGCCATCAACCATCAACCATCAGGTACACGGCCATGCGCAATGCACTGGACGCCACTGGGAGGGGCATCTTCTTCTCCATGTGCGAATGGTGAGTTGCATTGCTGCATCCATGCCTGCATGCTACCGTGCTGCTATACTCGAGTCACACAAGGCCATGCAGAGTGCACTGGACGCCACAGGGAAGGATATCTTCTTCTCCATGTGCGACTGGCGAGTCCGGCGGATTAGAATCAGGTGGTGGGTACGGAGGATTCACAATCAGGATTCACAGTCAGGTGGTGAGTTCACTGCTGCATTCCTGCTGCCATGCTCGCTTGCGATGCCATCACCTGGAAGGAGAGGCCCCTGGGGGGGGTCAGAACACATCTTCCCCCCCCCATGTGCTAAATTGTGAGCTGAGAGGGTCCAAACTGTTTTTGAGGCGCCTCAAAAATAGGGTCTAAACTGTTAATGAGGCGCGTCATAAATAGACTCCTTCCCACGTGCTGAATGGTGAGCTGAGAGGCTCCAAACTGGAATGGTGGATCTGTCAGTTGCTCTGCTGCATGCATGCTGCCATGCCGGTGCTGAGCAAGCACCTACTGAGAATGGTGAGCCATGCTGCTGCATGTGCTACTGGTGAGGTAAGGGGATTAAGTCTGTCTTAAATTGCACCATATGCGATGGTTAGTTGACTGCTGCATTCACGTCCTCCCGTGCTGGCTGTGCCAGTTTCTATTCCTACAGGGACAGCAGGCCATTAAATCCCCATGAATGGTGAGCCGAGAGCCACCGGGGACGCATAATCCAATTATTTCAATCCACGTGGCTGCCTCCATCTGCCACGTGTGCTGCTGCCTGCAGGGGACTGAGCGCCCCTGCCACGTGGGCGTATGGCGTGGCTGACACATGGCGCACCACCCTTGACATTGAGGACACGTGGAGGAGGTGAGGAGGGACACGTGGAAGAGGTGAGAAGCGTCACGCGGAGGAGGTGAGGAGGGAGGGTCACGTGAGGGACACGTGGATGATGGAGGAGCACGTGAGGTATATGATCAATGACACGTGGAGGAAGGAGAGGATGCATGAGGGAAGGAGGGAGGGAGAAGGGGATTGGTGAAGGAGGGAGGTCTGGGAGGGTTGGGGAGAGGGCGATGGGAGGTGATGGGAGGTGATGGGAGGTATGGAGGTGATGGGAGGTGATGGGAGGTGATGGGAGGTGATGGGAGGTGATGGGAGGTGATGGTGATAGGAATGGAGAAGGGATGGCAAGGGATGAGATGAGGTGGAAGGAGAGTGCAGGAGGGAAGGGAAGGGACGGTAGTGAAGGGAAGAAAGAGGGCGCCGGAGAGACTGCGGAAGATGGGAGAGGAAGGGGACGTGTGGAAGGACGTCTATGAGGTTATATGTCTCAAAACTCACTAGTACCGTTTTGTCTCTCTGTCCCCCTCTGTAACCCTGACTGCCACCTCCTTCCCCCCTGTGTGCATGCACTTCGCGCCCCTGCCTGTATGCATGCACATTGCACGTGGCACATGGCACGTGGCACATGGCACATGGCACATGGTACACATGCAGCATGATTGGAATCGCCGACGCCAACAACAAGTGGGCCAAATACGCCAAGCCGGGCGGGTGGAATGGTGAGCGGTGCCAAACACACGAGGTGGAAACACACGGGGTGGGTGTGCACCAAACAAGCACTCAGTAATCTGACTCATGTAATCTTTGAGTCAGGTGATTATTGACTCAAAAATCACCCACGGGGTGTGCATCAAACAAGTACTCAGAAATCTGTCTCGTGTAATCAATCAGTTCCCTCTGTTCCTCCTGTCTCTCTGTTCCAATGTACTGCAAGTAAGGAGCGCTGCCAGTTTTTTCCCCACTCTTGAATCTATGCCGCAGGTGGGGTGGTGACACTCTCACTCCCCCTATCCCATCGGAGTACCGTGTGCTCTTCTTAAGGCGCTCAAGCGCAACTGTTCCTCACTCTCCTCCGCCCACACCCCAAACATTCCCCTCTCCATACTTGACCCCCCCTCGCAGACCCCGACATGCTGCAGGTGGGGAATGGCGGCATGAGAGAGTCGGAGTACCGCGTGCACTTCAGCCTCTGGGCCATCATGAAGGTGGGATGGGTGCTTGCAGGTAGGCATGGGTGCATGAGGTGTGCATGGGTGCATGGAGGTGGGCATGGGTGTATGATGATACGCCTGGGTGCATGGAGGTGGACATGGGTTCATACATGCATAAGGAAAGGTGAGCATAGTGCCCTTCACCATGAGGTGAGCATAGCGCCCTTCGCCATGAGGTGAGCATAGAGCAACATGAATTTCATCATTGTGAAAGTCACAGGCAAATCAGCTTTTTCCGTCTATTCAAAGCAGCTCAGTCCATCTCCCACCCCTCTCTGCACCCTTTCCTCACCTCCCACCAGGCGCCTCTCCTCCTAGGCTGTGATATGTTTTGTTTTCTAGAATTCTCAAAAACAAAACATCTCCTCATAGGCTATGGTCTCTCCGCCGCATCGGCGGAGACAATGAGCATCTGATTGAAGATTTGGCTGGCTATTTTCACACGGTGGCTATTTTCGCCCGGTGTTTTTCCCAGCTGGCTATTTTCTCCTCAGCAGGTTCAAACGCGCCCACCCTCCCCCCACCTCCCACCAGGCGCCTCTCCTGATTGGCTGTGACCTCTCTGCGGCATCGGATGAGACAATGAGCATTCTGAGCAACGAAGAGGTCGTTGCTGTTAACCAGGGTACGTTCTCATGCAAGGGTGTATCATCTCATGCAAGGTGTGTATCATCTCATGCAACGTGTGTATCATCTCATGCACGGTGTGTTTCATCTCATGCACGGTGTGTATCATCTCATGCAAGGTGTGTATCATCTCATGCACGGTGTGTTTCATCTCATGCAAGGTGTGTATCATCTCATGCAAGGTGTGTATCATCTCATGCAAGGTGTGTATCATCTCATGCAAGGTTTGTATCATCTCATGCAAGGTGTGTATCATCTCATGCAAGGTGTGTATCATCTCATGCAAGGTGTGTATCATCTCATGCAAGGTGTGTATCATCTCATGCACGGTGTGTATCATCTCATGCAAGGTTTGTATCATCTCATGCAAGGTGTGTATCATCTCATGCAAGGTGTGTATCATCTCATGCAAGGTGGTGTATCATCGCATGCAAGGTGTGTATCATCTCATGCAAGGTGTGTATCATCTCATGCAAGGTTTGTATCATCTTTGTAAGGTGTGTATCATCTCATGCAAGGTGTGTATCATCTCATGCAAGGTGTGTATCATCTCATGCAAGGTGTGTATCATCTCATGCAAGGTGTGTCTCATCTCATGCAAGGTGTGTATCATCTCATGCAAGGTGTGTATCATCTCATGCAAGGTGTGTATCATCTCATGCAAGGTGTGTATCATCTCATGCAAGGTGTGTATCATCTCATGCAAGGTGTGTATCATCTCATGCAAGGTGTGTATCATCTCATGCAAGGTGTGTATCATCTCATGCAAGGTGTGTATCATCTCATGCAAGGTGTGTATCATCTCAAGCACGGTGTGTATCATCTCATGCTGCTGCATACGTATCCCGCTGTAGCGTGCACGTGCCGTTGTTGTGTAAAGGTGCTCATGCTAAACCAGTCACCTGTGTAAAGGTGCACATGCCGTTGTTGTAGATCCTCAATTTGTGGAAGCTGGAAGTCTAGTTTTGAGGTGCCTCAAAACTAGACTGCTATGCTTCCATTGTGTTAGTGTAGCTCGTGCAAACCTAGTCATCTGTGTCTTAGCTCACCTATGTCATCTGCTGGTTCCTCCACCTGCGTGAGTCCCAGCTCACACGTGCCCTTCTGTGATCGGTGCAGACCCACTTGTCCCCTCTCACACGTGTCCTTTTGTGATTGGTGCAGACCCACTTGTCCCTGCTCACGCATTCTGTAAATATTGCAGACACACATGTCCCCTCTCACACGTTCTGTTAATGGTGCAGAGACCCACTTGTCCCCTCTCACACGTGTCCTTCTGTGATTGGTGCAGACCCGCTGGGAGTGCAGGCGAGAAAGGTGCATCTCTCTAACAACTCCCTCCTGGAGGTGAGTGAGGTCAAATAGATTAACTTCTTGTGAGGTCAAGTCTCAAGACTCCCTCCTGGAGGTGAGCGCAATTAGATGAACTTCTTGTGGGGGGAGGTGACTTCTTGTGTTGGTAAGTGGTCTGTTGGACCCTAGCACGTTTTAATCTGCATATGATGCGAGGTAAACCAACTGACGATCAAACTACCATATCACAATCACTATTACGAACCAAAAGACCCTATCCTATCACATGTGAAAAAAAACTGTCACGATTAACTTATGATGCAACATGGACTTACCTTAAAGCCCAGGTCCCAAATTACATGATAGGATCAAGCTATACCCAGTTTGGCTCTAGGCGCGTCTAGTTTTTGTTACCCCAAACAATTTCCCGACCCTCGCTTTAGAGTTTGGAGTGGTTGGATTTCCAGATCCTTGTTTCCCCGCGTCCTTATAACGGAACGTGCCAGCCGTTTCCATATCCTTGTTTCGGAGTCCTTGTTTCCTTGCGTCCCAGCCGTCAGATCGTATCGTCCTTGCCTTTTCCAAAGCCCCTGATACAGTAAATGCCTAATGTGGCGACGAAAAATCTTGCGAAGTACAACCCAATAGTTGAGAATCTTTTTGCACGTGCCCAACCCACATACCTCCTGTTGACTCGGGTTGAGTATTTTGGGACCTGGCCAGGGTTTAAGGGCACTCCCATCCCATGCAGGAAGCGTTTGTCTCTGTTCTTCTCTTGGCTTTAGTAGTTGTGTTGTTTCAGATGCCTCAGAACGAAATGAACTCTCGCGAACTTTGTGGGGCACAATGATTTCACTCATCTTGCAGCCTCTAAGCTTCCTCCAGCGTGGCTTCACATGCCTCAAAGCTAAAATGTGTTCTCTTATAACCCCTCCCTCCCTCAAACCGCCTGCTCTCGAATCTGCAGGTTTGGTCCGGACCTCTGTCTGAGGGTCGGCAAGTAGTGGCGTTGGTGAACCGTAGTCAGAGGAGCAAGAATGTGACTGCCAGCTGGGAAGCAATTGGCCTCAATCCGGTGCAGCCGATGCATGCACGCGACCTCTGGAAGGTATGGGTGAACCCATGTTCTCGTTAACCCATTCTTGCGAAGGAGCTAAGATCTAGCTGCCAGCTGGACAGGAATTGGCCTCAATCCGGTGCAGTGGATGCACGGGACCTCTGGAAGGTACGGGTGAACCCATGGTTTGGTTTAACTTTTTAGCTCGAAAAATGTGAACATCTGAAAAGTGCCAAAATGTGAAAGCTTGCTGGAAAGCAATTGGCCTGAATCTCGTGCAGCGGATGTATGCACGGGACTTGTGGAAGGTACGGGGGTTCACATAGTATGTGTCTTCTTTTTCTCCCCCTCACTCCCCCACCTTCCCCCCCTCTTCCCAAAGGCATGCACGTTTATGCACACACATATATGCATGTATACACACACTCCCTCTCACACACACGCTCACTCTCACACACACACATACCCACACACACTTACTCGCTCGTACACACACACACACTTACACACACGCGCTCACACGCATGCATGCACGCGCACACACAAACAGCACAAACTCTGTTTTCATATGCCTCCACTTCGTTGTGCTTCTCCAATGCTGCTGCAGAATGCCACCATGGATTCGGCCATCTCGGGTAAACTGCGCGCTCGTGTTGCGAGCCATGGTGTGCGATTGTTTGTGATCTGGCCCGTTGCAGATGCCTAGCCCAACTGAATATAATTAGGAAACAATGGCTCTTGCAATAAGTAAAAAACGCAGCCTGGCTATGTATCTTGGCTATGTATACAATGTACATTACCTGGTATATTGGTGGCGTGTTTTTACTGCCTACAAAAAAGGCAGCCTTCCTTCTGCGTTGTGTGAATCAGTAAATTGCCATGGCACATGGCGCCACTAGGCTGGCATGGCATGGCATGGCACTTGCATTGTAAAGGTGTCGTCAATAGACGCCACGCCACTTAGTTGAGTATGTGCTTCTAGGTAAACATTGAAGTTGTTACATTTGTACTGATATCACGAGTTTGTACAATTCAAAGGTTATGATGAACTGAATGCTGTGGAGGAGAAACCCTACTATAGGTTAAGAGAACTGTTCTCTACGTGTCCCGGAGATTATCGGATTGGTCTCCTAAAGGGGAACTTTCTGTTGGGATTCAGGAATCCGGTGGCGTCGGATTCGTGTATGGTGACGTGATGCTTCCGTCAGTGACTAAATGGTACACCTCATCACATAGGGCTGGAGTGGGGCGCAATCTCATCGATTCAGTATCCGTCAAAAGCGTTTCATTTGCGTTCGTAGTGCGACTCTCTTCTGCATAACAATTTCTGGAATCACATTCGGTGCGACTCATGAGGAACTTTCACCGGGAACAGGACTCATGGGCAGGGTGGTGGGCCGTGTATTTTGTTCTTTGGGTTGCATTAGTCCTCCCAACTATACCTGGTGAGCCTGGGTTACCGGATATTTACTTCAGAAATACGTCCCAAACTATCACTCGGTGTCGGCTGATCAGCCCAAGCCAAGGCATCCCTCCTCTTTACCTCACCCCCACCCCACCACTACAACAAAACAAGAATTTGTTACGTTCAAGATGTCCGTCGATTGCGACAGATCGACGGCGTCGAACCGTACTGTTATCAGCCTTACGGCATTCCCAAGGGTACAGTATCCTTCCAAACCGTAAGGATCATCCATCCACCTCACTTGCCCTCTCGAGAATCTCCCTCGAGGGAATTCTGTTCCACTCCACCCCAGCCAAATCGAGGCGTGATGAAAAGACTGCTGGGGACAGCCAGCAGAGCTCCCCCGCTCATGTCAGGCGACTGCCTGTCAGCTGATTTGACCATCTCTAGGAATGTCCATACAGTATAGGGATTACAGTACAATCAGAGTAGCCTGGAGGCCTGTACGACCTTGAATTTGACGCAGCAAGTGACTCATTCCGAGCCGAGACGACGCCGTTCTCAGGTCACTCATTTGATCCAGTTACTCGGTTTCAAGCTCCCAGTAATAAGTTAATACTGAGCACTCGCTCCTGCCGTTTTCGTTGGAGACGCATTCTAGGTTCTTATTCTTATTGCAATGAGCTACAGAGGAATGGAATTCTCGTTCTTATCTGTGTGCTTCTGTCTGGCTATTATCTTCCATCAATCCTCGGCTGTAAGCGGAGAGACATCCGTTCCAACTATTCTGAACCTTGGAAGGAAAGAGAAAATCGACCTTTCTGGAACGGTGCATCGAGCGCGAAAGATTGCACAGACTCCTCAGCTCGGGTAACACTATTAGCTCAAGTTACTCGATAATAACACCCCGACGGAACGGGCTGTAGCTAGCCTCTGTTCATAAATATCTCAAGCGTTCGCAACTCCGTAACCTAGTATTCATTATGATGCTCGCTTCCTAAGTCAAGTATACCTCGGTAATTCTCTGTCAGTGACTAAAATGTCATGTCCGATGTGGCACGATGCGGTACAATGTGGCAGATGGAACAGCTGGAATCACTTCCAATGCCGGATTACTGAAGGCATTGTGAAAACCGCAGGTAAAGACTGTCACCGTTCCTGGTGTGTGACTCGTGAGTCAAAGCAGACTCAAACTGTTATTTCTCTATTTCTGTTTCAGCTTTTGGCTTCAAGAGTGTTTGGGAAAAGAAACTTGCCACAAATTCACGTTCACCTCATCACCGTTCATCCTGCAGTGAAACAGGTCCTTCCATTTCAGCAATCCCTCTCCATCGCTCCCCACCACGTGGTACTCGCGTGATGCTCTCCTTCCTACTTGCAGCGGACAAGCTCGTGTCATCAGGACTAGTAGCTCTTGGATACGTCTATGTCAACATAGGTGACGTACTTCCAACCTTTTCCATCTTTCTCTTTTCACACTGAATTCGTCAGAGTGAAGCGAAATAGCTAGGGCTGTAGCAGTGGCGTGCTTGCTTCTCCAGCCGCGTTTCGACACACCATAAATCAGGACGGAGACACCTTATATCGGGACTGAAGGGCATCCACGCTTTCCATTTTCTTGTTTGGCTTCCTAATACATAAGGTTTCGCCTCTTCTGACTAAGCTTTTTTTTCACCTCCCTTGCAGATGATTGCTGGCAGGCTGACTCCCGAGATTCAGAGGTGGGTGTTTGAAACATGAACATCAGGTTGTACCGAATCTCAAGTGCAGGCTATAACGAGGCATACTATTTTGCAACTGTGTTGCTGTTTAGCCATCAGAAGAGTGGCTTCATTGCAAGCCTTCAAGACTGTTACACCACTTCCTGAATTTCCCGTTTGAAACTGTTTTTGAGGCGCCTCAAAAATAGATTTCCTGTTTGAAACTGTGAACAATCAGTGGAGCATTTGGATGTAAATAACAAGGCAGCAATCGCCTGCCAAGCCAAGGCATCGCTGCGATAGCACCGTGCAGCAGCATGTCAGCTACGTTAGCAGCTTGTGTCTCTAAGGCTTCCATCCAATACTCCAACCTAAGGGTTTCTCCAGAATTTCTATTCTATTCATCGTTACCTATCTTTCATATTTTCCACTGCCATTGGGTTGTTCAGGGTCGCCTGGTACCTTCTCCTGTCTGGTTTCCTTCGGGAATCAAGGCGATTGCGGACTATGTGCACAGCAAGGGGCTCAAGCTGGGGATCTACTCTGATGCAGGGTAAGGGGGAGTGCATGCAGGCGGGCTTAGGCTGGTGAAAGGGGCAGACATAGGAAGCGGAAAGGCACTTGCGGACTATGTGCAGAGCAAGGGGCTCAAGCTGGGAATCTATTCTGATGCCGGGTAAGTCTGTGCGCACATCGAATCTGGGCTGGTGACGGTGCGGGGGACACGAAGGGGAAGGGGTGCACGGCAAGGGAAAGGGTGGAAGGGGAAAGGGTGAACAGGAAGGGGAGATGACGCACATGAAGGGGAAAGGCCGCACATGAAGGAGAAATGGCGCACATGAAGGAGAAATGGCGCACATGAAGGAGAAATGGCGCACATGAAGGAGAGATGGCGCACATGAAGGAGAAATGGCGCACATGAAGGAGAAATGGCGCACATGAAGGAGAAATGGCGCGCATGAAGGAGAAATGGCGCACATGAAGGAGAAATGGCGCACATGAAGGAGAAATGGCGCACATGAAGGAGAAATGGCGCACATGAAGGAGAGATGGCGCACATGAAGGAGAAATGGCGCACATGAAGGAGAAAATGTTAGACTATTCTCCCTTCATTCTATTAGCCTACATCGTTTCATTGTCTTAGGAACTTATAAGCACCCCACTAGGGTGTATACACCCAAGTTGGGGGTTGGGTTCCCAACCTTGTTGGGTTCCCAAATTGGTTGGGCTCCCAATTATTGGAACCCCCAATAATCCCAACCAAGATTATTGGACCCACCAATAATCTTGGCTAGGATTATTGGACCCCCAATAAGTTGGCCAACTCAACTTATTGGGGTCACCAATAATCGTGGTCACCTCCCAACCAAACCCCCCCCCCCCCCTCCCTCCTACTCCTCACCTATGTATACCCACTCCTTTCCTAATACAATCATCACTTCAGATTCTCACATGGTTTCAGAGCTTATGGCTCACGCCTCTCCGTCGTTCGATCCCTAGCCACCTCGCGCCCAACGCGCCCCTCCCCGCGCCCATAAGCGCCCCTCCCCGCGCCCATAAGGGCCCCTCCCCGCGCCCACAAGCGCCCCTCCCCGCCCCCTTAAGCGCCTCTCCTCGCGCCCTTAAGCGCTGCATTTTCGCGCGACGCTCCTGCCGCATTTCGACGCGGCGCTCGGCCGCATTTCGACGCGACGCTCGGCCGCATTTCGGCGCGGCGCTCCTGCCGCATTTCGACCCGGCGCTCCTGCCGCATTTCGGCGCGGCGCTCGGTCGCATTTCGGCGCGGCGCTCGGCCGCATTTCGGCGCGGCGCTCGGCCGCATTTCGGCGCGGCGCTCGGCCGCATTTCGGCGCGGCGCTCGGCCGCATTTCGGCGCGGCGCTCGGCCGCATTTCGGCGCGGCGCCCGGCCGCATTTCGGCGCGGCGCTCGGCCGCATTTCGGCGCGGCGCCCGGCCGCATTTAGGCGCGGCGCTTGTCTGCATTTCGGCGTCCGGTCCTCACCATCTGCGCCGGCCGTCGCCTTTCGCATCGGCGCCCGAAGAAGGCTTCGCGTCGCGCAGCTTAAGAGCTGCGCTCCGCGCACCCGTCTTCTTCCTCCCCCCCCCCTTCCTCCCTCCCCTCCTCCCCTCCCTCTCTCCCCCCCCCCCCCCCCCCCCCCCCCTCCCCTCCCCTCCTCTCCTCCTTCCCCACGAACAGCAGCAGCCGCATCCTTCCTCAATCAAACGCAGCAACCGCAACCGCACCCTCCACCGGCCTTCACCTCCTCCCCACTCCCTTCATCAGCCGCAGCAGCCACATCTCCCCCCTCCACCTCCCCCTACTCCCCTTCCTCCCCCCACCAGCTGCAGCAGTCGCCTCATCTCCAGCAGCCGCACCATCAGCAGCAGCAGCCGTATTTCCCCCCCCTCCCCTCCCTCCTCCTTCCCCCTCTCCACTCATCCCCAGCAGCAACAGCAGCAGCATCCACAATCGCACCATGACCACCGAAACACTCGCCGTCGACATCTCCACCATCGACGTCCTCGAGCTCATCGACGACGCCGTCCCTGTCAACTGGGCTACCTTTGCCCAGAGCCTTACCAATGTCCTCGGATCCGCTATCATCAACGACTACTGCCTCCTTGACATTCTCCTTGGCAATGACGCAGGGCAGCCCCCAGAATGTCCCGCTGATGTCTCCCCTGCACCTCCCGCCCCACCCCCGGCCCCCTCGGGACCGGCCCCCACCAAGCCCTCTCCACTGGTCTACACCGACGACCCTGATCGCTGGGCTCGCGTGCAACACCAATATGACAAGGACTTTGCGGAGTACACTCTCCTCCATCACGCGTATGACGCAGAGCAAGCTGCGCACGACGCCGCCAACACACTCCTCCAACAGCACAAGGACGCCACGGCTAAGTATGCTAACGACTTTCGTGAGTACCGTCGTCGCCACTCTGCCTGGAACGTTGCCAACCGCAGATGTCTCGCTATCCTGTCTGCATGCGTTCCTTCCTCCCTCAAACGCGAAATTACCCCCTCCTCCGCTCCCGAGTTCTGGAAAGAGCTATGTGCCACCTATGACCTCCAGGACACCAACTCTCTCCTAGCGCTCCACCGCGCCTTCCTCGACATCAACCTTGACTCCTGCCCCAACGCCCTCTCCTTCACGCGCCGCCTCCTCACCACTGCCAAACGCCTTGCCGATCGTCGCTCTCCCCTTCCCGACTCCCTCATCGTTTGCCGCCTCCTCGACGGCCTCACCCCCTTGTATGAGGCCCGTCGCGTGGCGTTCAATGAGGTCCACGCCAGCTTCCCACCCGACTCCGCCTATGTAGCCGCATGGATTCTGAAAACTGAAGCGGAGCTTCTCCGCCAGTCTCCTCCAACGGCTCATGCTGCCCAAGCAAAAGGAGGACGTGGTGCTGGCCGTGGCGGTACTTCGGCGGGACGATCGGGTGGTGGACGTGGCGGGGGGCGCAGTGGAGGACGCGGGGGTAGCAGTGGTTCCAACAGCACCGGCGGCTTCTCCCCGTGTCAGTATCTCATCCGCAACGGCCCCAACAAGGGTAAGCGCTGCCTCCAAACCACCCATGCCACCACCACATGTTTCACGGCCCTCACTGATGAGTGGCTTGATCGAGGCAACACGGGCACGCCCCCTCGCTGGTCCGCTATCACTCCACCTCCCACTCCCTTTGATGTTCGTACCCTCCCCGCCTATCAGCCCTCCTCTACCTCTCTCCACCACATCCTCGCACAGCACCTCCCTCCACAGATCCTCCAGCAGGTCACGCCCCTCCTTCCGTCCCCACAGCCGCAGCAGACTCAGCAGCCGCAGCAGAACCAGCAGCCGCAGCAGTCCCAGCAGCAGCCACAGCAGCTCCTGCAGCAGCTCCTCCAGCAGCTGCAACAGTCTCAGCAGCACCAGCAGTCTCAGCAGCAGCCCTCCCCTCCCTCCGCCTGGAGCTCTGGCCTGTCTGCTCCTGCTCCTCCTGCGCAGGCCCCCACCGGACCTCCTGGCTTTACCCCATTTCCCTCACCTGGCTTCATCAACCATGTTAGCCATGCCTCTCCTGCTATTCCTCCAATGTCTCCCGAGTCTATTAATGAAACCTCATTCCAGTACTCCGTGTCTCACCCCACTCCTCCTTCCATTGAGTTTGTCATTGACAGCGGCGCCAGTGTCACAGTCCTTCGTGATGCTGGTGCCCTCACCCCCCTCCCTAACCCCTCCACCATCATTGGAGCCGATTCTACTTTCTCGGTCACCTCCCGCCATACCTGTACTCTTCCCTGCCCCCTCTTCCCCTCAGGTTCAGTAACTGGCTTCCATGTCCCCTCCCTTCGCACTAACCTCGTCTCCCAAGGTGCACTTCAACGGGCCGGGGTCACAACAATCTACCCCGGCCACGCCACCCACTGCGATTTGTTTCACTCATCCACGGGCCATTTCATCGTCCGTGTTCCCATGTGTCCTCGCACTCGCATGTCCACCCTTCACACTCCCCGTCCGTCAGCCTGTCACACTGCCTCCACCATCCCTCCCCTCCCCCCTCCCCTCTTTCCCCCGCAACCTCCCTCCACCTCCCCTCCCGCCCCTCCTGCTCCCCCGCCATCTCAGTGCCACTGTCGTGATCTTACACATCCTGCCATCCTCCTCCACCACCGCCTAGGTCACCCCAACTTTGCCACCCTCCACAAGGCCGTCGCCTCCGGGCTCCTCAATGGCCTTCCCCTCACTCTCCCCCCACTCCCTCCCTCCCCCGCCCCACCTTGCACCATCTGTGTCCAGAGCAAGCTCAAGCAGCTTTCTCATAAAAGTCACCCTTCTTGCGCCCCAGAGCTCCTGGATCTTGTCCACATGGATCTCTGGGGCCCCAACCCCTCCCCCACCCGTCAAGGGCACCGCTACCTCCTCGTCCTAGTCGATGACCGCTCACGATACACCTCGGTCTCCCTCCTTCGCACGAAGGCCGAAGCATCGGCCTTTATCATCGCCTGGGCCGAGCAGGCGCGCACCCACTTCGGTCGTCCCGTTCGCAGCTTACATTCCGATGGCGGCGGTGAATTCCTCAATCACCATCTCTCTTCCTATTTCTCCACCCATGGTATTCACCACACTTACACCCTCCCTCACTCCCCTCAGCAGAATGGCGTGGCAGAAGCTCGTGTTCGAGAAGTTACAAAGACCGCCAGGTGTCTTCTCGTTCACGCCTCCTGCCCGCCTTCCCTCTGGGGTTATGCTCTTCTCCAGGCCGTCCTCCTCACTAACCTGTATCCCCACCCTCTCCTCCCCTCCACCACCCCCACCGAGCTGTGGACGTCAACTAAACCCGACGTCTCCCCCCTGCGCGTCTGGGGTTCCAGGGCGTATGTTCTCATACACCCAGCCGACCGCTCACGCACAGCAGGGAAGCTCGCCTCCAAGAGTCTACCCTGTGTATTCCTTGGTCACAACACCTCCTCCCCTGACTACCTCTTCCTTCATCCCCCCTCAGGTCGCCTCATTCGTAGTCGGGACGTCATCTTTGACGAATCCTCCCCGTACTACACCTCTCCTGCCTCACCTGACCCACTCACCATTCCTCCTCGCCCCTTCATCCCCTCTGACACTGTCACCCCCCCTCCTCCCCCCTCTCCCTCTTATTCCCCCACCCCCAGCACCTCCTCCTCCCGAATCTGCTCCCTCCTCATCTTCCTCAGGTGACATCCTTGACCCAGTACTCCCCCCCTCTCCCTCTCACTCCGCTTCCGCTCCATCCTCCCCCTTCTCCCCACCTCCCCCCCTCCACCTCCTTCCCCCCCTCCTCCCCCACCTCCCCCACCTCCTCCTCCACCCCCCAGGTGTCTTCTCCCCTTGTCCTTCGCCACCGCCCTCATACTCGGTCCATGGATCTAGGCTTGAGCAACGGGTCGGGTCGGGTCGGGTAACCCGACCCGAACCCGACTTTTTGACGGGTCGGGTCGACATTTGCGGAGGGTCGACCCGACCCTCGGGTACCCGACCCGACCCGACCCGACCCGACCGACAAAACCCGACCCGTCGGGTCAGCTTATTACCCGTCCCTGCCCCTATGTTAACCCGACCCGACCCGACCCGAAATCGGGTCAAGTAGTACCCGACCTACTAAACTCGGGTCGGGTTGGCATTTCCTGAACTCCGACCCGACTTGACCCGACCCGACCCGACCCGACCCCGACATCGGGTAGGGCAAAGTCGGGTCGGGTCGGGTCGGGTCGGGTTCATGCTCAAGCCTACATGGATCCCCTCTTTGGTCCGCCCTTAGCCCCTCCCTCCCCTCAGGCAAAGGCACCCGCTCCAGCACCCTCTGCTTCCACCTCCGCACCCGCCGCAGCAGCTCCCGCCGCCGCATCAGTGCCTGCCCCGGTCGCCGCACCCGCAGCGTCAGGATCCGCCGCAGCAGTTGCCTCGGTCAAGCAGCCGTGCAGCCGAGTCGCAGAGTCGCAGTGTCGCAGCCTCCCCCCTCAGCAGCGCAGCAGACTTGCAACACCACCCTCCCTTCCTCCTCCTTTCTCTCCCCTCCTCATCGAAGACTCCCATGGTGAATTTCTTCGCCTCCACCTCTTCTCCAACACCCAAGCAGTCGCCTTCAGCATGACCGGCGCTCCGGTACTGGTCTTCTCCGGTGCGCCCATCATCTTCGAGCCGGGAGATTATCACGAAGCTATGACATGCCCCGACCACCCTCATTGGGGCAAGGCAGTCCTCAAAGAGAACGAGGCCTTTGTCCGCAACGGCACCTTCATCGACGTACCCCGCCCTCTCAACCACAACGTGGGCAAAGGCAAATGGGTATTTCGGGTCAAGCTCCTCCCTGGCGACGACCCGGTCTATAAGGCCCGTTACTGCGCCAAAGGATTTACGCAGCGGTACGGCCATGACTTCCTTGACACGTACTCGCCGACCGCCACTCCCCCTGTCGTCCGCGTGTTCTTGGACTTCGTTGGCCGGCGCGGCATGATCCTGCACTCGATGGATGTCACCACGGCATTTCTCCAAGGTGAACTCCATGAGCGCATCTTCATGGAGCGTCCCGAGGGCTGGCACCTCCCTTTCCCTCCCAACACCGTTTGGGAACTTCGCCGCCCGGTCTACGGCCTCAAGCAAGCTCCTCGGGAATGGCATGCCAAGCTCTCGAGCACTCTCCGTGCTCTTGGTTTTCGCCCTTCCCAGGCTTCCTCCTGCCTCTTCCTGCGCACCTCCCCCTCCCCCTTCTACATCCTCGTCTACGTCGACGACATGCTTCTTGCCGCTGACAACGAAGCAGACCTACAACAGGTCAAGGATGAGCTGCAGAAGCGCCTCCTCTGCAAGGACCTGGGGGAGGTCCGCAACTACCTCGGGATGGAGATTTCTCGCGATCGTACGGCCAGGACCATCTCCCTCTCTCAGGCATTCTACCTCGAGAAGGTCCTTGAACGCTTCGAGATGGCCACGGCCAAACCCGTCTCCACACCCCTCCAAGTCGGCCACCAGCTCTCGCCGACAACCACCCACGGTTCCTCCACCAGTCCTTACGCTGAGCTGGTCGGGTCCCTGATGTACGCCATGATGTGCACTCGCCCCGACCTCGCCTACCCTATCAGTGTCCTGGCGCGCTTTGTCGGCGCTGGCAAACACACTCCCGAGCACTGGCAAGCGGCCAAGCGCGTTCTCCGCTACATCAAAGGCACCAAGGACTATGTCCTCACCTTGGGCGGCCCCACCCCTCCTCAGCTCACTGGCTACAGCGACTCCTCTTGGGCAGATTCTCAGCCCGATCGTCGCAGCTCACAGGGGTATGGTTTCTCCCTCGGGAGTGGCCTCATTTCCTGGCGCTCCACCCGCTCCTCCTCGATCGCTCTCTCCTCGTGCGAAGCAGAGCTCTACGCCATCACCATGGCGGCCCAGGAGGCGCGGTGGCTCAGCTTCCTCCTCGCTGAGCTGGATGCTCCCCAGCCCTGTCCCACCATCTGGTGCGACAATGCCAGTACTATCCACCTCACAAAGGAAGCCGTTTTCCATGGTCGCTCCAAACACATCGCGCTCCGACACTACTTCGTTCGTGAGCTCGTCCAGGCTGGACACCTCACCGTGCGCAAGATTGACTCTTCAGCCAACCTTGCCGACATCTTCACCAAGGCCCTCCCTCGTCGTCCCCATGCGGCTCTCCTTCGCCTTCTGGGTCTTGCCCCTCCCTCACAGGGGACTACCTGATTCAGGGGTTGCTTCTCCTCCCCTTCCCAAGACTTATGGCACTCTGTAGGCTAAGGGGTTGTGTTAGACTATTCTCCCTTCATTCTATTAGCCTACATCGTTTCATTGTCTTAGGAACTTATAAGCGCCCCACTAGGGTGTATACACCCAAGTTGGGGGTTGGGTTCCCAACCTTGTTGGGTTCCCAAATTGGTTGGGCTCCCAATTATTGGAACCCCCAATAATCCCAACCAAGATTATTGGACCCACCAATAATCTTGGCTAGGATTATTGGACCCCCAATAAGTTGGCCAACTCAACTTATTGGGGTCACCAATAATCGTGGTCACCTCCCAACCAAACCCCCCCCCCCCCCCCTCCCTCCTACTCCTCACCTATGTATACCCACTCCTTTCCTAATACAATCATCACTTCAGATTCTCACAGAAATGGCGCACATGAAGGAGAAATGGCGCACATGAAGGAGAAATGGCGCACATGAAGGAGAAATGGTGCACATGAAGGAGAGATGGCGCACATGAAGGAGAAATGGCGCACATGAAGGAGAGATGGCGCACATGAAGGAGAAATGGCGCACATGAAGGAGAAATGGCGCACATGAAGGAGAAATGGCGCACATGAAGGAGAAATGGCGCACATGAAGGAGAAATGGCGCACATGAAGGAGAAATGGCGCACATGAAGGAGAAATGGCGCACATGAAGGAGAAATGGCGCACATGAAGGAGAAATGGCGCACATGAAGGAGAAATGGCGCACATGAAGGAGAAATGGCGCACATGAAGGAGAAATGGCGCACATGAAGGAGAAATGGCGCACATGAAGGAGAAATGGCGCACATGAAGGAGAAATGGCGCACATGAAGGAGAAATGGCGCACATGAAGGGGCAAAAGGCGCACAGGAAGGGGAAATGGCGCACATGAAGGAGAAATGGCGCACATGAAGGGGCAAAAGGCGCACATGAAGGGGGAAAAGGCGCACAGGAAGGGGAAATGGCGCACATGAAGGGGGAAAAGGCGCGCAGGAAGGGGAAATGGCGCACATGAAGGGGGAAAAGGCGCACAGGGAGGGGAAATGGCGCACATGAAGCGGGAAAAGGCGCACAGGGAGGGGAAATGGCGCCCATGAAGGGGGAAAGGGCGCATAGCAACGGAACCAACCCAGGGTAGGTATCATCTCTGATGCCTCCACTCCTCTCCCTCCCATGATCCCATCAGGACTCGCACGTGTGAAGGCAAGCCCGGTTCACTTGGGCATGAGGCCATTGACGCCCACACCTTTGCTGAATGGGTAAGGCTCATGGTCGAAAAAGTTTATGAAGTTTGCTGGATCAAGTATCGTTTCTTGATTACTGTTTTAGGGTGATTCCTGCATATCTATGGGAGATACCTTAGCATTCTAGGTAACGCAAATACAATTGCCACCATTGTCTGATTCCAACACCATAAGACCTTCAGGTCGAATCAGGGCTGCTTCATACCGACTGTTTGCGGCCCATTGCGTGCTGTGGCTCCGTGTGATAGCTAATGACAGAATTCTGACATCTGCCTGCCTGCTGTGACTGTGCACATCCATGGCATGGCAGGGAGTGGACTACCTGAAATACGACAACTGCTACAACGATGGAACCCCAAACAAGTTGCGGTACGTCGTGTCAACATCACTCGTGTCGGCATCACTTGTGTCGGCATCACTTGTGTTGTGTTGGCATCACCGTATTGGCGTCACTCGTGTGGGCCTCACGTTCGCTTTGAGGCATCACAGATTCCATCGCTTTCCTCCCCTCTCCCATCGACCTGTCACGATGGATTGCCTTTCTTCCCGTCTTCCGACTGCTTCTGTCCGTTTTCCCTCGTTCGTTTGTTCATTCTTTTAGGGTGCATCCCACTCGTTCATTTGCCGTTCGTTCAGTGCGTTTCAGTATGGTGCCTCACTGTCAAAAACGGTTTGCGTGCTTCACCGTCACCACTCACGACCATAGCGCACCAAACTGAATCGTCCCTCTGCCCCCACTCCCCCCCTCCCCCTTAACTCATCCTCCTCTGACGCCTAAATGCACCCTCAGCTACACAGTCATGCGCAATGCACTGGAGGCCACAGGGAGGGACATCTTCTTCTCCATGTGTGAATGGTGAGCTGAGAGCATCCTGTGGTGAGGTCAGAACATCCCATCTTAGAATGCACCATGTGCGAATGGTGAGCTGAGAGCATCCTGTGGTGAGGTCAGAACAGAACATCCCATCTTAGAATGCACCATGTGCGAATGGTGAGCTGAGAGCATCCTGTGGTGAGGTCAGAACATCCCATCTTAGAATGCACCATGTGCGAATGGTGAGCTGAGAGCATCCTGTGGTGAGGTCAGAACATCCCATCTTAGAATGCACCATGTGCGAATGATGAGCTGAGAGCATCCTGTGGTGAGGTCAGAACATCCCATCTTAGAATGCACCATGTGCGAATGATGAGCTGAGAGCATCCTGTGGTGAGCTCAGAACATCCCATCTTAGAATGCACCATGTGCGAATGGTGAGCTGAGAGCATCCTGGTGAGCTCAGAACATCCCATCTTAGAATGCACCATGTGCGAATGGTGAGCTGAGAGCATCCTGGTGAGCTCAGAACATCCCATCTTAGAATGCACCATGTGCGAATGGTGAGCTGAGAGCATCCTGGTGAGCTCAGAACATCCCATCTTAGAATGCACCATGTGCGAATGGTGAGCTGAGAGCATCCTGGTGAGCTCAGAACATCCCATCTTAGAATGCACCATGTGCGAATGGTGAGCTGAGAGCATCCTGTGGTGAGCTGAGTGGATCCCAACTTTGCTCGAATGCAAACAAACGCATTTGCGGTGTGTCCTAGATCCCACCCTGCTACTCTGTTCTGCTGGCCACTTTCATGCCACTGTAGCTACCAATGGTGTCTTGGATTGGCGTAGGACTAAGCAGACAATAGTCAAGAGCGCATGGTGACCTGCGCTGCCTTGATCTCTGATCTGATCATGACACGTGTCGGCCTGCCTTGTCATGCCATCTGTCGGCCTCCCTTGGCATGCATGCCACGTGTTGGCCTGCCTTGTCTTGCCACGTCTTGCCTGCCCATCCTGCCACGTGTGCTACTCCATGCAGGGGACAGGATGACCCTGCTCTGTGGGCGTATGACGTGGCAGACTCCTGGCGGACCACCGTTGACATTGGGGACACGTGGAGGAGGTGAGAAGGGACACGTGGAGGAGAGGAAGGACACTTGGTGAAGGGGAAGAAGGACACGTGGAGAAGGGGAGGAAGGACACGTGGAGAAGGGGAGGAATGACACGTGGAGAAGGGGAAGAAGGGCACGTGGCGAAGGGGTAGAAAGTGGCGTGGATGAGGAGAGGGGAGGGAGAAGAAATTGAGAAGACGGGTGAGCGGACGGAGGAGAAAGGAATGGCAAGGAGGGGAGAGGAAGAGGGAAGCGGAGCAAGAGGATTGAAGCTATTGGGGAAGGGGAGGGGAAGGAAGGGATGCGAAGTCATCTCCCTGCCTGTGTATATATGCAACTTGTTTCGAGGCGTCTCAAAATTGCGCGTGATAGGAGTCTAGTTTTGAGGAGTCTCAAAAGTGCGTGATAGGAGTCTAGTTTTGAGGCACCTCAAAACTAGGAAGGGATGGGAAGTCATCTCCCTTCCCGTGTATAAGCAACTGAGGTCATTTTTTATTTGACTCAACGTAAAAACTCGCCTCGAGAGGAAGGGAGAGATGAGAAGAAGTTTCCCTACTACCTATGTCCATGCGATGTCAATTCTTCCGAACTTCACCTCTTTATCTACGTGCATGTACCCTGCTCCCTCCCTGCATGCATGGCACATGGCACATGGCACACGGCATATGACTCATGGCACGTGGCACGTGGCATGTGGCACATGGCACATGGCACATGGCGGCACATGGCACATGGCATGTGGCACATCCAGCATGATTCGGATTGCAGACCTTAACAACAAGTGGGCCAAGTACGCCAAGCCAGGCGGGTGGAATGGTGAGTGGTGCCCCCAACACACGAGGTGCCCCAACACACGAGGTGCCCAACACACGAGGTGCCCAACACACGAGGTGCCCAACACACGAGGTGCCCAACACACGAGGTGCCCAACACACGAGGTGCCCAACACACGAGGTGCCCAACACACGAGGTGCCCAACACACGAGGTGCCCAACACACGAGGTGCCCAACACACGAGGTGCCCACAACACACACGAGGTGCCCAACACACGAGGTGCCCAACACACGAGGTGCCCCCAACACACGAGGTGCCCAACACACGAGGTGCCCAACACACGAGGTGCCCCCACACCCCACACGAGGTGCCCAACACACGAGGTGCCCAACACACGAGGTGCCCAACACACGAGGTGCCCAACACACGAGGTGCCCAACACACGAGGTGCCCAACACCACGAGGTGCCCAACACACCGAGGTGCCCCACACCCACACACGAGGTGCCCAACAGCACGAGGTGCCCAACACACGAGGTGCCCAACACACGAGGTGCCCAACACACGAGGTGCCCAACACACGAGGTGCCCAACACACGAGGTGCCCAACACACGAGGTGCCCAACACACGAGGTGCCCAACACACGAGGTGCCCAACACACGAGGTGCCCAACACACGAGGTGCCCAACACACGAGGTGCCCAACACACGAGGTGCCCAACACACGAGGTGCCCAACACACGAGGTGCCCAACACACGAGGTGCCCAACACACGAGGTGCCCAACACACGAGGTGCCCAACACACGAGGTGCCCAACACACGAGGTGCCCAACACACGAGGTGCCCAACACACGAGGTGCCCAAACACACGAGGTGCCCAACACACGAGGTGCCCAACACACGAGGTGCCCAACACACGAGGTGCCCAACACACGAGGTGCCCAACACACGAGGTGCCCAACACACGAGGTGCCCAACACACGAGGTGCCCAACACACGAGGTGCCCAACACACGAGGTGCCCAACACACGAGGTGCCCAACACACGAGGTGCCCAACACACGAGGTGCCCCCAAACACACGAGGTGCCCAACACACGAGGTGCCCAACACACGAGGTGCCCAACACACGAGGTGCCCAACACACGAGGTGCCCAACACACGAGGTGCCCAACACACGAGGTGCCCAACACACGAGGTGCCCAACACACGAGGTGCCCAACACACGAGGTGCCCAACACACGAGGTGCCCAACACACGAGGTGCCCAACACACGAGGTGCCCAACACACGAGGTGCCCAACACACAGCCCACACCGAGGTGCCCAACACACGAGGTGCCCAACACACGAGGTGCCCAACACACGAGGTGCCCAACACACGAGGTGCCCAACACACGAGGTGCCAACACACGAGGTGCCCAACACACGAGGTGCCCAACACACGAGGTGCCCAACACACGAGGTGCCCAACACACGAGGTGCCCAACACACGAGGTGCCCAACACACGAGGTGCCCAACACACGAGGTGCCCACAACACACGAGGTGCCCAACACACGAGGTGCCCAACACACGAGGTGCCCAAACACACGAGGTGCCCAACACACGAGGTGCCCCAACACACGAGGTGCCCAACACACGAGGTGCCCAACACACGAGGTGCCCAACACACGAGGTGCCCCAAGCACACACGAGGTGCCCAAAACACACGAGGTGCCCAACACACGAGGTGCCCAACACACGAGGTGCCCAACACACGAGGTGCCCAACACACGAGGTGCCCAACACACGAGGTGCCCAACACACGAGGTGCCCCAAACCACAACGAGGTGCCCAACACACGAGGTGCCCAACACACGAGGTGCCCAACACACGAGGTGCCCAACACACGAGGTGCCCAACACACGAGGTGCCCAACACACGAGGTGCCCCAACACACGAGGTGCCCCAACACACGAGGTGCCCAAACACACGAGGTGCCCAACACACGAGGTGCCCAACACACGAGGTGCCCAACACACGAGGTGCCCAACACACGAGGTGCCCAACACACGAGGTGCCCCAACACACGAGGTGCCCAACACACGAGGTGCCCACACACCCACCACGAGGTGCCCAACACACGAGGTGCCCAACACACGAGGTGCCCAAACACACGAGGTGCCCAACACATGAGGTGCCCAATGTTGGCATTGGTTCGCCAACCACTAGGGCGACCTAGGGGTGGCGAGCAGAATCGTGGGAGGAATTTCAGGCGGTGGGAACGGAAGAAAAGTCAATTGAAAAAATAGCGGTGATTGAGGAATATTGGTGGGAATTCGGAAGAAGTGACGGTGCGACTGTGCGACGGTGGTGCACCAAGGAAAGAACGGTGGAAATAGGATGACGGGAGATGAAGAAGAAGAAGGGGAAGGAGTGGGAAGGAAGGTGTGAAGAACATGTGTTGTGGAGTTACAGGAGGAGTTGTGGAAGAAAATGGGATTTTGGACGGTGTGCGTTCAGTGGCACCGAACTTGGGGTCGGTGTCGGTGTTGAAACACGCGGACCGCGTTCCGATGTGATTGCGTGTGCGACCTGAAACGAAACGAGGCGCGCTCGTTAGTCAAAGCGCCCTTGGTGGTTACGAGCCGCGAATTGGCATTCTGGTTGACTATAAAAGTGTTTATCTGTTTGTTATTTAAAAATAAAGTTGAGTTCTGAAACTTGCAGTACATAATCACGACTTCTAGCAAACGTGAGGATAACGTTGGAATCGTGTCGACGAGGAGATTATCATAGAGCCCAGTGCTTCTATATAATCCTAGTGCAAGGAGCCCTTGCAAGGCGAAATCACATCGGCCGGAGGCGATGGGCGAGTTGGCGTGTCGGAGTCCGAGCGCTCAGTGCGACTGCGTTTTGTAGCCGTAGGCGAGGAGTCCTTGCTACGAGCTAACGGTAGGACGTTGGCATCAGTCACGAGCAAGGTTGGCTTGCTGTGAGCACGTTTGACATTTCGTTGCCTGGGAGCTGTAGTTTCGCGCGGAAGCTATAGCCGACTCAGACCCAACACAAGGTGCCCAACACACGAGGTGCCCGACACACAAGGTTCCCGACACACGTAGTCGCTTGTGAGGCACTCAATCGAGCCAACAGCTAGTCAGCCACGCACGTCAAGGCAGGCGGGTGGAACGGCGCTTATCAGTGGGTGATTTGAAGAAGCAGGGGCTAAAATCTTTGAGGGAAGGGTAAAAGCTAGAGTTTGGAAGGGTAAAGGTGGCACCATGGCTCCGTGGCACCATTGCGATCAAGCAGTGAAAATGCTCCAAGGTCAATCAATGCTTGCTCATCGGCCCGCATCATCCTTCAACCAGTCATGCTGCTTGCAAAAGTATGCCATGGCACAAGCACCGTGCTGCCCCCCCCCCCCTTCCCCTCTGTCCAACACCCTCCACACCCACTTTTTGATTGTCCACTCAGATCACACTCTGAGTTGCTGCAGGTGGGGGATGGGGACATGTATAAGTAGGGAGCACCAAGTGCACTGCTCACGAGTTCAGGTGTCCAATCTCTTTCCCCAAACCCTCCACTCCGCCCCCCTTCCCCCCACACTTGAACCTCCCCCTCACAGACCCCGACATGCTGCAGGTGGGGAATGGAATCATGTGAAACTGGGGAGTACCGACCGAGTGCACTGCTCAAGAGCTCAGGTGTCCAATCTCTTTCCCCGAACCCTCCACTCTGCAAACCTTCACCCCCACACACTTGACCCTCCCCCTCACAGACCCCAACATGCTGCAGGTGGGGAATGGGGGACATATGAAAACGGGGAGTGTCGAGTGCACTACTCAAGAGCTCAGGTGTCCAATCTCTTTCCCCGAACTCTTGTCTCCTGATAACCGCCCCCCCTCGCAGACCCCGACATGCTGCAGGTGGGGAATGGCGGCATGAGAGAGTCGGAGTACCGCGTGCACTTCAGCCTCTGGGCCATCATGAAGGTGGGCATGGGTGCTTGCAGGTGGGCATGGGTGCATGGAGGTGGGCATGGGTGCATGGAGGTGGGCATGGGTGCATGGAGGTGGGCATGGGTGCATGGAGGTGGGCATGGGTGCATGGAGGTGGGCATGGATGCATGGAGGTGGGCATGGGTGCATGGAGGTGGGCATGGGTGCATGGAGGTGGGCATGGGTGCATGGAGGTGGGCATGGATGCATGGAGGTGGGCATGGGTGCATGGAGGTGGGCATGGGTGCATGCATGGAGATGGCCCTTGAGACGTCACAAAAGGTATGAGAGAGTGTCGCGTGCATTCCAGTCTCTGGGCCATCATGAAAGTGAGGTGAGCATGGAAAGAGGACGGGCCTCTTTTACGCTTTCGATCTGCGATGGTGCATATCTACGGTGTGCATGCCATGCGTGTAGGAGTGTATTCGTTAGGTGCCTCAAAAGGGATGCTTTCGATTCGCAATGGTGCGTATGTACGATGTGCTATTTCTGGTGCCTAAAAAATAGACTCCTTTTGAGGCGCCTCAAAACTGATGCTTTCGATTCGCAATGGTGCGTATGTACGATGTGCTTTTTCTGGCGCCTAAAAAATAGACTCCTTTTGAGGCGCCTCAAAACTGATGCTTTCGATTCGCAATGGTGCGTATGTACGATGTGCTTTTTCTGGCGCCTAAGAAATAGACTCCTTTTGAGGCGCCTCAAAACTGATGCTTTTGATTCGCAATGGTGCGTATGTACGATGTGCTTTTTCTGGCGCCTAAGAAATAGACTCCTTTTGAGGCGCCTCAAAACTGATGCTTTCGATTCGCAATGGTGCGTATGTACGATGTGCTTTTTATGGCGCCTAAAAATTAGACTCCTTTTGAGGCGCCTCAAAACTGACCGTCTCAAGATCATTAGACCTTTTAGGGTAAATTATATCAAGGTCAGCAACGAGAGTAACAACACACTCTGTAATGAGTCTGCTTTTGACTCCACTCAAACATTTTTGCGAGCGACGTAAATTCCAGAAAGGTCGGCACTGAGATAATCTTATCAACACAGTTGTGAAGTAAATTTCCAACCGGAACACTCACTTCCCTCCGCACCCATCCTGCCCGCCCACCCCATCTACATCCTTCGGAGGGAAGAGCAATCTCGGATCACTCATCCACTACCGAAGCACTCATTTCCTACTGAAGGGAAGTGACATCATTCTAGGGAATGAGTGATTTGGAGGGATTTGGAGGGATTTGGAGGGATTTAAGACCAGTAAATTTCCACCCGAAGCACTCATTTCCCTCTACACCCGTCCTCAACCCCCCCCCCCTCCCCTCCCCCACCCTCAACATCCTTTCACTAGGCGCCTCTCCTGATTGGCTGCGACCTCTCTCGTGTATCAAATGCAACACTGCACATTTCTTACTGAAAGGAATGACATCATTCTAGGGAAGGAGTGACTCAGAGAAAAGTGAGACCTTTAATGAGTGAGTCGGAGAAAAGTGAGACCTTTAATGAGTGAGTCGGAGAAAAGTGAGACCTTTAATGAGTGAGTCGGAGAAAAGTGAGACCTTTAATGAGTGAGTCAGTAAATTTCCAACCGAAGCACTCACTTCCCTCCTCAACCGTCCTTCCCTCCCCCTCCCCCCCTCTTCCCTCCACCTCCTTTCACCAGGCGCCTCTCTTGATTGGCTGCGACCTCTCTCGTGTATCAAATGCGACACTGCGCATTCTGGGGAATGATGAAGTCATTGCTGTTAACCAAGGTGTGCGTTCGTGCCAGGTGTGTGCTCGTGCCAGGTGTGTGCTGGAGCCAGGTGTGTGCTCGTGCCAGGTGTGTGCTCGTGCCAGGTGTGTGCTCGTGCCAGGTGTGTGCTCGTGCCAGGTGTGTCCTCGTGCCAGGTGTGTGCTCGTGCCAGGTGTGTGCTCGTGCCAGGTGTGTGCTGGAGCCAGGTGTGTGCTCGTGCCAGGTGTGTGCTGGAGCCAGGTGTGTGCTCGTGCCAGGTGTGTGCTCGTGCCAGGTGTGTGCTGGAGCCAGGTGTGTGCTCGTGCCAGGTGTGTGCTCGTGCCAGGTGTGTGCTCGTGCCAGGTGTGTGCTCGTGCCAGGTGTGTGCTCGTGCCAGGTGTGTGCTCGTGCCAGGTGTGTGCTGGAGCCAGGTGTGTGCTCGTGCCAGGTGTGTGCTCGTGCCAGGTGTGTGCTCGTGCCAGGTGTGTGCTGGAGCCAGGTGTGTGCTCGTGCCAGGTGTGTGCTGGAGCCAGGTGTGTGCTCGTGCCAGGTGTGTGCTCGTGCCAGGTGTGTGCTGGAGCCAGGTGTGTGCTCGTGCCAGGTGTGTGCTCGTGCCAGGTGTGTGCTCGTGCCAGGTGTGTGCTCGTGCCAGGTGTGTCCTCGTGCCAGGTGTGTGCTCGTGCCAGGTGTGTGCTCGTGCCAGGTGTGTGCTGGAGCCAGGTGTGTGCTCGTGCCAGGTGTGTGCTGGAGCCAGGTGTGTGCTCGTGCCAGGTGTGTGCTCGTGCCAGGTGTGTGCTGGAGCCAGGTGTGGTGTGCCGTTGCCAGGTGTGTGCTCGTGCCAGGTGTGTGCTCGTGCCAGGTGTGTGCTCGTGCCAGGTGTGTGCTCGTGCCAGGTGTGTGCTCGTGCCAGGTGTGTGCTGGAGCCAGGTGTGTGCTCGTGCCAGGTGTGTGCTCGTGCCAGGTGTGTGCTCGTGCCAGGTGTGTGCTGGAGCCAGGTGTGTGCTCGTGCCAGGTGTGTGCTGGAGCCAGGTGTGTGCTCGTGCCAGGTGTGTGCTCGTGCCAGGTGTGTGCTGGAGCCAGGTGTGTGCTCGTGCCAGGTGTGCGTTCGTGCCAGGTGTGTGCTCGTGCCAGGTGTGTGCTGGAGCCAGGTGTGTGCTCGTGCCAGGTGTGTGCTCGTGCCAGGTGTGTGCTCGTGCCAGGTGTGTGCTCGTGCCAGGTGTGTGCTCGTGCCAGGTGTGTCCTCGTGCCAGGTGTGTGCTCGTGCCAGGTGTGTGCTCGTGCCAGGTGTGTGCTGGAGCCAGGTGTGTGCTCGTGCCAGGTGTGTGCTGGAGCCAGGTGTGTGCTCGTGCCAGGTGTGTGCTCGTGCCAGGTGTGTGCTGGAGCCAGGTGTGTGCTCGTGCCAGGTGTGTGCTCGTGCCAGGTGTGTGCTCGTGCCAGGTATGTGCTCGTGCCAGGTGTGTGCTCGTGCCAGGTGTGTGCTCGTGCCAGGTGTGTGCTCGTGCCAGGTGTGTGCTCGTGCCAGGTGTGTGCTCGTGCCAGGTGTGTGCTCGTGCCAAGTCTGTGCTCCTGCAGGTGTGTGCTCCTGCCAGGTGCGTGCTGGAGCCAGGTGTGTGCTCGTGCCAGGTGTGTGCTCGTGATTGGTGTACTTGCTCACACGTGATTGGTGTATTTGCTCACACGTGATTGGTGTATTTGCTCACACGTGGCACATTACGATTGGTGCAGACCGGCTGGGAGTGCAGGCAAGGAAGGTGCAAGTCTCTGAGGACAGCCTCATAGAGGTGAGAGAGGTCAGATGGGCCCTTGCTCGCCTAGGGTGAGGGAGGTCAGATGGGCCCTTGCTCGCCTAGGGTGAGTGAGGTCAGATGGGCCCTTGTTCGCCCAAGGTGAGTGAGTTGGCTGGAATAGGGACTACCCCTCTCTTGGTGGGAGGAGAGTACAGTGGGGGGAGGTGAGTGCAGTGGGGGGAGGTGAGTGCAGTGAGGGGAGGTGAGTGCAGTGGGGGGAGGTGAGTGCAGTGGGGGGAGGTGAGTGCAGTGGGGGGGAGGTGAGTGGGCAGAAGTAGACCTTTTCACGCGAACCATGCATTCTGTGTCCACTTGGTAAGCTGACTCTGATGATGCTGCATGTGCTTGCAAGCGAGCTGGTCCTTGTGGCACTTCACAGCAACTACCTCATGGGGCAGCACTAATTCTGCGACGCTTATTCAGCAGTGTTGATTCAGCACTGCTTTATTCAGAGCAGAGAGCCATCCCTCTTCGTTGCCTCATTTGCAGACCGAAGCCATTTTAGCTACGTGAATACAGCGTGCTCCTAAAGGCCATCCCTTTTCGTTTCTGTGTGTGCCTCTCCCTTCCCCATGCGGCCTGTCCTTGGAACCTGCAGGTTTGGTCCGGACCTCTGTCTGAGGGTCGGTGGGTGGTAGCCCTGGTGAATCGCAGCCCAATAAGCGCGAAGGTGACTGCCCGCTGGAAAGCGATTGGCCTGAATCCGGTGCAGCCGATGTATGCACGCGACCTTTGGAAGGTACGGGTGAACCTCGAACCCATGGCTTTGTGAACTTCTCTTGACAGGTGCTTTAATGTGAAAGCTAGTCGGAAAGTGATTGGCCTGAATCCGGTGCAGCCGATGCATGCACGCGGCCTCTGGAAGGTAGTTGTGTTAACTAGTCTTTTGCCCCCCTTTCCTCCCTCTTACCACCCCCCCCCCCCCTTTCCTCCCCCCCCCCTTTCCCTCCCTCATCCCAACCCTCTTCCTCACACTTACGCACATGCGAGCACATGCACATGCACATGCACATGCATATCCACTGTCACATGTCTCCATCCCGTCCTGTGGTGCTGCTACCATGGTGTCACCTTGTTTGGTCACCCCCTGTGTTGAAGGCAACCATGCGAGCACATGCACATGCACATGCATATCCAGTGTCACATGTCTCCATCCCGTCCAGTGATGCTGCTACTATGGTGTCACCCTGCGTTTCTCCCCCTCTTGTGCAGAAGGCAACCATGGACAAGGTCATCTCAGGGGCGCTGAGTGCTCGAGTTCCAAGTCACGATGTGAGGCTGTTCCTCGTCTGGCCCGCCACTGAGACTCTGTAAGAGTGGCTGTGTCTCCACCCTGCTATGTGTCCCTCTTGTGCAGAAGGCAACCATGGACAAGGTCATCTCAGGGGAACTGAGCATTCGAGTTCCAAGCCACGATGTGAGGCTGTTCCTCATCTGGCCCGCCACGGAGACTTCGTCCAGCTGACCTTACAGACCCAGTCCAACAATGGCACGTGCATCAGCAATAAGCCTTGGGAGATGTAAAGGTCTGGATACATTTTTAATTATGACATTGAAATGCACTTGGTGGAGATCATGTCGTACCATACCATACTCTCTACTGGTCGCATCGTTGTTTTTGTCCAACATAACAGCTTGCCTGTTGCATGAACCTAAGCTGTGGGAAGGAGTGATAATGAAATTTGCACCAGCGAGTTATTTGCGATAGCACATGGATGTATATACACGTGAGAGCAAATCCTTGGGAGTCTTCTTATGTCGCGGTTGTCTATTGTTGTGATATATTTCATACTTAGCATTTTTGTAAGTCGTTTATCGATAGTGTTGAATCCTACGTAGAAGATTGTTGTGATAAATGAAGTTTTGCATTCCTGCATGTTCCGTTTTCAGTGTAGTTAGCAGTATCGAGTTTCTCCAGTAAGTAATCATGCCCGAGTGCTGATGTCGGCAAAGCATCGTGGGTCTCGGGATGACGCCAGCATACCGCGTCAGTTACGTGAATAGGCGTAACGAGTCGTTTCAGTCACGCGAACAGTCACGACCCTATAGAATGACGAATAGGTCGCATAGCGCGATAGTGACGAACAGATACATTAGCAAACAGGTACTTTCCCTAGAGCTTATACATTCTTGTAATGCCTTTCTATTATTAACCTTGACTTTCCACAGAATTATGTGCTCACGTTATTCAACTTTGATTACTCACAAGTTCACGTACTCATGTTATTCAACCTTGACCTTTACATTTTACAAGACTTCCGCTGTCTTACTAGTCTATCATTCCAGCAAAGATCCTTGGTGAAGTACTCGTGTTAGCAGATTTTATACTTAGTCTACTACAAACATCAGACGATTTATTTCAAAGATAAGTCCCTAGGATGACGTCAGCAAATAGCGCTCGTCATAGGACAGTCGTTTCAGTCACGCGAATAGTCGCACCTCTTCATTATCATCTAGGGCGCATAGCGCGATAGTGATGAGCAGGTACATTAGCGAACAGGTAATTTCCTAGAGCTATAAGTCTTTGTTCTGTCCTTTTATTATTAACCTTGAGATTTCAACTTTGAGAACTTTGAAACTTAACTTCTGCACAAATATATACTCAGGTTCATTCTTACAAGACTTCCGTTGTCTTACTAGTCTACCATTCCAGTAAAGATCCTAGGCTAACACTTGAGGTTTTCCAAGTGTTCGTTTTTGCAGGTTCTATACTTAGTCTTCTGCAACACCTGTCAAAATATTATATGGTATGAGAGCTATCTGGAATTAAGACTATTGTAAACAATGACGGGTTCATTACCAGCATCGTCTGCCGGATCAACTTCCGGGACTACTGGAGTACATGTCTCCACGACCGCCACTGGTCTCTCAGCCTCTGGACCATTTTCACCGGCTTATGCGCATATCGGTATGCAGCCAGCAGCAGCAGAATCCGTCTTCTGTCAGCACTCCCAGGAATGTCATCAACTGCCCCTGCAGCACAACAACAACTAACACAGACAACAGCACAGCAACAAGCATCAGCACAACCACCGTTTTCAACACAGTCAATATCGTCAGCGTTCCAGTGGAATGAGCCTTGACGGCTCGAGTTACATGCGTGGAGCCTCAGCTCCAAGTACTGGTTCATTCGCTTTCTCACCTTTTGTGCAGCAGCAGCAGTCACAACAGCAGCAGCATCCCTTTTATATATTTGGGCGATCTCCTGCTCAGCAACAGCATCAACAGCCACAGCAACAGCAACAACAACAACACAATTTCAGCAACAGCAACGGCAACAGCAACTGCCTTAACAACCGGGTGCTATTTTTCAACCACCAAATTTACTGAACAGCACACAAATAAAAACCACTATACCTTTTAGCGAAGTCGACTTCTACTCCTGGAGCTTTGAGTTTGAGCTTCTGGCGCAGTCCGGTGGGCTATGGCCGTTCTTCACCGGCGAGTTCACGTATCCTGTCGTGGGAACACAACTGGAGCAGCAGAGTTTCTTGCACGCCTCTCTCGGGGCGTATACAGTTCTTGTTCGAAACCTGTCGCCGAAGGAGCAACTCGGCGTCCGATATTTTCACTCAAGCTTTACACCAGCTGAAACTGCATGGAACCACTTGAAGGGGGTATACATGGCAAAGGATACCATAACAGTGAGTAAAATACTTTCGCAACAGACAAGTGTGCAGATGATGACAAACGAGAACGTCATGGATTACGTCAATCGCGTCCTTACACTACGTGATCAACTGAAGAAAAGCGGGGGATACTTCCCTCGTGAGATGTATCTCACGGTCCTTCTTGCTGGCCTTGGACCCGAATGGTGACAGACGCGCGCCTTTTCTGCGCATGAACCCAAACCTCTCCGAAGCTGAAATTTTGTCGTATCTTCAAGCGGAGCAGCAAGATCTGGACCTGCAGTCACAACGAAATCAGAAGAAGGGACTACACTTGAGTTTTTACTCAAATCTAGAAGCGCAACATCGTCATCCCCTGAAATATCCTTTCTGCCATTTCTGCAAGAAACCAGGACACACTTACCAGAATTGTTGCAGTCGACATCAAAACCGACGCAGCACTTCACAGCCTTATCATCGCTCGCAGCAGTTACCGAAGCCACATTAGCCCACGCAGCAGTCGACGGCCCAAATGCAGCAGATGCCGAAAACGCCGCAGAATCCGTCTGCGTCACAGCATCGTCCTCCGGTTTTTGCATCTGCAACATCAGGGAAAGGGGTCTTTGGATGCTTCACGACAGTTGATGTTTCAGAAAACAGATTTCGAGACACGACTTGAAGAAACCACAAGTGCTGAAGGCATTCCTTTACCTCAAGTTACGCTAACCTTGCTTAATAATTTCAGGACCGAATACTTGGTATCTCGACAGCTGCTGCGGTTGGCACATGTGCTCCGCAGAAACAAGCTTCATCACCAAACCAGCGTCCACTTCGTCGTCCGATACCTGTCACAGTCGCAAACGGGACAAACTATTATGGCACGTTCTGTTGGGAGTGTTATGCTCGAATCTATCGACACGGGATACTCACTACATGTTACCAATGTTCTTATCGTCGCTGGACTTGGATTCAATCTCCTTTCCATGGCTCAGCTCCTGGCACACAAGATCCGCACACAGGGCAATTGTGAAACGATGGATCAGGAGCTCTGGCACAGTTCAACGAATACTTACCTTGGTCGTGCCGCCACTCAACATGGCGTGTCCGTTCTTCAGTTCGCAGCACAGGGAACTTCTGGCGATTCTGAACGCGTCCTTGCACTTGGTCCTTGGGATCATCCAGAAAGAAACAGATTATCAACACGTGGATATTGACTTTCGAGCAACTACTGGTACCAACGGCTTCTCGAACTGCAGCTGCCGTAGTTACCTCGTTGGATACCTGGGAGTTCAATACCGCCGATGAAAGCGCCACCGCGTGGCGAACGTTTTATAATACCCGTGCAGCCTTCCAAGGAACTCAAGCACCACTTTGGGGAGAAATTAGTGGACTTGCCGCTGATGAACCTGACGTCGTTAAAGAAGTCGAAAAGGAAGAAGTCGCCGAGCAGCCGTGTTCAACAGTAGCTGTCACCGAAACACCTGCCACAACATCAACAGAAGCAGTATCAGAAGTTGTAATCGCAACTGCAGCACCTTCAAATGTTCCATTACCCCTTACACGTTTTGTTGAAGGTGACGTTGACCGATCACCAACGCTATCTCCTTATATCATTTCTTCTTTTTATACCAACACCGATTTTTACCTGCGACCATGAGGACACAAAGCCCAAGAAGATATCTGGCATCAACGGTTAGGACATCCATCGCAGGGGATTCTTAATCATTCAATACGAGCAGCAGTTCTGGATAAAAAATAGTCTTCTATTACCTGACGGCACGAAGATGAAGCCGCAGTCCCGTCCCACGGTTTGCACCACTTGTCCAGTTGCCAACCGATCGTTTGTAAACTGATGCAGAAAGTCTACAGCGACATATTAAACTTACCTGAAGCAGGACCTAAAGACGAGAAGTACGTGATAACATTCATCGAAGCATCTACACGCTAGTCTGGACAGCAAACCTTCCCGCTCGTTATCTCGCTCACTCCGTCTTCGTCGCGTGGCTCGCTGTCGCTGAACGAGAGTCAGACGTGAAACTGCAAGAATTTCAGAGTGATGGTGCAGGGGAGTACACCAGCAACCCTTTCACAGAATATCTTCAGACACTCGGCAAGAAACGGAAGTAGGCACTGCCACATGCACATCAACAGATGGGGGTACCAGAAAGGATGAACAAAACTCTGCAGGAGAAGATGCGTGCTCTGCTAACGCAGGCAGCCTGTGAGAGTACGACACCGTTACACCCAATTTCCCCTTTTCCATATTTCATTTCTATTTCATTCCTCTTTCACTCCTGATTCATTTGGTCTTTATCTCATCTCATTTGGTTTCCTATTCCTCATTTTCCATTATCCTTGGGTTTTATCCTATTATTATGATTATATCACCGACCAGGCTCGGGATGTACTGGCGCGCTATATCTAGCGTAATCCTGCCGTAATCCCTTATAGCCAATAGCCTCGCGTGGCTATACGCAGGGTGATTCTATTTCTAGAAGGGTCTATTCCCTTTGGATAGGATAAACCTGGTTACCTGATGTATTCTGGAAGTATAAAAGCACCTTGTACTGATTGATAGGGCAACATTGAGCAAACCTTTCCTCGGGACATTCGATCCTGTGACACTTGGTTATCAGAGCCAAGGTTTCAGCTCAACGCTTAACCGCTGGGCCCCCAGGAGCACGCGGAGGATGGAGTCGAAACTTCAATTCCTGTAAGTACAATGCACTCTCATTTACGTTTCGACTCACCTCTCGCAGTTGCACCTGGGGTCCCCTTCGAAGGCGAGATGCCTCGCCAACCGTTCGATGGACTGCATCGACGGTGCCGAGTTTTCGCGAGGGCAAACGGCCTCGACCTGGCGAGCGCGTCAGTTCCGGCGGAACACTCCCTGCGACATTCGGGGAAGTTCGCAGTTCGCGACAACAGTTGGAGTTGCGCGGAACACTGCGGAGGTTCGACCGACGACATCCGTCCGATGGAGATTCGACGCTTCAGATCGACCGAGGCGAAAACGAAATCCTGCTGAGCGAGTTCGAGTTTCAGCGCGAATGGGAACGGGACCTCGCAAGCCGCGAAGTTCTTCGGAGCGTCCGATCGTTCGACAGCCGACATCGACGACCGAGAACTGCTGCAGGAAACGAGTCAATCCGTGCACCGAAAGCTGCTGAACGCGACTCAGGAGGTTCCTCAGATCGCTTGGAGTTTGGACCGTCGGATCGACTTCTACTTCAACGGACGAGATGGAGCGCGACTTCTGCACGAAGGGAGAATGACGCGCAGAACCAAAAATCAGCCGCCTTCGACACCGTCGACAACATCTGGACAACCAAATTCGAATTCCTTCATTTGGTGACGAATTTGGCGCGTAAATCATCTGCAGAGTCAGAAATCTGCCAAAGTATTACCTACTTGGTAATATCTGCATGCAGAAAAATGACAGGAGAACGTGGATCGTCGGATCGGTGCGGAATCAGCGGCACGAATGCAGCGGAGACTACACTATGGGAAAATCATCATCATGGAGACAACATTCGTGACCAGCGACTGCACAATCGACGCATCTTCTGACTAGTGTCGATAACGATCGAGTAATTTTGACGAAGTCGTCTTCGTTAAAAATGGATCGACATCAACACAGCGGATCTTCACCCAGGAAAAACAATGGAGCTGCGTGAAGACATGTCCTCCATCCACGAGACACTTCTTCATACAAATTGATCGACAAGCTATGGGATTGCAGAGAAGTAGACGTTTTCTCTTGCAATGCTCCCAAGTTCAAGTTGCTGCGAAGGAGCAGATTTCGCACGCAACGACGACGCAGTGAACCTGTCTCGTCAAGGCCAGCGAGACACTACTTCGTAACAGGAGCTGAACGATTCGTCTTCATCAAGAATCTCAGCCATCCGAGGTGATTGATTGGAGCAGTATCAACATCGACCTCACGAGGCGACACACCAATCATGCGTCGCGATTCCAGGTGTTAATGACCTGCGTGGAAGAAAATTCCGTGCATGTCACGATGCTTGACAGATTGAGGAGTAATTAACCTCAAATCCGGCAAGTACTCGTTCACTAGCGACCCTACGGCACATGCATTGGAGGCGATTCTACCAGAAGCCGAAGCGTTACAAGCATCAGCGTAACTTCGACGATGCAGGAGAACGTCAAGCAAAACGAGGTGTCAACAAATGAGGGAGATGCGGACTACTACAATACGATCACGCGCTCTACCGACCGTACATCGGAGGCACGGATGAGCATACCAGGAATTGCTACTCGTGGATACATTGAGGGGAGAAGCAAATTTCTCTTCACACCCTCAAATGAAACAATCACCGGCAGCAATGGAGCAACACATGTGTACCAATGTGCACGTGTTCTTGGTAGTTACGCCTGTTACACCCATCAGGAACACTCTACTGGGAAGGGGGAGTTGATGGATTCTCCTTCAACCGGTACGAGTTAAGAGAATTCTCTGCAGCAGCTGCCGCCGTCGCCGTCGTCGCTACCGCCGCCGCCGCCGCAGCAGAAGACTCGACACAACAGTCACAACCAAATCCTGATGGATGATTCTCCACTCAATGGAGATAACACTGGATTATATTCCAGTATGATCATGAAGTCCCGGCCAGGCACAGTACTATGATTTCCAGCTAGTGGGGAGGAGATACCACTATGCGAGGAAACATCATGGCAATGCCATATACCCTCAAGAGCAGAAGATATTTGCTCTTATGAGGATGGGAGGACCGCGGTACTCTACCGGTATACAAGTCCTCATGGCCTATGGCTTTCCTTAAAGTCATAAAACCTGCGTCACAACCAATCCATCACCAGCACCAACTCCACGAAAGCAGATAGGCGTGAAATGGAGCGCCGACGCCACTCCGGATAGTGGACTCCGCGTATCTCCAACAACACCCCTGTTTGCCGAAATGGAGCAGACTTCAACACTGATGCTGGGTAGCTGAGACATCTTCGACATCAATGCTACTTCAAGGACAGCAACAGACAACGCATGATGGCACCAGAAGACCTATCCCAATATGTGCGCCAGACACCGATGCCTACCGATGGCCTCCGTGCTAAACTGGACGTGCATAAGGTCATACTGGATTGGCTGTCAGCAATACTCATTTGGAAATGGGAGAGGATTACTGGGGGATACCCCGAATATTCCCAGATATCCTAACCCATCACCATGGGATATCTACGCAGCTGAGATTCCTTGCTTGAGCAACCACCGAGGGAAACTACTTGGCGCCGATTTTGGAAGTTACCAGCTTTGCGTTTATGGTTCCAACCCCTCGCATGGTTCTGAACACAAGGGATACGCTGAGCAGCACTTGGCATGTGCTGTTGTACTCAAGGCAGTGTGATTAGCAGATCGCGTGGTGGATAGAGTTACTACTCGTGATTCTGCTTTCCAATCCGCAGCACTCCGATGCCCAGTGGGTACGACTCGCGACAACACTACGGCATGGACCATCATTCGACAGAAGCTGCATGTAACGGATACAACACTGCTACAGAAGCAGTACTATGACTGCCATACCACCAACACTTGGTGATCTTCACACGTGGACCAGACGCGGGTAACAGCATGCACGGATCGGACAACATAGCCACTCATCTGCACGTTACAGCACACTGTTCCAACCATTCACATCTCCAACTCCGACTTGCATCTGCCCGTCCTGGAGTTTGCCTACAAGTATGCTCCTGACGCCGCTACTGCACAGACGCTGTACTTCGTCTGTTACGGACGCCACCCGATCACACCACAACAGCTAACCATACCAGCCACAGTCCAACTGGCTTCCGATTTCATCGCCATCGTCCACCATCTTGTACATCGACCACACAAGCGCCCTCTTGGACATCCAACATCAGCACAAGCACTTGACCCCTTATCACTACAGTCATCCACACCATAATCTCGACATCAGCCAACTTCCATCCAAGCTTCAACCTTGCTTCTGCGGGTCTATCATCGTTGAAGCAAGGGCCACTTCAGTCAACTTCCGCTTCCGCCTACCAGCCACTTAGAAGATCCATACCGCCTTCCATACCAGCTTCTTAAACCCTATCAAGACCAAACACGCTCTACACCAAATGCCAACCACCGTCGCCGCCGGTGTTCATCCACGCCATGTGACAACTACGTGCTCGGACACCGTCATCGTCAGACTGGCACTCTGGAGCTTCTTCTTTGCTGGAAGGGTTATGATACTTCTGAGGCTTCGTCTGTGAATTCGACATGGGTAACGCCCGTCGTCCTCTTCGCGACTACCTTGTCAAGCAGGGTGTTACGTCTACCACCCAGCTTTGAGGGGGGGAAGTGTGAGAGTACGACACCGTTACACCAATTTCCCCTTTTCCATATTTCATTTCTATTTCATTCCTCTTTCACTCCTGATTCATTTGGTCTTTATCTCATCTCATTTGGTTTCCTATTCCTCATTTTCCATTATCCTTGGGTTTATCATATTATTATGATTATATCACCGACCAGGCTCGGGATGTACTGGCGCGCTATATCTAGCGTAATCCTGCCGTAATCCCTTATAGCCAATAGCCTCGCGTGGCTATACGCAGGGTGATTCTATTTCTAGAAGGGTCTATTCCCTTTGGATAGGATAAACCTGGTTACCTGATGTATTCTGGAAGTATAAAAGCACCTTGTACTGATTGATAGGGCAACATTGAGCAAACCTTTCCTCGGGACATTCGATCCTGTGACACAGCCCTTCCACCGCGTTTTTGGCCGTATGCGATGGACCACGCCGTGCTGTTACACAATCTTCTTTCTTCAACGTCCCTGCCCGAGTTCTCTTCTCCACACCTGCAGTGGACACGTACAGTGGGAAGTACCAAACTTTTACAAGTTTTCGGGTGTGTCGTGCAGTTTCGTCCTCCAACTGCAACACTCGGCAAATTTTCCGAACGAGCAAAATGGGGGGTACATCTCGGCATCGAAAAACAGTATCACGCATGGAAGATTTTGGATATTCGCTCCAACCAAATCGTCCCATTACGGGATTGTCTCTTCTATGAAAGACTCACCTTGCCCGTTTTTCGTGCTCACCAGGCAGCAGCTGCCAACCCCGCCAGGCTGTTTGAAGGCTCGCGTGCATTTGCAACTGTCGAAGCCGAAGCTGATGTGCAGGACGAGGATGTTTCTGAAGCTTCCGAAGCTGCCGCAACAGACATTCCCGAACCTGTCACCTCGACCGGCATACATGCATTCATTCCTCTTGCAGATGTTGACCAAGATGTTCGCGAAGTTCACCTCAGTTATGAACGCGATCGCCAACAACAGCCGATGCCCGTCGTCTCCGACGAAGCAGTACGTGTTACACCTGACGAAATTGGGGGGGAAGAAGGACGAGAAGAAAAATTCGCAGGTGCAAACGAAGAACGTCCGCGTTTTACAGAAACATGATTACAGATACTGGGATTCGCAGTCGCAGTACAGCACAACGACAGTAAAATACCTGAACCGAAAACCGTTTGACAAGCTCTTACGAGTCCTCCCCGAGAAAAATGGCGTGAAGCCATGGACATAGAGCTAGCAGCTCTCAAGAATCGTGGCACATGAGATTTAATACCGACTTCAGAAGTAAAAGAAAAGAAGGTAATTACCGGAAAATGGGTCTTCCGCGTCAAGACTAATGCAGAAGGGTCGTTTGAGAAATTCAAGGCGCGATGGGTCGTCCGCGGGTTCGAGCAGACTTACGACATCGACTATGAACTAACTTTTGCTCTTGTCGGTCGACATACAAGCATTCGGATTTTACCCTGTGTCGCCGCCTGCCGTAATCTCCGACTTCGACAAATCAACGTGTCAAATGCGTTTCTCTACGCACCCGTCGACGCACTCATCCTAGTAGAGTACCCGCATTCCTATGCTACTAACCCACCGAGCGTATGCCGTCTCCGAAAATCGCTATACGGCATTAAACGGCTCTGGCAGCAGTACCTCCACTCACAGCTGATCACTGCCGGTTTTCGTCAGCTACCGCATGACCATGGAATGTATCTTCTGACCGACGGCAACAACTATATTTTGCTCGTCGCCTACGTCGACGACATCCTCTACGTCAGTACTACCGATTCTCTTGCTGATATCTTCATTCTGAAACTACAGAAAACTCTGCAGCATACCGTCTCTGAAACAGTCTCACAGTTTCTTGGTCTAAACATTACCTGTTCACCGACGACTATTCATCTCACCGCTTCAAAGTACGCAGCAACGCTCGCTGCCCGCTTCAACCTCACTCCTACTGCAGTCTCTACACCGTACCGCTCACTACCGACTGACCACAAACCGAACACTGCACTGTTAAATTCAACCGGTTTACAGATCTATCAACAGCAGTTAGGCTGTCTACTCTTCGCCGCTGTCACTTGTCGTCCCGATCTAGCTTACGCGGCCAGTCAGCTCGCTCAGTTCCTACGCCGTCCTGAAGAGGAGCATCAGCTTGATCTTCTCCGCGCACTTCAGTATTTTATATCGACACCTAACGTCGGTTTAGTCTACAACGTCATCAGTTGCAAAACATTATACCTACACGGTTTTGTCGACGCCGATTACGCTGCTGACTCTACTAATCGACGATCACGCACTGGATTCATCTATCGGCTTGAAACTATCGGACCTATTTCTTGGAATTCGACCAAACAGGAGTTGATTGCTCTCTCCTCTGCTGAAGCTGAGTTCATCGCTGTCTGCACAGCAACACGTGAAGGCCATTACTTACAGGAACTATTGGAAGAAGCGAAGTTAACGACGACTACCCAGTTTACCCTGCACTGCGACAACCAAAGTGCAATTCGCATCGCACACCAGCCTGGTTTCGTCAACAGAACGAAACATATTTCTCTGCGTTACTTTTTCGTCAAGGATGAAGTCGAGAAGGGGAGGATGCGATTGGTTTATTGTCCGACCAACGAAATGGCTGCCGATTTCCTCACGAAGAAGCTGACACGACACAAGTTTCAATACTGTAACAAACTTTGCGGGATCTTCAAGACGTGACTCTATCGGACTTCCAGAAATGAAGGAGAGTGTTGTGATATATTTCATACTTAGCATTTCTGTAAGTCGTTTATCGATAGATAGTGTCGAATCCTACCGTAGAAGATAAATAGGTAGGATGACGTCAGCAAATAGCACTCGTCATAGGACAGTCGTTTCAGTCACGCGAATAGTCGCACCTCTTCATTATCATCTAGGGCGCATAGCGCGATAGTGATGAACAGGTACATTAGCGAACAGGTAATTTCCTAGAGCTATAAGTCTTTGTTCTGTCCTTTTATTATTAACCTTGATATTTCAACTTTGAGAACTTTGAAACTTAACTTCTGTAGAAATATATACTCAGGTTCATTCTTACAAGACTTCCGCTGTCTTACTAGTCTACCGTTCCAGTAAAGATCCTAGGCTAACACTTGAGGTTTTCCAAGTGTTCGTGTTTGCAGGTTCTATATTTAGTCTCCTGCAACACCTGTCGAAATATTACACGATGCAACTGAGCATTCGAGTTCCAAGCCACGATGTGAGGCTGTTCCTCATCTGGCCCGCCATGGAGACTTCGTCCAGCCGACCTTACAGACCATTCCAACAATGGCACGTGCATCAGCAATAAGCCATGGGAGATGCAAAGGTCTGGATACATTTTTAATTATGACATTGAAATGCACTTGGTGGAGATCATGTCATGTCGTACCATACCATACTCTAAACTGGTCGCATCGTTGTTTTTGTCCAACATAACAGCTTGCCTGTTGCATGAACCTAAGCTGTGGGAAGGAACGATAATGAAATTTGCACCAGCGAGTTATTTGCGATAGTGCATGCATGTATATACACGTGAAAGCAAATCCTTGGGAGTCTTCTTATGTCGGGGTTGTATATAAATACCGATGGTAACTGAAAGTTTCCCAGTTTATTTAAAAAAATATTTGGGGTGCATGGAAGCACATGTATGCATGCACATTGCACACACCATGCTTGAAGGAGAAGTGAGGTGATGATGTAGTATATATGATTGTGGAACAGCCTCGCCGTCTAAACTGTAATGCGGATTGCATACAATCATATAGCGAAGGTGGCTGTTACGAGTAGAATTTCAGGCGCCGTTCAATCGACAGGTCTGCCCCGAAGGCAACGCAGCCATTCACAGATCGCCAGCAAAAATAAAGGGATCGTCCATGTCGCATCCCCTCGCCAAATGGTAACTTCGAATGGAAGGAGTTGATTCGCACGGCTTCCCGAACGTAAATGTGGGTATGCAAACTCTTGGTTCTCCCAGTTCCGGGGGACAGGTTACAGGAGCAAAACCCCTTTTGACGGATATGAACGGTCGATTTCCTGTTTGGGCTATTCAGAAGTACAGGTGCACCTCGTCTTCTGCCGCCGATTCTTCAAGTTTCGAACCTGGAAAGGCAGCACAACATGCAGCCCTCGATTAGCCAGGAAGAACAATCTTGAGCGTTCATTTCCTGAAACTCCCTCAAACCATTTCTTCGCGACTTTTCCTGCTAGATGGTAACCTGATAGTGCCACTAAAGGCTGACATTCAATCTTCGTCAGCCGTTTCGCGGGTTTTATTTTGTTTGTCGCCCAACAACCCCTCGAGATCTCCTCCTTCCCCACCACCCCCACCTTCTCCACCTCCTCCGTGCGTGTATCTACACCACTTCCCCCTGCCTGTCAGCTTCCACTGCGCATCTGTCCACCCGTTGCTGGTCTCCCCCCATCTGTCCGCTTTTGCTGTCCCCCTTGCTCCATGCACAGCACGAATGCCGGATGCCAGCTCAGCACATTAGCATTCCTGGACTGCACCTGTTATTCCAAGCTGCCCGAACGTAGAAGCCGCTTGCTTCAGCCTTTTGCCGGTTAGGGTTAGTGAGTTACCGTGTTTATTCACCAGCCGTCCCGGTTTCGGTGTCTTTAATCACTTCCAGTGCTACGCAATTTGGAAGGTAGGATCGCGTTTCCGAGTGATCAGACCCTCTAGATCCTCCCTCTTTTTCCCCTAACGGGATTTGTACTTTTCAGCATTTTGGTTGGACCGATTCACCATCGAAGTTTTTCCGTCAGCAACTAGCTTGCGACCTGCCTGCCTTTCTGTGTGCCTGCGCGCATCCTAGAACGGACAATTATTGAGTCGACCCAAAGATCACCTCTGTGCGTGCGTGCCTCCGAGAACGGACGATTAGTCAAGCCTGCTTCCGCTCGCCTTTTCGTCATCGCAATCCGTCCCCTCATCGCGGTGTTTACCACGTCGCACTCCAGGAATCAACACAGCTGTTGCGCTTAGCTAAACGTCAGTCGCCGCACTTATCGCCAGCATACCCGTCAGAACTCTCTCGCTGACGCACGTTTCGTCTAAGGCTCGTTCCACAACGCCCTTAATTACCTCAATAACAGCCTTCGTTTGCTCTCAGAACGCTCCTCCTCGACGTTCTTAGCCATGCGAAACCCTAATCGCTTGCGGCCTATCTGACCGTCAAGCTGGCGTCTCCGCGCTTCCCGGATCATGAGTCCGGGCTTGCCGCTTGCTGATCCGCACGGCAGCGGCGGCGGCGGCCTTGGAGGCGGCGGACCAGGTACCGCAACTCCCGGCGCGATTCCCAGCGCAATTTCCGGCGCCGGAAACGGCGGTTTTGGCTCGGAAGCGGGCGCTCTGGAGCAGCACGACGGGAATCAAGCAGCGGCTGCGGCGGCTGCGGCTGCGGCTGCTGCTGCTGCTGCTGCGGCGGCGGCGGCTGCTGGTGGATGGATGTTGCTCCCGCCAGCCGGCTCTCTCCATAATCACGCCGCGCTATTATCACCAGCTGCAGCGTCCGTGCAGCACAACCACCTGCTCGCTTCGTTAAAATCAATCGCGGGTATTCCAGGATTTTCGCCAGTCAGCGCATCTCAGCCGTCCATCTCCCTATCGCACGGCCACGTGCCGTTCGCGTCTCCTTACCCAGGCAATTCTGCGGCTCTGATCCCGTTTCTCCCCCCTGGTGCCCATCATCCAATCAGCAGCCTCCACATCAGCGGCGCCGCACCAGGGTTGAATCCTAGCACATTAGGTAACCCGCTATTCGCATCTTTAGGAGGCTCTGGCGCCGCGTCCCCGTCCGGCTCGGCTTTAATCCCCATGCAAGCCCCTGTCATGCCCACGCACCCCGGCTTCCCAACCAACGGTTTCGTCTCGTCTCATTTCGACCCTGCAGCCGCCGCTGCCGCCGCCGCAGCCGCCGCCGCCGCCGCTGCTGCAGCCGCGACATACCCGCAGCCGGTTTCCGCATCTCTCCCCGTCGCGGGGGGCGTTTCCGCCGCCGCCGCAAACGGCGCGGGCGGTTTGATCCCCGCTGCTGCCATCCCCGCTTCCGCCGCCTCCGCTTCCGCCGTCGCCGCCGCCGCAGCAGCAGCAGCGGGGCGGCTCAGTGCCGTCAAGGACCCGCTCGGCTATGCTGCTATGCTCAGGTCGCGTGGGAAAGTAAACGAGGCGCTCGCTATATACGAGGCGATTATAGCGGAGAGATTAGGAGCAGCTGTGACTATGACGAGGGGAAATGGAACGGGTAGTGGCGTGGGGGCGATAGGAGGGGTAGCGGGCGCGGGGGGAGGGGGAGGGGGAGCGGGAGGGGCGGGCGCCGGGGGGGCCGCGGCAGCAGCAACGGCGGAAGCGCTGGTGGGGAAGGGGCAGTGTCTGCAGGCGCAGGGGAAGCTGAGCGCGGCTTTTGAGGCGTACGTGTCCGCGCTACAGCTGAACCCGACGCATGCTGTAGCGCTGACGCAGTGCGGAGTGCTGTATAAAGAGGAGGGGCACTTGCTAGAGGCGATCGAGGTGAGAGGGGAGAAGGGGGAGGAGATTGGGGGGGGGAGGGGGAAGGGTAGGAGAGTGGAGGAGGGGGAAGTAAGGGGGAAAGGGAGCGATGGGGGAGAGGGCGGGTGTGTGTGAGTGAGAGAGATTCTGAGTCAGTGGCTGAATAAGTGTGCAGAGCTGGGATCGGGATTGGGGCTCTGGAGAGCCAGGGAGGCATGGGAAGGGAGCCTAGTGTGGGAAGGGGTGTGTGTGGGGTGGGGAGGGGGGGACGGGGGGGGTGTCTGTGGGTGTGTGTGTGTGTGTGTGTGTGTGTGTGTGTGTGTGTGTGTGTGTGTGTGTGTGTGTGTGTGGGCAAGTCGATAAAATTTGGCCTGGTTGCATGGGTTATGGGTTGGTTGCATGGGTTATGGGTTGGTTGCATGGGTTATGGGTTGGTTGCATGGGTTATGGGTTGGTTGCATGGGTTATGGGTTGGTTGCATGGGTTATGGTTGGTTGCATAGGTTATGGGTTGGTTGCATGGGTTATGGGTTGGTTGCATGGGTTATGGGTTGGTTGCATGGGTTATGGGTTGGTTGCATGGGTTATGGGTTGGTTGCATGGGTTATGGGTTGGTTGCATGGGTTATGGGCTAAGTTGGATCTAACGTTTACGGTGTTTTACGATTTCGAACGATTACGTAGTTTATTTACGTTTACGAACGGTGACGCCGTTTTGGACTGACGTTTACGGTCAGGCTGAAATTTTTCTGGAGCTGCCCGAAAAAAAAAAAAACAGAAGGGAGTCATAAGGTGACGTACATGAACATGTACATATTGGTTCACTCACACAAGCTCTCACATATAGGGGTACTACTACTATTCCTCCAACTGTCTTTTACTTCTCTTCCTAGTCATCCTCGTTGTCCTCCTCCTCCTCCTCCTCCTCCTCCCCCTCCTCCCCCTCCTCCTCTTCCTCCTCTTCCTCCTCCTCTTCCTCCTCTTCCTCCTCCTCCTCCTCCTCCTCCTCCTCCTCCTCCTCCTCCTCCTGCTCCTCTTCCCCCTCTACATCCTCCTCCTCCTCCTCTTCCTCCTCCTCCTCCTCCTCCTCCTCCTCCTCCTCCTCCTCCTCCTCCTCCTCCTCCTCCTCCTCCTCCTCCTCCTCCTCCTCCTCCTCCTCCTCCTCCTCCTCCTCCTCCTCCTCCTCAAAGTATGCATCCTCTGGAATGTCGTCGTCGTCAAGCGGCTCGTAGTCATCGTGCTGCTGCTCGTCGATGTTAATCGACGCATGCCCTTCCTTCCGAAAACGCTTCTCAAAATCCTCATGCAACTTGCACACTGTGTGGTAGTTGTGTGTCACGTACACTAGATCCTCGAGGCGCTTAGGACCTAGGCGGTTACGTCGGGTTGTGTGGATGGACTCCCACACCCCCCAATTCGTCTCGCATGCCGAAGCAGACACGCACTGCTTAAGAATCCTGCAAGCCAGCTTGGAGAGGTTGGGACATTGATGACCATTGAACTCCCACCAATGAGTGGGGTCCAATTTACCAGCCTTGATGAGCTCATGCTCGGCACGTGCCTTAGCCTCACCAATGGCGCCTTCCCCCTTCACATAGATGAGAATCTCCTTCTCTACCGTTGTAGCCATCAAAACCCTCGTCCCATCCTTGTCAACAGTGTACTCCCCCTTGTAGTAGTCTGCGATAAACTGCTTGAAGATTCCCGAGCATTCAGCATCCCCCCCCGCTCCAAATATCTTCTCATATTGGTTCGGTGGATATAAAATCCGCCCCGCCACGTGCAATGCACAATTGATGTTCTCGTTCCAGCGGCGACGCACAGCACCCGCAACCCACTGCCGTTCTTTCGCCTTCAAGCAGCTGCATGCCTGCTTGGTGGACTCCTCCAAGTCGAGCATCATCTCATAGATCCTCCCCATAACCTCCTGGTTTCCATCAACTGCACGTAGAAGCATGTAGATTGGCTTCAAAATCTGTACCACCTTCTCAACTCCAGCCCAAAACTTGTCATCCCTGATTGTCTCGCGTGCCTTGGTCATCCGCTCCTTGCCGTGCGCAAAAGCACGCCACCCTGAAGAAAGCACCATTTGATCAAGAACCTTCCGCACATCGAGTAGACGCTGTAGTGCAATATAGTTTGTCCCAAAACGAGTGCCGGCGGGTTTCAGCAACACGAGAGAATTCTGCTCCCTGAAGTGACCAGTGATCCACTGCGCATTCTTCAGAGTGGAGATGAGATCCTGCGCCTTGGTGATGATGCGTGCCGCCCACTTCCGCCCCCCGATGTCTTTCATTAGATTGTTCAGGGTGTGAGCTGCACACCGGATGTACTGCACCTTCGGGTAGGTAGCTTTGATGATGTTGGCCGCACTAATGTTAGGGCTCGCCCCGTCCATTAGCAACCCCACGACATTGCCGGCTCCCACCATAGTGATTGCTCTTTTGAGGTGCTCCGCAATGAAATCGCCTCCCTTTTTCTTCGTTCCGCAGTCCACGCCGAACAAGAAGACCGACGCTGTGGTGTTCACCGCCAAAAAATTCATTTGGGGACGGCTACAAAGATCCGTCCACCCGTCAGTCGCAATGCTCACACCGAAATAGATCCATGATTCCTTCACCGGTTTCAGGGCTGTGTCCGTGCTAGCCTTGCAATCCTGCAGTAGGCGTCCCATGATGAGCTTTCGCCCTGGTGGTGGGAAGCCAATCCCAGCAGCAGACACCTTCCGCAACATGCCCTTGAAAGCGGCGTGCTCGGCGACGTTGGGAGGGATACGACAAACGTGGAAAAAGGTAGCAACCGCCTGTTGCGCGCTTGTCAATGCTGCAGTTTCGGGACGACATTCCTGGAGCGTCAGCTGTCCCCCGGGCCGCTTGCGGGATGTAGAGCCGCCAGCACTGCTACTGGCGATTTCACTTGTTTGCTTGGTGAAAGCGTCCATAGTCCGTTGGGAGGCTATCCTCTTTGCCTCCTGCCCACTCGCTTTCTCCGATACTACCTTACGTAGAGTCTCTTTCGCTTCCGGAGGGGCATTCTTGCATGCGGCAATGTTAGGGTCGTTCCCAAGAATATGCCCCTGCGCTCGACTAACGGTAAGGGACCATTGTTTATTGCAGAATCTACAGGACTTCTTAATAGTTGCATTCGATGCGGAACCTTCAGGCACGAGAAAGTACTTCCACACAGGGTGCTCATTAGTAGTAGACGCCATGGGAAGTTAGGAGGCAGTCGGACGTGAAAGTAGCTTAGGTTGCAGATATCTGTGGCTTCAGGAAACTAATGACGAGGTATTTAGATTCGTCTCAGTCCTCTGGCGTTTGAAGGCGACTTGGCGATTTTGAAAATGGATCAGAAATGCGTGGGTTGTACGCCACGCAATTCTATGCGTAAGTCTCCCTGGAGTGCACGAGAGGTTTGAAATTCCAGTGCGGAATTCGATTCGTTGGAATTCCATCAACTTACTGTTGGCGGAATTCCGCCGTGGCGAAATTCTCGACGAATGGAATGCCCACGCGAAATTTTGTGTGGTTGGAATTTCGTGTACTTCTGGTACACGCCATTCCAAGGACTTGGAATTCCAAAGACTCTGGAGTTCCACGTCGGAATGCGTGTTGGAGGAATTCGGCAGAGGCTTGTCCGGAGGAATGAAACCTCCGCGCGGAATTCCAATGTGGTTGGAATCTCGTGTTCTTATTGGTCCGCGAAATTCCACCGACACGGATTCCAGAATGTAACCAAGAATCGCGGAATTCCACACATTCCACGCAACTACCCCCCTTAGCAACCCATCTCACGCCCTCCCTTGCACAACACGTTCCCCCTCCCCCAATCCCTCTCTCTCGGTTCGCATCTTACCGTTCCTTCCTAACTTTCACCGCGAGCACTACGACTGCTCTCTAAACCTACAAGCTACTAAGTCGCAGCTCACTAACACCCCCTAGCACGACGTATAAATCTGCTAGCTCCCCATCTCGTTGATCTGCCCTAATTCTGAGTTGCATGCTGACTGACCCAAAGATTTCTCTAGAGAACTTTCATCATGAACCAGAAATTTTCTCAGAGATTTTTTTTACCTGCCCGGCGCGGACTAACGCGTTAGTCACCGTTCGTTAGCGAAATCGTAAATGATCGCGTTATATTACGATTACGAAACTCCAGAAATCGTTAGTGCCCAACTAAGGTTATGGGTTGGTTGCATGGGTTATGGTTGGTTGCATGGGTTATGGTTGGTTGCATAGGTTATGGGTTGGTTGCATGGGTTATGGTTGGTTGCATGGGTTAGGGATAGGAGTAGCAAGCAGAGGAGTGAGGGAATGTGGATGGGGAGTGAGGGAATGTGGATGGGGAGTGATGGAATGTGGATGAATTTTATGCATCTCTCGTCCTCCAATTCCCTCCCCCTCCCCCCCGCCCGTTCCCAACCACACCCCCCCCTCTCTCCTCCCCAAGGCGTACAGGAAGGCACTGGTGGCGGACCCAGGTGCAGGAGGCACAGCCAGGAGCAGCTGGCCGCGGTGCTGACTGACTTGGGCACGCGGCTGAAGCTACAAGGCTGCTGTCTGTGTGCCTTAACCCCTCTTCCCCACACGCCCCCGCACCAATTTCCCAGGCGTACAGGAAGGCACTAGAGGCGGACCCAGGGTGCAAAGAAGCCCAAGAGCAGCTGGCCGTGGTGCTGACTGACTTGGGCACGCGGCTGAAGCTGGGGGGGTCGGTGCAGGAGGGGATTGCCAAGTACTACGAGGCCATTGCCGCAGACCAGAGATACGCGGTGAGACACGATTTAGTGCGGTGGTATGCGGTAGTGTGTGATTCTGTGTTGCACAGCAAGCCGTGTAATGCTGACTTGGGCACGCGGCTGAAGCTGGGGGGGTCGGAGCCGGAGGGGATTGCCAAGTACTACGAGGCTATAGCTGCTGACCAGAAATATGCGGTGAGATGCGGTTTTATGAGGTAATCTGCGGTGGTGGTATGTGGCTCTGTGCTGTGTAGGGGGGGCGGTCAGAGCAGGAGGGGATTGTCAAGTACTATGAAGCCATTGCTGCTGGCGACAGAGATACGCGGTGAGGCACAGATGAAGATGGGGTGATGTTTGGTTCAGTGCGGTGAAGTGCAGTCGCTTCCCTCCAGGTGGCCTACTCCAATCTGGGGGTCGTCTACTCATAAATCAGTTTGTACGCAGTACGAGGCACGTGGTGGCACCGCTGCGAGGCACTGTTGCGAGGCACTGCTGCAGTTTTACGGCGACGCGGAGGCATGCACGCGCAGCCCCACTCTCCCCCCTCACTTCCCACCCTCAGCGCACCTACTACAACATGGGAGTGGACCGTTCGGAGATAGGGCACCACTACAAGATGACTTTAGAGTCGACTCAAAAGCCCCACTCTCCCCCCTCACTTCCCACCCTCCAACCCGCCTACTACAACATGGGAGTGGACCGTTCGGAGATGGGGCAGCGCGGCAGCTTTACGACAAGGCGGCGGCTCTGAGGCCGCTGTATGCCGAGGCGCGCCCCTCTCCTTAACCGCTTTCCCCAACCCTTTTCCCCAACTCCTTCCGTCTGCCCCTCCCCGCCTCCAGCCCGCCTACTACAACCTGGGAGTGGTCTACTCGGAGATGGGGCAGTATGAAGCAGCCCTGCAGTTCTATGACAAGGCCGTGGCCTTGAGGCCGCTGTATGCAGAGGCGCATTGCAACATGGGGGTAATATACAAGAACTGCGGGGATCTGCACTCTGCCATTGCGTGCTACGAACGGTCAGTGGGTGGAGGGGTGTTCTGGGTCCTTGCCTCTGGTTACCAGTGCAGGTTGTAACCAGCATTGCAACATGGGCGTCATACACAAGCACTGCGGGGATCCACACTCCGCTATTGCCTGCTACGAACAGTGGGTGGGTGAATGCCATTGCTTGCCTCTAGTTACCATGTGCTACGAACGGTGGTGACCCCCTCTCGCCCCTCCCCCTTGCGTTACCCCACCAGCCGTGTGTCCGTGGCCTGCTGCCAGCCTCACCACCGCAATGAAGTTCACTCCAAGCACTGCTGCCCTTCTCCCTTTCCCCTGCTCCTCTGCATCCCCCCCGCTCCCTTTCTCCCCCCCTTCGCCTCCCCCGCCTCCCTCCCCGTCTGCATTCCGCCATCCCCTCAGGTGTCTAGCTGTGGCTCCCAACTTCACCATTGCGCGCAACAACATGGCCATTGCGCTCACGGACCTGGGCACCAAGGTAAGCGCGCAAGTCTCAAGAGGCATGGGTGACGGTGGGTAAGGTGAAGCTGCCCAGTTGGGAGGCTGGTAAATGCTGCCTGCCAGGTAAAGCCACACGCAGAGCATCACGGTGATCGCAAGGTCGCACACCCAGCCCAGGGCACCAAGGCAAGTTGGGGAGGAATCGCAAGGCTGCGCACCCAGTTCTTTTGCAGCTGAAAAGTGCTGTGTCGTGTAAGGTCACACAGGATGGAAGGACCACCATGCTGTCTCAACTAGCCACCAAGGTAAGGCTGGAAATGGGTTATGGGTTGATGCCAGAATTTGGCTGAATGCGCGCTGCCGGATCAACTCCATTCTTCAACTGATCCACAGGGCGCGTCACACCTGCATCCGTTGAAGCTGGAGGGCGACATGTCGGACGGCGGGGCGCAATGCAAGCGTGCCATTTCCCTTCTCTCCTCCCTCCCTCTCCATGTCTCTCATACCCATCCACCCACCCACACACAACCCCACCACCCCCCCCTACAGATGAAACTGGAGGGAGACATCTCAGCAGGCGTGGCACACTACAAGCCCAGCCATTTCCCGCATCCTCCCTCCCTCTCTCTGTCTCTCTCTCATGCCCGTACACCCACCCACCCACCCACCCACCCACCCACCCACCCACCCACCCACCCACCCACCCACCCACCCACCCACCCACCCACCCACCCCCCTCTACAGGTGAAGCTAGAGGGAGACATCTCGGCAGGCGTGGCGCACTACAAGCGCGCACTGCTGTTCAACTCGCACTATGCCGATGCCATGTACAACCTGGGGGTGGCGTATGGGGAGATGCTCAAGTTTGACATGGTGAGACGAGGGGCACACATGCACACATGCGCGCAAGCACACACATGCCAACACCGACACACAAGCGCGTGCTGCTGTTCAACTCGCACTATGCCGATGCCATGTACAACCTGGGGGTGGCCTATGGGGAGATGATCAAATTCGACATGGTGAGACGAGAACACATGCATGCACATGCCCTCATGCATGCATGCACACACGCAGGTGCGCCTGCTCGCCCTTTGGGGTGATCTGCAGGGCTAGGGAAAACCTCCCATCCCACTTCCCATCTGCCCTACCTACCATTCCCTTGCTTGCAGGCATTGGTGTGGTGATGTACGAGCGGGCCTTGCACTTCAACCCGCCGTGCGCGGAGGCTTGCAACATTCCGCGTGTGTGAGATCTACAAGGACCGCATCACCTCTAGAACTGCATATACACGACCTCTTTGCTCTCTTTGTACCACCTCTTCGCACCACCTCTGCTCCTCCTTCTTATATGTGCTACTCCAGGCGGTGGTGATGTATGAACTAGCTCTTCACTTCAACCCGCAGTGCGCCGAGGCGTGCAACAACCTGGGCGTGATCTACAAGGACAGGGACAACCTCGACAAGGCGGTGGAGTGCTACCAGAAGGCGCTCCGCATCAAGCCCAGCTTCTCGCAGTCGCTCAACAATTTGGGAGTGGTGTACACTGTGCAGGTATGTGTTGGTGCGTGTGTGGCTTGTGGCTAATTAGCAGCAGCAGCAGCAGCAGCGGCAGCAGCAGGTGAAGCAGCAGGAGACGCAGTAGGTGCAGCAGCAGCAGCGGCAGCAAGGGCAGGAGCTCGAGCAACAGCGTGCGAGGTAGGCAGTCAGCATCAACCTGGACAAGGTGGCGGAGTGCTACCAGAAGGGCTCCGCATCAAGCCCAGCTTCTCGCAAACACTCAACAACCTGGGAGTGGTGTGCACCGTGCTGGTGTGTGTGCATGGATATTATTGGTTGATTAACAGCCAAAGCAGCAACAGCAGCAACAGCAGCAACAGCAGCAGCAGCAGCAGCAGCCGCAGCAGCAGCAGCAGCAGGAGTGCGTGAGGCAGGTGCGTCATAGCATCAACCTGGAGTAGGCGGTGGAGTGCTACCAGAAGGCCGTGCGCATCAAACAAGCATCTACCCTCTAATTTCTACATTTACAGTTGCTGCCACACAAAGTCATGGTGCCAAAATGGTGCTCCCTCGGCTCGGAGTGCTACCAGAAGGTGCTCCCTCGGAGTGCTACCAGAAGGTGCTCCCTTGGAGTGCTACCAGAAGGTGCTCCCTCGGAGTGCTACCAGAAGGTGCTCCCTCGGAGTGCTACCAGAAGGTGCTCCCTCGGAGTGCTACTATAAGTAGACATGGGCAAAAAAAATCGCATCGCATCGCATTTAATCGCGTTTTTGCGATGGCGATTTTTTTTTTTTTTTTAAATTTTTAAATCATCGCGCGATGCGATGAATTAATATCGCTTGATTTAATTTAAATCGCATTTTAATCGCGCAAAAAAACGCGATTTAAATGCGATATGCGATTTTTTTTAAATCGCGCGCGATATTGCACTGAAACCCACTCTGAAACCCACTACGAAAACCACACTGGTTATTTGCACTCTAGCTTACGACTGCCCGTGAGTCAATTTCCCCGCAGCCATGTGTTTTTTCTCTTTTTTTGGGGTGTTTTTTAATTCTGTTTTAAAACTCGATGCGATTTAAAATCGCATTGCGCGATCTAATTAAATATCGCATGCGATTTTTTAATACATCGCGGGTAAAATGCGATTTGCGATTTTTTTTTGTTTGGAAAAATAAATAGCGCGATGCGATTTTAAATCGCATCGCTTTTTTAAACATCGCACCTGCATGCGATGCGATTTAAATCGCAATCGCGTTTTGATCATGTCTAACCATAAGGCCGTGCGCATCAAACAACCTGGGAGTGGTGTACACCGTGCAGTGCAGGTGTGTGTTGGTGTGTGCATGTATATTTGGTGATTACCAGCGGCGTCAGCAGCAAGATAACTCTGGCGCACAACAGGATTCACACACGTTGCCATGGTTTCTCTAACCCCTCCATCTCCCCTTCCCCCCCACTCCCCCCACTCCCTGCTCTCTCGCCCGCACCCTCTTAACCCCCCAAGGGCAAGATGGACCTAGCGCTCAACATGATTCAGGCTGCCATTCTCGCCAACCCTGCATATGCCGAGGCGTACAACAACCTGGGTAAGGGGGAGGGGAGGAGGGGACTGGGGCAAAGGGGGAGAAGGTAGAGGAGGGGCCAGTAGTGCTCAAGGGGATTCAAGCTGCCATTCTCGCCAATCCCGCTTATGCCGAGGCACACAACAACCTGGGTAAGGACGGAGGGCGAAAAGGCACAAGGCACAAGGCGAGAAGGCACAAGTGATCTGTTGAGATGTGCGAGTGTTTAATTGGCGTGCAATGGTGCTGAGCTGTTGAGATGTTCGGTTGGAATGCCATTGCAACTGCTTCCGTCTCCTCTTGCCGCCTGTCATCCGCCCTCCGCCCTCTCTCTCAGTGTACTCCTCCCCTTCCTCCCCATGCTTCCGCTTTTCTATCCTTCCAGGTATATTGCACAGAGACGCGGGCGCGTAACATCCCAGCGGCCATAGAGGCCTACCAGCAGTGCCTTGGCATCCCACTCTCTCCGTCCATCCCCGGTTCTCATCTTCCCACCACCTCCTTTCCCAGGCGTGCTGCACAGAGACGCGGGCAACATCCCAGCGGCCATAGAGGCCTACCAGCAGTGCCTTGCCATCGACCCCGACTCGAGAAATGCCGGGCAGGTGAGGCGATAGGCCGGGCAGGCCTACCTGCTGTGAATTGCCATCGACCCTGGCTCAAGAAATGCCGGGCAGGTGAGGGGCTTCGCGGCAGGGACCTACGCTTTTTGCGGTGTTTGTCTAAACTAGACTGTGTTCGCCAGCACCCAAACCCTCATCCCTCCTCACTTCGCTCCCCTCTGGCAACCCCCATGTTGCCATCAGAACCGTCTGCTGGTCCCGTGCTGTGCTAGCCATGAATTGATTGAAACACATTATTTAGGGTCTGACGGACTCCCTCCTGGCACCTCTTCCACTCAAGCCCGGCTCCCCTACCTTTGAGGCGCCTAAAAAATAGAATCCATTATTTAGGGTCTGACAGACTCCCTCCTGGCACCTCTTCCACTCAAGCCCGGCTCCCCTACCTACCCTCTCCTTCCCCCCGCTGCCATGAGAACTGTCTGCTGGCAATGAATTACATTCACGAGGGGCTGGACGACTCTCTAGTCCCTCCCGCCTCAACCTTTGTCCTTGCTCTCCTTGCTCTCCCCGCTTTCCCCACTCGCCCTCCACCTCCCTCTCTCAGAACCGTCTGCTGGCAATGAATTACATTCACGAGGGGCTGGATGACTCTCTGTTCGTGGCTCACCGGTGAGAGGGAGGAAATGGGAGGTTGAGGAAAGGAGGGAAGAGAGGGGAGGGGTTAGGCCTCAGGGCTCAGTGCTCAGTACCCTCTGTTCATCGCTCACCTGTGAGATGGGGGGAGGGAGTGCATTGTGTTGTGTGGAATGGTGGGTGGAAGGGTGACTGCTTTTGAGGCGCCTAGAAAAATTATCGAGTGTGGACCGCAGCCCTCTCCCCCTCCCAACCCCCCATCCATAAGCACTGATCTCGACCGCTGGAAGTGGTGGCCATTTCTCCTGTTCCTTCCCTTCCTTTGACTTGAGAGTTGCCACAAGCCTCTCCTAACTCCTCCCCCCCCCCCCCCGCCCCCCCCCCGCACCCCCCTTCCCCCCCCCCCCCTCCCCCCCATCGCGCCCCCCTTTTTCATGCATCACAGCGACTGGGGCGAGCTCTCCTCGCGCCTCTTCTGGCGCTTCTCCTCACAGCCCAACTCGTGCCGCCCGAACCCGGACTGAGGCATCTTTCCCCCTCTCTCGTCCTCCCTTCCTCTCCTGCAGTGATTGGGGCGAGCGCTTCTCGCGCCTCTTCCCGCGCTTCTCCTCGTGGCCCAACTCGTGCCGCCCGGAGCGGCGCCTGGTGGTGGGGTACATCTCGCCGGACTACTTCACCCACTCCGTGTCATATTTCATCGAAGCGCCCCTCACCTACCACGATCCCAATGTGGTCAAAGTGGTGGTCTACTCTGCGGTGGTCAAGGTGAGCCAAGGGTGCTGCTGCTTACAATGCTGTTGGTGCTTGGAGTGGTGCCTGGAGTGGTGGGGTACATCTCCCTGGAGTGGTGGGGTACATCTCCCTGGAGTGGTGGGGTACATCCCTGCTGATGAAGGCCTATTGCTGGCCGAAACGCGTTCGCATGCGACATCCGGGCCTATTGTGTCTGGCGTTCTGACTAAGAAAAAAATCTCTTACCTTTCTCGCCGTTACTCTTAGTTCTAGTCCTAGATCTACTCTTAGGAGGCTTGCTGCAGGTCGAATCCAAATTTTTCCCATGTGGTGCCTGGAGTGGTGGGGTGCATCTCCCTGGACTACTTCACCCACTCCGTGTCCTACTTCACTGAGGCGCCCCTGACCTACCATCATCCCAATGTGGTCAAAGTGGTGGTCTACTCTGCTGTAGTCAAGGTGAGCTGCTGCCTACGATGTTGTCAAGTCAAGGTGAGCCATTGCGAGTCACTGCGAGTCAAGGGGAGTCAAGGGGCGTAGTGGATGGAGTGGTTGGAGTGGATGGAGTGGTTGGAGTGGCGGGGTGGATCTTTCCGGACTCGGATTGCTTCACTGAGGCGCCCTTGATGTTCATTGAAGTCGTTTTGGTCTGTGAGCGGGTGGAGTGGTTACACTGGTTCAGCTCATAGGCCATTCTTTTGCCCCCATGCACCCCATGCACCCCATGCACCCCATGCACCCCATGCACCCCATGCACCCCAGTCATCCCACAAGCGGGCGGCAAGGCGAGCCGGTTCAAGGAGATGGGGCGGAATAAAGGCTTCGTGTGGCAGGATATCTTTGGGGTGGACATGAGGCCTGTGGCTGGCTGCTATGGTGCGGGAGGATGATGGGGCGGCTATTCTGGTGGAGCTGACAGCCCACACGGGCAAGCAACTCTCTCTCCCTCTGCCCCTGCTCTGCCTGCCCCTGTGTTCCCCTCCACTTCCCCGCCTTTCACCCACAGGCGGACGGCAAGACGAGCTGGTTCAAGGAAATGGTTCGATCCAAGGGCGGCGTGTGGGGGGGGATATATTCGGGGTGGAGAGGCGGGTGAAAGCGATGGTGCGGGGGGTAGATATTCTAGTAGAGCTCAGCTCACCGGCCACACAGCCAACAACACCTCCTCGCTCTGTATCCCAAACCGCCCCCTTCCCCTCCCCTGCCCATGCACTTCACCCTCAGGCGGATGGCATGGCAAGACGAGCCGGTTCAAGGAGATGGTGCACAGTAAGGGCGGCGTGTGGCGGGACATATTCGGCGTGGACGAGAGGCGAGTGGCGGCGATGGTGCGGGAGGAGGGGATGGACATACTGGTGGAGCTCACCGGCCACATGGCCAACAACCCCACCTCGCTCTGTATCCCAAATCTTATCCCCTCTCTCCCCCGCCTGCCCCGCCTTCGCCCCCTGTCCCCCCCCGCCCTTTGCCCCTGCAGGCTGATGGGAAAACAAGCCGCTTCAAGGAGATGGTGCAGAGTAAGGGCGGGGTGTGGCGGGACATATTCGGCGTGGACGAGAGGCGGGTGGCGGCGATGGTGCGGGAGGACGGGGTGGACATACTGGTGGAGCTCACAGGCCACACGGCCAACAACCGGCTGGGCGTGATGGCGTGCAAAGCTGCGCCCATTCAGGCGACGTGGATCGGATACCCCAACACCACGGGGCTAAGGGCGATTGACTACCGGGTCACCGACGCTCTGGCTGACCCTCCGAGCAACAAGCAGAGGTAGGGCCCGTCCCCACTGCTGGTGGGTGGATGAATGCGGTGTGAGTGTCTCTGAAGCATTCATGTGACATCGCCTGTGAGTGTCTCTGAAGCTGGCCGTAAGCCATCCAGGCGACGAGGATGGGATACCCCGACTCACACCACGGGGCTCGAAGTCATTGACCACCGCATCACCCACGCTCTAGTCGATCCTCCGCGCAACAAGCAGAGGTTGCGGGTGTAGCGAACAAGGTGTGGATTCAAAGTTCAAACCCCAACAACCGGCTGGGGGGTGCAAGGCAGCGCCCGTCCAGGCCACGTGGATCGGATGCCCCGACACCTCGTGGCTTAGGGCCATTGGTTATTGACCACCGCATCACCGACGCTCTGGCCGATCCTCCGTGCAAAAAGCAGAGGTAAGGGGGGGCATGTGGCAAACGTACCGCAGGGGGGCTGCTTGCTTCTGCTTTCCTCTGAGATGCCTGTAGCAAAACACCTCCAACACACTTCTCGTCTCCCCTCCCCCCTCCCCCCCCCGCCAACCGTTCGTTCTGAGGCGCCTCAAAACTAGACTTCCCCCTCCCCTCCCCTCCCCTCCCCTCCCCCCTCCCCTCCCCCCTCCCCCCTCCCCCCTCCCCCCTCCCCCCCCGCCACCCGTTCGTTCCCTCTCTCCTGCTTCCCCTCACAGGCATGTGGAGGAGTTGGTACGCCTTCCAGGATGCTTCCTCTGCTACACACCCTCGTCCGAAGCCGGCCCTGTGTGCCCCTCACCCGCCGTGGCCAATGGCTTCGTGACATTTGGCAGCTTCAACAACCTGGCGAAGGTACAGTGTGCACTGGTACTGGCTATGTAGCATTGGGCAGTCGCGATCACCATGCACAGGTAACAGCACAAACAGAAAAGGTTGCGAATGTATGGTGTGCTCATGTCAGATGCTGTGGCCAATGGCTTTGTGACGTTTGGCAGCTTCTTCAGCCTGTCGAAGGTGGGTGCTGGGATTTGCCTCGTGCCTCGCACGTGTCCCCTTGCAAAGGTAGAGTGCACTTGGTTACGGCTGTGGGCCCGCATTCTCCTCGCCATCCCCGGCTGATGCTCAAGTGCAAGCCGTTCACATGTGCGTCCATCAGCCAGCAGCTCATGGCTCAGCTGTAGACGCAGGGCGTCAGCCCCTTGCGCGTGGACCTGCTGCCGCTCGTGCTACTGCCCCTGCTGCTGGTGGTGCTGCTGCTGCCACCGTCTCCCCTCACCTTCGTTCCTCTCACTGCCTCTTTACCCCCCTCCCTCTCCGCACTAAACTCGAAACCCTCCTTCCTACCAGATAACACCCGCGGTAGTCCGGTTGTGGGCTCGCATCCTTCTCGCCGTCCCCGGCTCTCGGTTAATGCTCAAGTGCAAGCCGTTCACATGCGCGTCCATCAGCCAGCAGCTGATGGCGCAGCTAGAAGCCCAGGGCGTGAGCCCCCTGCGCGTGGACCTACTGCCGCTGGTGCTGCTGAACCACGACCACATGCAGAGCTACGCGCTCATGGACATCAGCCTGGACACCTTCCCCTATGCGGGGACTACAACAACCTGTGAATCGCTCTTTATGGGGGTCCCCTGTGTCACGATGGGGGGAAGGGTGCACGCGAACAACGTGGGCGTGTCTCTTCTGACAAACATGGGTAAGTTCCTGTAGGGCTGGGAGTGGTGCGGGTGTGGTGTGGGTGTGGTGTGGGTGTGGTGTGTGTGTGGGTGTGGTGTGGGTGTGGTGTGTGTGGGTGTGGTGTGGGTGGGTGTGAGGGTTGGTATGTAGGGGCGTCTAAGGCATGTGGACCTGCTGCCGCTGGTGCTGCTGAACCACGGCCACATGCAGAGCTATGCTCTTATGGACACTTTTCCTTGGGCTGGGACGACCACAACCTTCGATTCGCCGTTCATGGGCGTGCCGAGTGTCATCATGGGCGTGCCATGTGTCACCATGGGCGTGCCGTGTGTCACCATGGGCGTGCCGTGTGTCACCATGGGCGTGCCGTGTGTCACCATGGGCGTGCCATGTGTCACCACGGGCGTGCCGTGTGTCATCATGGGCGTGGCCTGCGTCACCATGGGCGTGCCGTGTGTCACCATGGGCGTGCCGCGTGCCGTGTGTCACCATTCGGGGGGCGGTGCACGCGAGCCGGACCTGGCGTTTCTCTCCGTGCCTGCATGCCTCCGTGCCTCCATGCCTCCATGCCTCCGTGCCTCCATGCCTCCGTGCCTCGGCGCCCACAGGCCTCCGTGCCTCCGTGCCTCCATGCCTCCATGCCTCCATGCCTCCATGCCTCCATGCCTCCGGGCCTCCATGCCCCCATGCCTCCGTGCCTCCATGCCTCCGTGCCTCCACGCCCCCATACCTCCATGCCTCCATACCTCCATGCCTCCATACCTCCATGCCTCCGTGCCTCCATGCTCCATGCCTCCATGTCTCCATTCTTCCATGCCTCCCCCACTCTGTGTGTTTCTCTCCATGCCTCCAGCACGTGCGCTCGTCCCTCCTCTGCAACGGCTCTGGCTCTGCCACTGCCTCTCCCCACCTGCATCCTTCTTCACCCTTAGCATCCTCTTGTTCTCTCCTCTCTCTTTCCCCCCCCCCGTCCTTCCAGCCCGCCCAACCTCGTGGCTCGGAACGAAGATGAGAATGTAGCCATAGCCACGCATCTGGCATCAGACATCCCTCAGCTAGCTTCTCTCCGTGCCTCGATGCAGCCCCGCATGCTCTCCTCCCGCCTGTGTGACAGGCCGGCTTTCACGCGCGACCTTGAAGCCACCTACCGCTCGCTCTGGCGCTGCCACTGGCCCCCCCCCCGCATGCATATTCACCATTTGCATCCTCTTGCCCCATCCCTCCCCCCTCCCCTCCTCCCCTCCCCCCACCCCGTCCTCCAGGTCTGCCCAACCTGGTGGCTCGGAACGAGGACGAGTATGTAGCCATAGCCACGCAGCTGGCCTCAGACATCCCTCAGCTGGCCTCGCTCCGCGCCTCCATGCGACCCCGCATGCTCTCGTCCCGCCTCTGCGACGGGCCGGCTTTCACACGCGACCTTGAGGCCACCTACCGCTCGCTCTGGCGCCGCCACTGCCTCGACCACGCCAGTTCGTCCCCTGCTGCTGCTGAGGCTCGGACTCGCGGTGCTGCTGGTGCTGCTGGTGCTGGTGGGAGTGCTGCTGCTGGTGCTGCTGCTGCTGCTGGGGTTGATGGTGGTGGTGGTAGTGGTGGAGTTGGGGTTACTGGTGTTGCTTCTGTTGATGCTGCTTCTGGTGGTGCTGGTGCTGCCGCTGGTGCTGATGTTGATGGTGCGGCTGGTGCTGGCCCTTCTGGTGGTGGTGGTGCTGCTGCTGGCGGTAGCCTAAGGGAAGGTGTGGCAAGGGGACTGGGAGGGAGCAGGGGTGAAGCGAGGGACAGCAAAGGAGGGAGGGCAGGCAGTAAAAAGCAAGGGGAGGGGGGGATAATGGTGGGCGCAGCAGGGGAAGGGGAGCTGAGGAAGGGAGGGAAGTCAGCAGCAGGAGGTGGGAAAGCAGCAGCAGGAGGAGGAGGGGGAGGGGTAGGGGGAGGGTGCACGAGGACAGCAGAGGGGGTATCTGAAGCGATGGCCACAGTCGGGTCAAGAGAAGCTCCCGTGGAAGACAGCAGGGGCGGGGGCAGCAGCAGCAGACGGGGCGAGGGTGCGCCTGGCCTGGACCGACCAGGGGGCAGTGAAGGCCCGGCAGCAGTATCAACAGCGGACGGGGGTTCTGACAGTGGCGGCAATGGTAACCGCCACACCGCTGCTGGGACGGACACTCTGAGTGCCGGCCTCAGGTAGGCTGAGGCGCCTCTGGGCGCCCCGAGTGCTGGCGTTGGATAGAATGACGCTCCTCGAGAGTGTTGGCAGGCAGGGGTACTGGCTGGCAGGGGCAGCAACCGAAACTGTTCACCGCTGCTGCTGGGACGGACACTCGGAGTGCCAGACTCAGGTAGGGTGAGGCGGCTCAGGGCGCCCTGAGTGCTGACTTGGGTGGCAGCAGAAGGGGCGCAGGCAGCCGTCTCCAGTGAAGGGGGTTTGACCGTGTGACTCATAGTGTAGCTGCTTAGGAGAGGGATGGTGAATGTGAAGGGAAGGACAGAGATGGCGAGGATGTGAAGTCACTCGCATGGAGTGTGCGGATGCAGGTTCAGCTGCAACACACAGGCGGTGGCTTGTAGTGAGGGAGGTGTGACTGTGTGACTCAGAGTCCGTCGCCCTGCTTGTGAGAGGGGTGTGGCTGCAACACACAGGCAGCGGTTTCCTCTCATAGGGGACTATTCAGGGATGTTCCCCTGGTGCTTGTTGCTTGTAGTTTACACACATTGCTTTTAGTGAATGAGGGGGTGTTGGGGGTGGGGGAGAGGAGGGTGGTAGGAGGGGGAAGGGGTTGGGGGAGGGGAGGGGAGGACGGAGGAATCAACCCGGGGAGGATTCACACTTCTATGGGAATTGCTGCTTGGCGTGCATCTCACTTCAGAAGCTCAGAACAGGATAGTAGCTTTGCAGGCTGGGCCGAGCCATGGCTTCGGAAACAACTTGAAGAGGGATAGGATGGATGCAGGGTTAGTTTAGATGGTGGGCACTCAGCCCCAGTAAAAGGGTTGGTGCGAGGAGTGAACATGTTGCTTTGTCCAGGGAAGGAGTGTCATATATCAAGAAGTTTTGTGAGTGCATGAAGCGATCCAATATGGACCGTAGGATGTACAGGATTGAACTGCAGTAATGCGCTTTGCGGAAGCGATTGATTGGTTCGATGAACCCTATCAGAGTGAATGTAACATAACAAGGGAAAGTATACCGGCATTCAGTATTAGGGGCCTCGATAACATGTACGGTCAGTGACACGATATAAACAATCAGAATTAGCGAGTTTGTAACATGTTTAATCAGTCGGGTTCCATCGTTAGTCAGAAACTGCAAGAAAAAAGTTCCACGAATGGTCAGTAGAAGTTGTCAAACATCTGCATTTGTCATGTTTGTATAGACTGTATAGGGTTACCTCTTAGAGGGTACAACACTTAGGTATATTTGTGTGTACTCTCACTTTACCATCAATTCAATTTTCAATTATGATATGGTATCACGCGTAGGTAGGATCCCCCCCCACCTACCGCTTCCGCTCATGCCCCCTAGCGCCCCTCCTGGGCCCCGTCGCGCTCCTCTCAGGCCCCCTAGCGCCCCTCCCAGGCCCCGTCGCGCTCCTCCCAGGCCCCCTAGCGCCCTTCCTGGGCCCCGCCGCGCTCCTCCCAGGCACCGTAGCGCCCCGTCGCGCCCCTCCTGGGCCCCGTAGCGCCCCTCCTGGGCCTCGTCGCGCCCCTCCTGGGCTTCGTAGCGCCCCTCCTGGGCCCTGTAACGCCCCTCCCAGGCCCCGTCGCGCCCCTCCCAGGCCCCGTCGCGCTCCTCCCAGGCCCCCTAGCGCCCCTCCTGGGCCCCGTCGCGCTCCTCCCAGGCCCCGTAGCGCCCCGTCACGCCCCTCCTGGGCCCCGTAGCGCCCCTCCTGGGCCTCGTCGCGCCCCTCCTGGGCTTCGTAGCGCCCTTCCTGGGCCCTGTAACGCCCCTCCCAGGCCCCGTCGCGCCCCTCCCAGGCCCCGTCGCGCTCCTCTCAGGCCCCCTAGCGCCCCTCCTGGGCCCCGTCGCGCTCCTCCCAGGCCCCGTAGCGCCCCGTCGCGCTCCTCCCTGGCCCCCTAGCGCCCCTCCTGGGCCGCGCCGCGCTCCGCCCAGGCCCCGTAGCGCCCCTCCTGGGCTCTGTCACGCCCCTCCTGGGCCACGTCGCACCCTGCCCGACCCCGTCGCAGCCGCCAGGCCCCGTCGCGCCCGCCCGGCGCCGTCCCAGCCGCCCGGCCCTGTCGCGCCCGCCCGGCGCCGTCGCGCCTGCCCGGCCCCGTCGCAGCCGCCTGGCCCCGTCGCGCCCGCCTGGCCCCGTCGCAGCCGCCTGGCCCCGTCGCCCTTGCCCGGCCCCGTCGCAGCCGCCCGGCCCCGTCGCAGCCGCCCGGTCGCCGTCCCGCTCGCCCGGCCCCGTAGCACCGGCCCGGCTCTGCCGCACTCGCCCAGCCCCGTCGCCCCAGCCCGGCCCCGTCGCGCCCGCTCGGCCCCGTCGCCCCGTCCCGACCCTGTCGCACCAGCCCGGCCCCGTCGCGCCCGCCCGGCCCCGTTGGGCCAGCCCCGGCCCCGTCCTCCTCACTGGTACGGTTCCCCCCCACCCCGCCCTGCTCCGTGCCGCCCCGCACCACACTGTACTGCCTGGCACCGCACTGTACCGCACTGCACCGCACTGCACCGCACTGTACCGCACTGCACCGCACTGCATCGCACTGCACCGCACTGCACCGCACTGCACTGCCCTGCACTGCACTGGACTGTTCCTGATGGCGGCGGAGCTTCGCTTCGACGCTGAAGGCCAGCCCCTAGAGTTCGAGGCGTGGCTTGCTGACCTCCGCCGTCAACTCACTGGCCAGCGGCAAGATGGTGAACCGCTTTCCGCACACCTTGACGGTACGCTCCCCTGCCCAGACCCCCCTGCTATTCTGCCCGCTGACCCCACACCCACTGAGCGTGAGGCTACTGCTGCCACTGCCCGTGCGCGCTCTGTCTGGCTTTCTCGCGATGCTGTTGCCCAGCTTGCCATTAGCAACGCCCTTCCCCCATCGGAGCGTCCTCGCTTTAGATCCCTCACTACTACTCAGGCATACTTAGATGCTGTGATCAAGCGCTATTCCACCCCTCCGGCTGCCTCGGTGGGTCGCCTGATCCTTCCGATGCTCTTTCCTGACCTTGCATCTTTCCCCACTGTCTCTGACCTCGCTGCCCACCTGCGCTAATAGATGAGACCTGGCGCGCTGCCTGCACTGACGCCCAACTTAGAGCCCACCAGCCGCCCATTACCTCTACCCTCTACCTGCTTGCCACCCGCCTCCCTGACCGCCTTGCTGTCGCCCGCGACCGCTTTCTTAGTGTTCACCCCGCAGACCTCACCCTCACTGACTTTGTAGACACCCTGACTGTGATAGAGACCCGTCACCGCTCCATCGCCCAGGCGAGCGGTGTCGTGCCGGTCCCTATCTTTCAGGGTTGTGCCCCCGCTCAGTGCACCTTCTCCGACGGCTCTGCCGCAGTGGCTGAGACAGCTGCTGCAGCGCAGGTCCGTTCGGGGAAGGGCCGCCGCCCCAAGGCTGGGCGCGGCGGAGGAGGCGGCGGGGGTGCGGGCGGGGGTAGTGGTGGGGTCGGGTCGCCTGGTGCTGGAGTGGACGAGGGGACCCTGCCCAGTTCAGCTGAGTCGCCGCCCCTGCAGGTGCAGCAGCCGCAGCAGCCGCCGCAGTCGCAGCCTTCGCAGCAGCCGCAGCAGCCGTCGCAGACGCGGCAGACGAGTGTCCTCCCGCCAGGGTGGCCCGGCGCTGGCGGTGGCCGGGCGCATGGTGGTGTGCCGCGTGGTGGCTCTGGCGGCGGGCGTTGTCAGTACCAGATCCAGACCGGTCCTCGCCGCGGCTTCGTTTGCGGTAAGCTCGGTCACTCCACTCCCCGCTGTTTTCGTCGCCTGGACGACCTCTTTCGTCACACTTCGGCCCGTCGCCAGACCTCCCGGACTGGCACAGTTTGCTTAGTCGTCAGATTCAGATTTTTGATATGGACATGGATGCCATTGTTTCGGCTCTGCATGTGATGTATGCTGATGACTCTAGTGTGCTTCCCGCTTATTACTCACTGTTGCCTAGTGTATGTGTGCCTAGCTTAGCCTCCCCTGCTGCGTCAGGCGTAGGATCCCCTGCTTTGTGTAGCCTTGGTGCTTCCGCCGTCGTTCCGTCGCCAGACCCCTCGGCTTCGCTTTCCTTCACCTTGGACTCTGGCGCCTCTCGGTGTTTCTTCCGCGACTCCACCACCCTGACGCCGCTTCCTGTTCCTGCTGCCGTTTCTCTTGCTGACCCCTCCGGCGGTCCGGTAGTCGCCCGCTGTTCCACCACCCTTCCCTGTCCGGCGGTTCCTTCGGGTTCTCTTACAGGTCTGCATATCCCCTCGTTCTCCAGGAACCTAGTTGGTGTCGGCTGCCTCCAGGACCTTGGCGTCACCACTACGTTCCCTGGTCACGAGCGGTATGCTGTCTGTACCGAGGCCGCCACTGGTGCCCCCCTGTCCACGTTCCCCCGGGACCCGGTGTCCGGCCTGTTCACTCTGGACACCGTGACCCCCCCGGCTGGAGCGCCCCCTCAGGTGGCTGCGTCTACCCAGGTTGCTGCTGCCTGCTCCTGTCGCTCCCTCACTCACCCGACCCTCCTGTGGCACCACCGCCTAGGTCACCCTGCGCTCCCGCGTCTGCGTCACATGTCTCAGCACGGTCTCGTCCTTGGTCTCCCAGGTTCGCTCCCCGCGTTTCCCTCCTCTCCAGCCCCACCTTGCACGCCTTGTGTCGAGGGTCGGCTTCGCCGTGCCCCTCACTCCTCCTCGTTTCCCCCTACCGCCGCGCCGCTGCAGACCCTGCACCTGGACGTCTGGGGCCCCGCCCTTGTCCCTGGGCCGCGTCGAGAGCGCTACTTCCTTGTGCTTGTCGACGACTTCACTCGTTACACCACCGTCTTTCCCCTGGAGCGCAAGGCCGACGTGCCTGGCGCTCTCATCCCCTGGCTTGTCTCTGCGCGTGTCCACCACGGTCTCCCTGTCTTGCGTCTTCACTCCGACCGTGGTGGCGAGTTTGCCTCCGGTGTCCTTGGTCGCTTTTGTCGTGCGGAGGGCATCACCCAGACGTTCACCCTACCGGACTCCCCACAGCAGAATGGGGTCGCTGAGCGACGCATCGGTTTGGTCATGGAGGTCGCTCGCACCTCCATGATCCATGCCGGTGCACCCCATTTTCTGTGGCCGTTCGCTGTGCGCTACGCTTCTCACCAGCTTAACCTGTGGCCGCACCCTCATCAGCCGCAGGTTTCGCCGACCCGTCTTTGGACTGGGTCCCCTGGTGACGCGTCTGCGTTCCACGTCTGGGGCTGCCTTGCTCACGTCCGTGCCTCCGGCACGGACAAGCTCACTGCCCGCACCCTTCCCTGCGTCTTCCTTGGTTTTCCCCTTGACGCGTCCGACTAGCACTTTTACCACCCGCCGTCTCACCGCTTCTTTCACTCTCGTGACGTCACCTTTGACGAGTCCGCCTCCTACTACCGCCGCTTTCCCCACCGTGGTCCCCCGGTTACCCCCCCCTGTTCCTGGTCACCCCTTCCCCGGTGGTCCCTGCCCCTCCTCCTCCTCCTCCCCGTCCCGCCCCCTCTGGTGTGTCCCACGTCACCCCCCTTCCGTCCGTGGACCCGATTGAGGAGTCTTCTGCCTCTGGTGGCCCTCCTGTGCAGTCCTCGCCGGCCGCCCCTCCCCAGGTGTCCCCTCCCCAGTCCCCTCCTCCACCGCCCCTACCGCTGCTGCAGCCGTCGTCGTCGCCGCCGCCGCCGCCGCCGCCGTCGCCTCCGCCGCCGCCGCCGCCGCCGTCGCAGCCCCCGTTCGCCGACTCTGGGGGTGCTCGTCCCGGTCGCCTTGGGGGTGGTCCCTCTGGGGGTGCTGGTGTGGAGAGTGCCGGTGGTCGCCGAGGAGCAGCTTGCGGTCCAGGTGTCGCCGTTGTGCCGCCGCAGCAGCGGTCCCCGCCGGTGTCCGCCCTTCGCCTGCTCGGCCTTCCGTCCCCCGACCCTGCGTCGGTTCCTCCCCGACCGTCTCCTCCTCTTCCTGTCTACGGCCCTGTTTTCCCTCCGCCAGACTCGTCCCCGGCTCGTCTCCCCCCTCGTTCCCCTCCTGTGTCCCCTCCCCTGTCTCCTGACCCGACTCCTCCGTCGCACGTCTGGTCTCACCGCCCCTCCCGTGCTCGTCCTGCCTCGCCTGTCTTGCGCTCCCACCCTATGTTGCTTCGTTCCCACGCGTCTCGTCCTCCCCTTCTCCCGTCGCCTCCTCCGTCCTCCCTTGTTGTTGCGCCCCCCCCGCTGTCCGACTACCTTCGTGCCGCTCGTCCTCTCGTCCCTCGGGTCCTTGCCTCTCTCGTTACCGACCCGTCTGTTCCGGTCTCGTGCCTTGACGCTCTTGTCGCTGCTGTCGCTGACTTCGCCTCTACCCGCCGCCTTGACTACGCCACCGCTCTGGTCTCTGACCCTGCCTGTCCTCCGTCTGTCGGGGGTGCTCCTGCCCTTGGCAGTGACGTCCTGGAGGACCGCCAGTTCGAGCTTGCTTTCCTGTCTGAGGCTGCTCCCCATCTCTGTTCCATGCTGCTAGTCCCTGAGGGTGACCCAGACGCTTTCGACATCCCGACCCCTCGCACTTACGCTGAGGCGACTTCGGGACCCTGGGCCTCACAGTGGATAGCTGCCATGGAGCAGGAGATGGCATCTTGGAGATCCACCGGCACCTTCGTCGACGCAGTTCCCCCACCTGGGGTGAACGTAGTCGATGGCCGCTGGCTCTTCAAGGTGAAGCGCCCTCCTGGAGAGCCGCCTGTCTTCAAGGCGGGCTATGTTGCTAGAGGCTTCAGTCAGCGCGAGGGGGTGGACTTCTTCCAGACATTCGCTCCGACCCCGAAGATGACTACTCTTCGGGTTCTGTTACACGTAGCTGCTCAGCGTGACTACGAGCTTCACTCCCTCGACTTCTCCACTGCCTTCCTTCAGGGCAGCCTACACGAGCAGGTCTACCTGCGTCGCCCTCCGGGCTTTACTGGCACCTTCCCTCCTGGGACCCAGTGGCTCCTGCGGCGCCCCGTCTACGGCCTGCGCCAGGCTCCCCGTGAGTGGCACGACACTCTTCGTGCTACCCTTGCTGACCTGCAGTTCCTTCCGTCTTCCGCAGACCCTTCACTCTTCGTTCGTGCTGGCCAGCCTCCGTTCTACATCCTTGTTTACGTCGACGACCTGGTCTTTGCCACGGCAGACAGGGACGCACTGGCCTCCGTGAAGGCAGAGCTGCTGAAGAGTCACACCTGCACTGACCTTGGAGAACTGCGCCGTTACCTTGGCTTGCAGATCTCCAGGGACAGAGCTGCGCGCACCATCACCCTGACTCAGTCACACTTGGTGCGCCAGGTCCTTCAGAGGTTCAGCCTTCAGTTCTCCTCTGCACAGCCCACCCCTCTGCCTGTAGACCACAGACTCTCCGCTCCAGTACCTGAGGAGGTGGTAGAGCCCAGTGGCCCCTACGCAGAGCTCGTGGGTTGCCTCATGTACCTGATGACTTGCACTCGCCCTGATCTCGCATACCCTCTCAGCATCCTGGCGCGCTTTGTGGCCACAGGCAGACACCGACCGCAGCACTGGTCTGCCGCTAAGAGGGTTCTGCGTTATCTTGCTAGTACATCGGGCATGGGGTTAGTGCTTGGAGGACGCAGGCCAGTGGTCCTTACTGGACACACAGACGCTTCGTGGGCAGACGACGCTGAGACACTCAGGTCTACCCAGGGCTACTGCTTCAGCCTTGGCTCAGGTGCCGTCTCGTGGAGAGCTACTCGCTCCTCGTCTGTTGCACAGTCCAGCTGTGAGGCTGAGATCTACGCTGGTGCCATGGCGGCACAGGAGCTCCGCTGGCTGACCTTCTTGCTCACTGACTTAGGTGAGCGGCCTAGCTCTGCCCCGGTCCTGTTCGCTGACAACAGGGCCATGATCCTCCTGTGTCAGGAGCCTCGACTCGAGGGCAGAGCGAAGCACATTCAGCTGCGGTATTTCCTCCTGCGTGAGCTACAGCAGCGACGTCAGGCTCGCGTAGTACACTTGGCCTCAGGTGCCAACACAGCTGATATCTTTACGAAGGCGCTTGCGCCTAAAGATCATCAGCGGCACTGTGTACAGCTTGGTCTAGTTCCTGTCGCTTCTCACTTGCTAGGACCTTGACTTGTACTGTCCTTTATATGTATACTCAGACTGGACTTGTGTCCTCTCCCAGTGGCTGGACTAGTAGTGCCGCCCTGGTCTTGTTCTTGCCTTGTCTGTACTCCTTCTGACTGGTCTCTCAGACCCTTGTCTCAGAGGTTGGACTAGTAGTGCCGCCCTGAGCTGCTTGTTTAGGGTATTCCCCTATGCAGTCTAGAGGGTGTGTCAAACATCTGCATTTGTCATGTTTGTATAGACTGTATAGGGTTACCTCTTAGAGGGTACAACACTTAGGTATATTTGTGTGTACTCTCACTTTACCATCAATTCAATTTTCAATTATGATAGAAGTAACCCCCGGCCGACGAGGAACGTTTTCCCGCTCGCGCCAGCCCAATTTCGTCATCATTGCGACTGGCGCGATATTTTTCCTGAGCTCCAGGCGCAGTTCAAGCGAAAAAAAAACGCAAAATGCCCAAATTAAAATTCATTTAAAATTTGTCTGTCGAGAAACACGAAAAAAAAAACGATATTGTTTCGAAGCACATACTTTCGTCACAGAGGATAGCGCATCCCGCGATGATCAAAAAATGGCGGCTTTGTCTCTACCGCATTTACAGTCCCAAAGAAAAGTCAAGCCATAAACTTCTTGTCACTCCCGAGTCGCCGGAAAACAATAACATATATAGATAGCTACGGAGGTTTATTTTTGCGAAATGAATATGTTTAAAAGCACATCAAGGTGTTCAAATTATATAAGTTATAATTTATATAGGCTTGGTAGGTTGTTACTGAACCTTTTCTATAGAGGGTACAAACCCCTCCTTGTACTCCTCTCTCTTCCTAATCCATCTCACTTTTCTCTCCTCAACTTTCCTAGCACCTAAAACCTCTCGCCTTTCTCATGGCTCCTCCTAGCTCCTAGCTAAACCTTGTGCCATTCTATGGCTTCCTAGCTAAGCTAGTCTTTTGACATGGTATCAGAGCAGGACGTCCTTCCTGGGCCTGCTCCCCTCCGTGCTTCCGCTGCGTTCTCGTTTACTGCCTTCCGACTTCCTGCGGTGCCGCCGTGGCGGCCATGCCCGTTCCTGCCGTGTCGTCGCGTCGTGACGCGTAGCGTCGACGCCACACTGCTGTGACGGCGCCGTGCTTACCATCGCAGCGGCGACGTCCCACCGCTGCATCGACGCCGCGATGTAACGGCGTCGTAATGCTGCCGTGGCAGCGTCGTCGGACGGCAGCTTGCCGCGCGACGTTCATGGCGCCGCCACACCTGCTGCCCGCACGCCAGCCTCAAGCGTGAGGCTGGACCACGCCCCGCCCCCTTCCCCTGTGTCCTGTATCTTGCCGCAGCCGACGGCTGATTCCCGCCGGCCGTCCCACCCTCGCGGGGTCTGGCCACGTCACCGAGAGGTGCGGGTGCCGCCGCCGCCGCTGCCGCTGTTGTCGAAGCCGCCGCCGCCGCCGTTGTCGCCGCAGCCCCTGCGGTCGACTTCGCCGCCTCACGCACCGTGGGGTCGACCGACCTAGTGTAGCTGTCCCTGTGGCTGGAATGGGGGTGCTAGGTTAGGGGGATGTGTGGTGTGTTGGGTGGGTGTGTGACTACCAAGCCTAGGGGGTGTGTTCAAATTATATAAGTTATAATGTATATAGGCTTGGTAGGTTGTTACTGAACCTTTTCTATAGAGGGTACAAACCCCTCCTTGTACTCCTCTCTCTTCCTAATCCATCTCACTTTTCTCTCCTCAACTTTCCTAGCACCTAAAACCTCTCGCCATTCTCATGGCTCCTCCTAGCTCCTAGCTAAACCTTGTGCCATTCTATGGCTTCCTAGCTAAGCTAGTCTTTTGACACAAGGTACTCTCTGAACCGCATTTAATTTTGTATTAATTTCAATACAACAAATCTATTATAAGTCTGGCGATTGTCTTTTGATTTTCCAACAAATGTATTTACCGGAAAAAATTTCCGCCGAATCACAACTCTACAGGACTTGTCATGCTCGAAACAAATTAGCGCACGCACAATACTGTTTAGTATTCAAGCCCCATTGGCTCAACACCGATCCCAAATAGATTTGCCCTTTCGTATCAAATGTTTTCGTTGTTTTTTTTGTTTTTTTTTTTGCGTTTGTTAATGTTTCAAAAATGTCGCACCCGATGTGCGGCCCGCTGTAACCCAATTTGCTTATGTGATATAAATGCTCAAGGTCTCAATTTTGGAATTTTTGTGTGTGCGAAGTCTAACGATTTTTTATTTGGGAATACTTTTCGTAGTTCTCTCGAACTGCGCCTGGAGCTTGGGAAAAATATCACGTCAGCCGTAATGATGAAGAAATTGGGCTGGCGCGAGCGGGGAAAACGGTCCTCGGCGGCCGGGGGTTACTTGTACTGACCATTCGTGGAACTTTTTTCCTGCAGTTTCCGACTAACGATGGAACCCGACTGATTAAACATGTTACAAACTCGCTAATTCTGATTGTTTATATCGTGTCACTGACCGTACATGTTATCGAGACCCCTAATACTGAGCGCCAGTATACTTTCCCACATAACAATGTTGATTATAGCAAGAGCATAAAGGGTTCATATACCATAATCTCCCAGCATGATTACCCCCCCCAAAAAGGGACCCTTGGTCTTTTTTCCGGACCATGGGTCGTACGGTAATATCGTGAAGGGATTGTGAGGACCCGCTGTTTGGGGTAAATCATTTGAGGACCCCCGATTTCCCTTAAGAATGTATTTGTACTTATTTTTAGCTCCAGATTTTGGTCACGCGTTCGAAGCGCCCCCGTTTGCTTGTGCACCTAGCTGTCAGAAAAGCCTTCGCGCAGCGTCCAAGGCTAGGGATTCAAGGGTATTTCACCCTGATTACCCTTGCCAGCGGCCGTATTTTTGGGATTACCCTGATTTTGTAAGGCTATTTTACTTCTGACCCTTAGTAAAAAAGTGTAAGGGTTGTATTATCCTGCTGTAGTAAGGGGCCTCCCACTTTACCATGCCCAGTCAGGGTGCGACGTAATATACCCTGTAACAGAAAACTACAAGGGTCGCTGATTCGACAGCTGTAGAATCTGCGGTTTCGGCGAATACCGTCCAGGCATTCCCGCCCACCGATAGTCGAACCCACCTCGCAAGCATTGCCAGTGCTCTCGCGTGGGCACCTACAGCTCTAGGCACGACAACAATCCTGCCACCACAGCAGTCCTTGCACCGCGGCAACAATCCTGCCACCGTGTAGATATGTATAACTAGTTCATGTAGGAATATGGTGTTAAATTATATTTGTTATATAATTGTAGGCTTCGTAGGTGTTACTGAACTCTATTATAGAGGGTACAACTCCCTCCTTGTATGCCTCTCTCTTCTATTCCATCTCTTTTCTCTCGTCAACTTCTCGCCCCTCTAGCTCCTAAACCCTCACGCCATTCCATGGCCGCCTTCCTTCCTAGCTAGTAAGTTAGCCTTCGTAACATGGAATCATAGCTGTTCGTTCCTTGTGGGCCTGCTTCTCACGCTTCCGCCGCGCTCTTCTACTCTCTCTCTCTCTCGCGCTGCCATGGCGGCCGCGTCGTGCTGCTGTGGCCGCGTCGTCGTGCCGCCGGCCGCGTCGTGCTGCTGCGGCCGTCGCGACGCGCTGCCGTGGCATCGCACTGTCGTGGCGTCAACGTCAAGCCGTGGCGGCGTCGGCATCAACGTCAAGCTGTGGCGGCGTGACGGCGCCGTCGTGCTGCCGCGGCGTCTACGCGACAGCGCGCGGACGGCACGGACGGCAGCGGCCAGTGCCTCTTCTTAGCGCTAGCCAGCACGCCCGCTAGCAGCCAGCGCGCCACACGGGGCGGCACGCTCCAAGGCTCCGCTGTTGAAGCCCCGCCACCCTTCCCCTGCATCCCCTCTTCCTTGCCGCAGCCGATGGCAAATTCGCGCCGGCCGTCCCACCGTCGCGGAGCCCGGCCACGCAGCCGAGTGCTGCGAGCTCCGCCACCGCCGGCAGCTGTCGTCGAAGCCTCCGCCGCCGCAGCCGGTGCCGCTGGCCACGCCGCCGAACGCCGCCAGTGCCGCCGCTCTCGACGCCACCGCCGTTGCCGCAGTTGCAGCCGATGTCCTCGTTGTCGACGTCGCCCCGCCTCACGCGCCGTGGGGTTGACCATGCTGAAGTAGCAGTCGCTGTTACTGTGTATGGGGTGCTAGGTTGGGGGGTGTGGGTGTGTGTGGGCTTGCCACTACCAAGCCTAAGGGGTGTGTTAAATTATATTTGTTATATAATTATAGGCTTGGTAGGTGTTACTGAACTCTATTGTAGAGGGTACAACTCCCTCCTTGTATGCCTGTCTCTTCTATTCCATCTCTTTTATCTCGTCAACTTCTCGCCCCAATAGCTCCTAAACCCTCACGCCATTCCATGGCCGCCTTCCTTCGTAGCTAAGTTAGCCTTCGTAACATATGGTACTGTTTCTAGATGTAACTAGATTTGAGACTAATTGTGAACATGAAGAGCTCTGTTATTAGAGAACAGGGTATCTTGCAAATCACCCTTCCTACATCACTGTACTTTTTCTTTCCAGACCGAACACCTTGATTTTGCCAGGGTGCCGCGAAAAATGCCCCAGGAGCAAGGGTAAAAAAACCATGCTACCCTGATTCCTATGGGTGCCTCAAAACCAATCCCTGGCCCTTGCCGCGTCAGCACAGGGGTTTCCTGCAGTAGGCCTACAGAAAATTGACCACAACAGGAATTTGAATCGTGAGCACGACTCAAAATTAGTTTAGGGGCACCCTTAGTAATCAGTGTCAAGGTTTCAGCTAGGATTTAGGGCTGTCTAAGAATCAGACGGGGTTTCAAACTTTGGTCTGACAATCAGACGGAAAAAATCAAGGAGTCTGAGATTTCAGACGGAAATTTTACACTGGTCATAAAATTCATACGAAAATTTTGCGTCACTTGTAATTTCGTCACTTGTAATTTCGACCTTGATTTGTTCGTTTTTTTCTAATAGCGTTTTCTTACGAAACTCTTCCCATGCTACCCAATTCCCAGACTCGGTCCTCGCTTAGGAGCACGCTCGAAGGTTTTCTTGTCAAGCTCACTTCGTTTCTGTATCACATTCTCAACCGCTTTGTTTCTGCTCGGGTCATAATCGAACTGTAGAGATCCCCACCTCTCTGGAAAATGTGACATGCGAAGAAGTTTAAAACAGCCCTGCCTGAACCTCGACATCTGAACCGCGCAGAAGAGTGCAAGAGTCATAGCACAGCACTGTAGGTGCGAGTCTTGGAACAGGCAGGCCTGTGAAGAGGCCGTAGGAGGGTTGGTTGAGGCTTGGATTCTAGAAGAAACATTGCAGGTGGCGTGACGTATCACGTGCAGGCAGCCCCCTCTCTTTGCCTAGCAATTTCAGGGTTCCTTCTGCCCGCCCCCAGTCTAGTCAAGCGACGAAGCAGAAAAAACAGCGTGGAAGCACGGGTAGAAGGGACATAACTAGAAAAACCGGGCTGCGAGGGGTGTGTGGGGAAATGTACCTCGCAGTTAGGGACTTCGCCGATTTTTTTGGGTTGCGTGTGGTGTGTTGATGAATGACTCTGGTGTGGGAGACTTTAACCCCTTTTTTTTGTTGCGAGGGGTGTGTGGAGGATTATCTTTGTGTGGGGCACTTAGCCGGAAAAACTATATATTCTAGGGTGTGGGGGAATGTATCGGGCAGTCGAGGACTTAGCAAAAAAAAAACTCGGTTGTGGGGGGGAGGGGGAGGGATGGCGGGACGAAGAGGAATGTCTCCGACCCTCAGACGAAAAAATACGCGCTATTTGAATTATCAGACACAAGTCTACACCTGGTCTGAACTTTCAGGCTAAATCTTATGGCTTATCTGGCCGTCCATGTCAACGGTAAGCTTCCCTGCCCACCAGAGCCTACTGCTCTCTCTGACACCCCCGCCTACTGAGGGTGAGGCTTTCACCGCTGCTGAGCTCGCCCGCTCTGTCTGGGAGTCGCGTGACATGGTTGCGCAGCTTGCTATCAGTCACGCCCCCCCCTGTACGAGCGTCCCCACTTTCAGGCCGTAGAGATTGCGAAGGAGTACCTAGATGCACTCATTACACGCTATTCCACTCCCTCCTCCACCTCTGCCGGCCGTCTCCTCCTGCCCCTGCTCTTACCTGATCTTGTGTCCTTCCCCACTGTCGCTGAACTAGCCACTCACTTGCGCGCGCTTGAGACTAGCTACCACGTTGCTAGCTCTGAGGCTCAGCTCACTGTACTTCCTCCTGCCCTAGGTGCTACCCTATAAATCTTAGCCACGCGCCTCCTCGATCGCCTAGCCACTCCCTGCGACACCTTCCTTAGTCTTTACCCCGCTGACCTCACCCTTAGCGACTTCGTCGCCACCCTGTCGGCAATAGAGATCCGCCAGCGCACTACCGCCCAGTCTAGCGGTACTACGACGATCCCTATCTTTGAGGGTTGTGCTCCCTCCCAGTGCACTTACTCTGACATCTCTGCTGCTGTTGTTGAGACAGTCCCTGTCGCTGCAATCGCCACGGCGGCCTCAGTGCACCAGCGTCAAGGTAGAGCCCCCCGACGCCTCCAAGGGGGGCGTAAGGGAGGGAAGGGGGTTGGGGATGGTGAGGGTGGCGCTGAAGGTGGCGGTGGCAAGAGTGCTGGAAGTGGAGACGAGGGGGTGAGGGTTGGCGCCCCAGAGCAGCAACAGCAGCAGCAACAGCAGATGCAGCATCCGCAACAGCAGCAGCAGCCCTTGCAGCAGCTGCACCGGCAGCAGCACCAGCGTCCCATTCTTGTTCACCTTATGTCTCTTCGTTCTCACACGTCTTGTGCTCCTCCCCTCTTCTCCCGTCGCCTCCTCAGCCGTCTCTCGATGTCTCCCTACCTCTTTCCTCTGACTTCCTCCATGTTGCTCGCCCTCATGTTCCTTGTGTCCTCGCCTCTCTTTTTACTGACCCGTCCATTCATGTCTCCAGTCTCGACGCCCTTGTCGCTGCTGTCGCTGACTTTGTCTCTACCCACCGCCTTGACTACGCCACTACTTTGGTCTTTGACCCTGCTCATCCTCCGTCCATCAGGGGTGAACCTGCCAAGGGCATTGACGTCCTAGAGAACAGGCATTACGAGCTAGCTTTCCTATCCGAGGCCGCTCCTCATCTCTGCTCCATGCTGCTAGCCCCTGAGGGTAACCCAGGCGCTCTTAACATCTCGACCCCTCGCACCTACACTTCGGGACCCTGGGCCTCTAGTGGATAGCTGCCATGGATGCAGAGATGGCATCTTGGAGATCCAATGGCACCTACGTCGACGCAGTTCCCCCACATGAGGCGAACGTAGTCGATGGCCGGTGGCTCTTCAAGGTGACGCGCCCTCCTAGAGAGCTGCCAGTTTTCAAGGCGCGCGCTACGTTGCTAGAGGCTTAAGTCAGCGCAAGGGCGTTGACTTCTTTCAAACCTTCACCCCGACCCGAAGATGACCATTCTTTGGGCGTTGCTTCACGTAGCAGTACAGCGCGATTACGAGCTTTACTCGCTGGACTTCTCCACTGCGTTCCTCCAGGGCAGTCTGCACGAGCAGATCTATTTGCGCAGTGCGCCATGCATTTCTGGCTCGTTCCCTTCTGGGACAGAGTGGTTCCTCTGGCGCCCGGTTTACGGTCTGCAACAGGCACCCCGAGAGTGGCACGACACGATGCGTGCTACACTAGCAGACCTTCAATTCCTTACGTCCTCTGCTGACCTGTCGCTCTGCGTTCGCTCAGGGCAGACTCCGTTCTACATCCTAGTCTATGTAGACAACACGGTCTTCGCTACTGCAGACAGAGACGCGCTAGCCTCAGTGAAGGCCGAGTTGCTGAGGAGACATACCTGCACAAACCTAGGAGGGCTGCGTTGCTACCTTGGGCTGCAGATCTCCAGGGACAAAGCAGCGCACACCATCACTCTCACATAGTCACACTTGGTGCGCCAGGTCCTCCAGAGGTGCGGCCTTCAGTTCTCCTCCGCACAGCCCACTCCTCTGCCAGTCGATCACGGGCTCTGAGCTCCGGTCCCTGACAAGCCCGTTGAGCCCAGTGGTCAGTACGCAAAGCTTGTGGGCGGCTTCATGTACCTGATGACTTGCACTCGTCTAGATCTTGCATACCCTCTTTAGGATCCTTGCACGCTTTGTTGTGACAAGCAGACACCGACTTCAGCACTTGTCGGCTGCCAAGAGGGTGTAGTGATATCTAGCAGGTACATCACGCATGGGGCTAAAGCTGGGAGGACGCATGCGGGTGGTTCTCACAGGGCACATAGACGCTTCGTGGGCAGACAACGCTGAGACGCTCAGGTCCTTCCAGGGCTACTGCTTTAGCCTTGGTGCTGGCGCCATCTCGTGGAGGTCCACCCACTCGTCGTCTGTTGCACAGTCCAGTCAGCTGGCTTCCCTGTCCAGGCAATCTAGGGGAAGAGGTTCCCGTTGTTGGTTGTGGTGGACAGAAGGTTGTGCAGTCGGATTGTGTGGTGCATTGCATAGGGTCCGTATTTTGTGGGTAGTCCGGATTGGAGCATCATGGCCCGTACTTCGGTCTATAGAGTTCGGTTGGTCCGTTCAGCGACGCCTTGCTACGGGTGAGCGTAAGGAAGGGTGAGTTGTGCTCGATCCCAAGTTCTTGGAGATGCTCTATAGTTCCTCACTCCGGAATTCCCGAGCGCCATCCGCTTGCCAGTACTTTTGTTTCTTTCCAGACTAGCGCTCAGCAAGAGCAAGCCAAGGTCCAAAAATATGAGTACTCTCCCTGGACGTTGACTGCCCAGACGTAGCGGGTGGCTGCGTCGATTAAGGTCAGTGTGTATTGTTCCTGGTTGAGTCATTGCCTGCAGTGGTTGCGTTTCAGTGGCTTGGCAAGCGGTGCTCGAGCCGTCGATCTTGAGAGATCGAAGTCCCTTTTCAATAGTTGACACTCGTTGGAGCAGTATTTTTAGGAGTCATGTGGAGACGGAAGTGGTTGCCGCCGGATTCGGAGTGTTTGCAGGTGCTTCGATAGGAGGGCTTCCTTGCCCTCGTGATCCCGAGCCTGGGGCCATTCTGTGGCGGGAGCGAGTCACTGGTGCCACGATATTTGAAATTAAAACTTATCAAGAGTGTCCTACGTAGAATCGTGATAGGCTCTCATTACCATGAAGTGATCCAATATGGTCCGTACGATATTCATGATTGAACTGCAGTAATGCGCTTTGCGGAAGCAATTGATTGGCTCGATGAACCTTGTCAGAGTGAATGTACATACAGTGTTGATTATAGCAAGAGGATACATGGTTCATCAAATGATGCAAGAGAATGCGAAGGGTCTAACCAAGATGCACTTAACAGGTGTACATTCTTTTTTAGGTTTCAAATCCGACTCGGATAATTGTACACAGCTCGAGTAAGTGTCTGCGCTGTATTACTAGGTCAGTTATGTGTCCTTGCTGTCGTGACAGACCCTTAGACTTCTGTCGGTTAACGGTCAACGACCATTGTATCATAATTGAAAATTGAATTGATGGTAAAGTGAGAGTACACACAAATATACCTAAGTGTTGTACCCTCTAAGAGGTAACCCTATACAGTCTATACAAACATGACAAATGCAGATGTTTGACACACCCCCTAGACTGCATAGGGGAATACCCTAAACAAGCAGCTCAGGGCGGCACTACTAGTCCAACCTCTGAGACAAGGGTCTGAGAGACCAGTCAGAAGGAGTACAGACAAGGCAAGAACAAGACCAGGGCGGCACTACTAGTCCAGCCACTGGGAGAGGACACAAGTCCAGTCTGAGTATACATATAAAGGACAGTACAAGTCAAGGTCCTAGCAAGTGAGAAGCGACAGGAACTAGACCAAGCTGTACACAGTGCCGCTGATGATCTTTAGGCGCAAGCGCCTTCGTAAAGATATCAGCTGTGTTGGCACCTGAGGCCAAGTGTACTACGCGAGCCTGACGTCGCTGCTGTAGCTCACGCAGGAGGAAATACCGCAGCTGAATGTGCTTCGCTCTGCCCTCGAGTCGAGGCTCCTGACACAGGAGGATCATGGCCCTGTTGTCAGCGAACAGGACCGGGGCAGAGCTAGGCTGCTCACCTAAGTCAGTGAGCAAGAAGGTCAGCCAGCGGAGCTCCTGTGCCGCCATGGCACCAGCGTAGATCTCAGCCTCACAGCTGGACTGTGCAACAGACGAGGAGCGAGTAGCTCTCCACGAGACGGCACCTGAGCCAAGGCTGAAGCAGTAGCCCTGGGTAGACCTGAGTGTCTCAGCGTCGTCTGCCCACGAAGCGTCTGTGTGTCCAGTAAGGACCACTGGCCTGCGTCCTCCAAGCACTAACCCCATGCCCGATGTACTAGCAAGATAACGCAGAACCCTCTTAGCGGCAGACCAGTGCTGCGGTCGGTGTCTGCCTGTGGCCACAAAGCGCGCCAGGATGCTGAGAGGGTATGCGAGATCAGGGCGAGTGCAAGTCATCAGGTACATGAGGCAACCCACGAGCTCTGCGTAGGGGCCACTGGGCTCTACCACCTCCTCAGGTACTGGAGCGGAGAGTCTGTGGTCTACAGGCAGAGGGGTGGGCTGTGCAGAGGAGAACTGAAGGCTGAACCTCTGAAGGACCTGGCGCACCAAGTGTGACTGAGTCAGGGTGATGGTGCGCGCAGCTCTGTCCCTGGAGATCTGCAAGCCAAGGTAACGGCGCAGTTCTCCAAGGTCAGTGCAGGTGTGACTCTTCAGCAGCTCTGCCTTCACGGAGGCCAGTGCGTCCCTGTCTGCCGTGGCAAAGACCAGGTCGTCGACGTAAACAAGGATGTAGAACGGAGGCTGGCCAGCACGAACGAAGAGTGAAGGGTCTGCGGAAGACGGAAGGAACTGCAGGTCAGCAAGGGTAGCACGAAGAGTGTCGTGCCACTCACGGGGAGCCTGGCGCAGGCCGTAGACGGGGCGCCGCAGGAGCCACTGGGTCCCAGGAGGGAAGGTGCCAGTAAAGCCCGGAGGGCGACGCAGGTAGACCTGCTCGTGTAGGCTGCCCTGAAGGAAGGCAGTGGAGAAGTCGAGGGAGTGAAGCTCGTAGTCACGCTGAGCAGCTACGTGTAACAGAACCCGAAGAGTAGTCATCTTCGGGGTCGGAGCGAATGTCTGGAAGAAGTCCACCCCCTCGCGCTGACTGAAGCCTCTAGCAACATAGCCCGCCTTGAAGACAGGCGGCTCTCCAGGAGGGCGCTTCACCTTGAAGAGCCAGCGGCCATCGACTACGTTCACCCCAGGTGGGGGAACTGCGTCGACGAAGGTGCCGGTGGATCTCCAAGATGCCATCTCCTGCTCCATGGCAGCTATCCACTGTGAGGCCCAGGGTCCCGAAGTCGCCTCAGCGTAAGTGCGAGGGGTCGGGATGTCGAAAGCGTCTGGGTCACCCTCAGGGACTAGCAGCATGGAACAGAGATGGGGAGCAGCCTCAGACAGGAAAGCAAGCTCGAACTGGCGGTCCTCCAGGACGTCACTGCCAAGGGCAGGAGCACCCCCGACAGACGGAGGACAGGCAGGGTCAGAGACCAGAGCGGTGGCGTAGTCAAGGCGGCGGGTAGAGGCGAAGTCAGCGACAGCAGCGACAAGAGCGTCAAGGCACGAGACCGGAACAGACGGGTCGGTAACGAGAGAGGCAAGGACCCGAGGGACGAGAGGACGAGCGGCACGAAGGTAGTCGGACAGCGGGGGGGGCGCAACAACAAGGGAGGACGGAGGAGGCGACGGGAGAAGGGGAGGACGAGACGCGTGGGAACGAAGCAACATACAGTGGCGGATTAAATTGCCCGGATGTTTAACACTTTGAAACGTATCGTTATGCAACACATGTTTCGAAAATAGTAACACCCGTTTTTTTCCATTCTGTTACTCGGTTTTTGAGTTCTGCTTCATCCGTTTCTTGCTTGGCGCGATTGTGACACTAACGGAAAGTGGGGTTGAAATTTACTACTCGACTGTCGATGTGGACATTTCCTACCGAGCGGAAGAGTAGATCTATTTTCCCCCGTCGCTCAGTGTGTACATCGTCACGCGCACCAGTTCCTAGCTTAGTTGTTAGTCCGGAAGCGAGCCTACGACCGCATCGCTATGAAGCCGTTAAATGAGAAGAAGCGCGCGAGGATCAGAAGCATGTTGCGTGCGGGGCATTCGACTAGGAAAATAGGGAAACTTCTTGGCATAGGCAAGAGCACCGTGCACGATTACGGTATGAAACTCGCTGAGGAGACTAGTCGCGAGGAGGTGCGACCTACGATGCCTTCGGCCGGCCGCCCCCGCTTAATCACAACCCGTCTCCAGCGCGGAGTTATACGTGCGATTACTAGCGGCGAGGCGAAAAGCTCTTCAGACGCGGCCAAGATGTTGTTGGAGAAGCACGATCTCGCCGTAGACTCGAAGACGGTCCGCAACTCTTTACGATCCGCGGGGCTGATCGCCGTGCATCAGCCCAAGAAACCCAGGCTCTCACCGAAAAACATCCGCGATCGTCTCGACTTCGCGCGGGCGCATGCCGACTGGACGCTGGAGGACTGGAAGCGGGTGATTTGGTCTGACGAGACGAAGATTAACCGCTACTGCTCCGACGGACGTGCGTACGCCTGGATTCGCGAGGGCACCAGCCTTCGGAGCCACCAAGTCCAACAGACAGTTAAGCATGGGGGCGGTTCTGTGATGGTGTGGGTTGCATGACGTATGAGGGGGCGGGGTTCATGTGCAAGATAGATGGCAGGATGGATGGGCCGCTGTATCGCAGCATCTTGCAAGATGAGCTCAAACAGACCATCGATTTTTTCAAGCTTTCCCCCTCAGAGGTCATTTTCCAGCACGACAATGATCCCAAGCACAGGTGTCGTCTGGTCCAAGACTGGCTTGGGGAGCAGGAGTACGCGGTGCTGGAATGGCCGTCGTGCTCCCCGGACCTTAACCCAATTGAGCACCTGTGGGCATACTTGAAAAGGCAGCTGGGGAAGTACGAAAAGCCGCCAAGGGGAATGCTGGAGCTGTGGGAGAGGGTGCAGGAGGAATGGGACAAGATACCGCCGGAGGTGTGTGCAAACCTGATCGACAGCCTGCCGAGGAGGATCAAGGCAGTGATTCGGGCAAAGGGACGCTGGACTAGGTACTAGTTTTCCTAGAATCTAGTGTGATACCATTTTCCGGTACAAATTGTCCACATGTTCTCCCATGCTATGCTTAGGAGTTTAAGGACCATGTGTGGTACTACTTTGGTGTTTGAACACTGGAGTGACTGCTCTAACTGAACTTCTCAGCGTTAATGCACACCGTACATTAAGGCTTAATGTATACGCCTCTGCACTCATAAAAATGCCAAAAAAGGCAAAACATGTGGACAATTTAATCCGCCACTGTAGGGTGGGAGCGCAAGACAGGCGAGGCAGGACGAGCACGGGAGGGGCGGTGAGACCAGACGTGCGACGGAGGAGTCGGGTCAGGAGACAGGGGAGGGGACACAGGAGGGGAACGAGGGGGGAGACGAGCCGGGGACGAGTCCGGCGGAGGGAAAACAGGGCCGTAGACAGGAAAAGGAGGAGACGGTCGGGGAGGAACCGACGCAGGGTCGGGGGACGGAAGGCCGAGCAGGCGAAGGGCGGACACCGGCGGGGACCGCTGCTGCGGCGGCACAACGGCGACACCTGGACCGCAAGCTGCTCCTCGGCGACCACCGGCACTCTCCACACCAGCACCCCCAGAGGGACCACCCCCAAGGCGACTGGGACGAGCACCCCCAGAGTCGGCGAACGGGGGCTGCGACGGCGGCGGCGGCGGCGGCGGCGACGACGACGGCTGCAGCAGCGGTAGGGGCGGTGGAGGAGGGACTGGGGAGGGGCGGCCGGCGAGGACTGCACAGGAGGGCCACCAGAGGCAGAAGACTCCTCAACCGGGTCCACGGACGGAAGGGGGTGCCGTGGGACACACCAGAGGGGCGGGACGGGGAGGAGGAGGAGGAGGGGCAGGGACCACCGGGGAAGGGGTGACCAGGAACAGGGGGGGGTAACCGGGGGACACGGTGGGGAA
>BQMB01000555.1:0-111038 GCA_027943415.1 Closterium sp. NIES-67 | reverse complement strand
ACAATCGAAGGAACAATGCAACATGAATATCAATAAAAAACATTTCATGTAAACTGGATCCGACTTCGTTCGCGTAGAGCTATACGTCAGTCAACATTTCCGATTAAATCATCGCGGCAACACCACGACCCTTTGTATCCATATATTTACGTGTAGGTGTGCATGCAGTCGTTTCGTGGGGACACCAAGACGCGGAGCGTGATGAGGCGACGTTCGTGTATAGATACATATTAGCATGCGTTGAATAATTGCATCATTGCTATGACGACTGGGCGGCAACCATGCACGCGCTTATCAAAGTTAACGAATGACTAGAAAGGTGGGATACAATGGAATTAACCTAGTGGATTGTAATCTCTAAGGCACAACCCTGTTCAGTCTGTAATAACATACAAGATATGTTTGACACACCCCATAGACTGGATAGGGGCAATGCCTGATGAGAGACAAGTAGCTCAAGGTGGCACTACTAGTCCAACCTTTGAGACAAGGGTCCGAAGACCAGTCAAACGAGTACAGACAAGGCATGGGCAAAACCAGGGCGGCACTACTAGTCCAACCACGAGGAAAGGGTCACAAGGCCAGTCAGGGTAATATACAGTGTCGGAAACAATTTTCCGTATTTTTTTTTGCATAAATTGGGTTTTTTGGCTTTAAGACCACTACATATTAAGCTTTAATGCTTAATGGTGGTACGATTTGGGAGGGGCACATAGTGGATGTGTTCATAGCACAAATATCCTGGATAGTACATTGGATCTAATTCATATCCCAAAAGATATACAAAGGGTTCATCCGGACAAATATTTCCAAGCACAGAGATCAAACTTCAGAATTGCGTATTTGGTACATAGCCCACTGACCTTTGACCTTGATCACCACCCGCACCCTCCTAGGCATGTTACCTACGAGGTTAGTACAAACCTTGGCAGGGAACTTCATGCCCTCTTCCTGGACCCACCATTTAGCAAAAGGGGGTAAGCACTAGGAAAATTACGAAAAATTTGGGCGTAGGCAAGAGTATTGTGGACGAATTTGGATTGAATGGTATCTTTGAGACTAGCCATGCTGAGGTGTGGCCAAAGATGCAATTAGCCAGTCGGGCCCATCTTATAACGGATCGTCTTCATTGTACCATTGTAGTGTAAAATCACGAATAGATCGGCCAAATCTAGCGTAGACACCACGAAACTGAGGGTAACGTTGCACGGTTGACTGTGCACCCTTACACCATTCAAAACACACTAGGGTCTGCGGGTCTAGTCACGGTGCACCAGTCATAGAAGCCAAGACTGTTCTGGAAAATTATCAAGGCCGGCTGGCAATTCGTGGAGTTGGAAAGCATGTGATCTGGTCAAATGGGACCAACATCAACTGCTTCAACTCCAATGGCCGCGCGTTTTGCCTGGATTCGTGAAGGCCACAACCCGTCAACGCCACCAAATCAAACAGACGGGTAAACCATGGGGACAAGGATCGGTGATGATGTGGGGATGTGTGACATGTGCGGGGGTAGGGTTCATACGCAAGATTGACGGACGCATGGAGAAGCCCCTGTATGAGGGCAGTTTGGCATGACGAGCTCAAATTGACCCTCCATTTCTATAGCATTTTCCCATCTGAGGTCATCTTGGTGCAGAAAATGACCCCAAGAATTTGTTATGCCTAGTGCATGAATGAATTGGAGATCATGAGTATGTAGCCCTGGAGTGGCCTTCTTTCTCACCAAACCTCAACCTCTGGGCTTACCTGAAAAGGGAGCTAGCCAAGCAAAAAAGGCCTTCCTCTGGAATGCTAGAGCTTTAAGGAGTTGGTCCAGGATGAATGGGAGAAGATCCATGCCGAGGTTTTCTCTAGCCTCATCGACAACACACTTTTGAAGGCCAAAGGTCGGTGGGTGCGGGCGGTGATCAAGGCCAAAGGTCGGTGGGCTAGGAACCAGAAACACACTTTTGAAGTTTGCTCTACCTGCTTGGAACTATTTGTCCGGATGTACCCCTTGTATATATCTTGGGATATGAGTAAGATCCAATGTACTCTTCTGGATATTTGTGCTACAAACACATCCACTACGTGCCCCTCCCAAATCGTACCACCGTTAAACATTAAGGCTTAATGTATAGTGGTCTTAAAGCCCAAAAACCCAAAATTATGCAAAACATACGGACAATTGTTTCCGCCACTGTATATAAAGGTCTGTACACTATCAAGGTCCTAGCAAATGAGAGGATACAGGAATGAGACCAAGCCGTACACAGTGCCGCTGATGATCTTTATGCGCAAGTGCCTTCGTAAAGATATCAGGTACTACACGAACCTGGCGACGCTGCTGTAGCTCGCGCAGGAGGAAGTACCGCAGCTAGATGTGCTTCGCTCTGCCCTCGAGTCTGGGCTCCTGACGCAGCAGGATCATGGCCCTGTTGTCAGCGTATAAGACCGGGGCAGAACTAGGCCGCTCACCTAAGTCTGTGAGCAAGAAAGTCAGCCAGCAGAGCTCCAGTGCTGCCATGGCACCAGTGTAGATCTCAGCCTCACATCTAGACCGGGCAACAGACGACGAGCGGGTGGACCGCCACTAGACAGCACCTGCACCAAGGATAAAGCAATAGCCCTAAGAGGACCGGAGGGTCTCAACGTCGTCGACCCAAGAAGCGTCTGTGTGCCGGTAAGGACCATTGGTCTGCGTCCTCCTAGCACTAGCCCCAAGCCCGATGTACTTGCTAGACCCTCTTAGCTGCTGACGAGTGATGTGGTCGGTGTCTGCCAGTGGCCACAAAGTGGGCTAGGATGCTAAGAGGGTATGCGAGATTTGGACGAGTGCAAGTCATCAGGTACATGAGGCAACCCACCAGCTTTGCGTAGGGGCCTCTAGGCTCTACAGCCTCCTCCAGGACTAGAACAGAGAGTCTGTGGTCTACTGGTAGAGGGGTGGGCTGTGCGGATGAGAACTGAAGGCCGAACCTCTGAAGGACCTGGCGCACCAAGTGTGACTGTGAAAGAGTGATGGTGCACGCTGCTCTGTCCCTGGAGATCTGCAAGCCAAGGTAGCGGCGCAACTCTCCTAGGTCAGTGCAGGTGTGTCTCCTCAGCAGCTCAGCCTTCACGAAGGCCAGTGCGTCTCTGTCTGCAGTCGTAAAGACCAAGTCGTCTACGTAGACGAGGATGTAGAATGGAGTCTGGCCGGAATGGACCAAGAGCGAGGGGTCTGTATACAACGGGAAGAATTTTAGGTCAGAAAGTGTATCACGCAGCGTGTCATGCCACTTACGGGGCGACTGTCGCAAGCCCTAGACGGGGCGCCGGAGGAGCCACTCGGTACCAGGAGACCGGAGATGCGGCGCGCGCATGTAGACCTGCTCGGACAAGTCGAGGGGGAAACCTAGGAAGACACAGGGGATGGTGCTGGCAGTGAGCATGTCCGTGCCAGAGGTACGAACACGAGCAAGGCAGCCCCAGACGTGGAACGCCGATGCGTCACCAGGGGACCCGGTCTAGAGGAGGGTTGGCGAAACCTGCGGCCGCTGGGGGTGCGGCCACAGGTTAAGCTGGTGAACGGCGTAGCGAACGACAAACGGCCACAGAAGATGGGGTGCACCGGCATGGATCATGGAGGTACGAGCCACCTTCATGACCAATCCGATGCGTCGTTCAGCGACCCCATTCTGCTGCAGGGAGTCCGGGAGGGTGAACGTCTGGGTGATGCCCACCGCAAGACAGAACCGACCAAGGCAACCAGAGGCAAACTCGCCACCGTGGTCAGAGTGAAGATGCAACGCAGGGAGACCTCGGTGCACACGCTCAGTGACAAGCCATGGGATAAGGACGTCAGGCACGTCAGCCTTCTGCTCGAGAGGAAACTTCGTGGTGTAGCATGTGTAGTTGTCGACAAGCACTAGGAAGTAGCACTTGCGACGCGACCCATGGACAGGGGCGGCGCCCTAGACATCCATGTGCAGGGTCTGTAGTGGTGCGGTGGTGGGGGCGAACGAGGAGGAGTGAGGGGCACAGCGGAGCCGGCCCTCGACGCAGGGCGTGCACAGCGGCGCTGGGGAAGAGGGGAGCGCAGGGAACGACTCAGGGAGATCTAAGACAAGACGGTGCTGGGACATGTGACGGAGACGGGTGAGAGCATGGTGACCTAGATGGTGGTGCCACAGAAGCGACGGGTGAGTAAGCGACCGACACGAGCAAGCCGCAACAACCTGGATAGTTGCTGCCACCTGAGGAGGCATCCCAACTGGGGGGGACGCGGTGTCCAGCGTGAATAGGCCAGACACCGGGTCCCAGGGGAACGGGGTGAGCGGGGCACCAGTGGCGGCCTCAGTACAGACAGTGTACCGCTCGTGCCCAGGGAACATAGTGGTGACTCCAAGGTCCTGGAGGCAGCCGACACGAACTAGGTTCCTAGAGAACAAGGGGATGTGCAAGCTAGTAAGGGAGCCCGAGGGAACCGCCGGACAGGGAAGGGTGGTGGAGCTACTGATGACCATAGGATCGGAAGATGGATCTGAAAGAGCAACTTCGGCAGGAGCGGCAAGCGGTGTAAGCATAGTGGAGTCCCTGAAGAAACACCGGGAAGTGCCGGAGTCCAGGGTGAAGGAGAGCGCTCTAGTGGCGATAAGGGTTGGAGGAGCGAAGGAGGACCCAAGGCTAAACAAGGCAGGGGATCCTTTGCCTGACACAGCAGGGGAGCCTGAACTAGGCACAGTCGTCGGCAACGGGCCGAAGCGGAGACAAAACAGGTCGTCTAGGCGACTGAAGCAACGAGTGGGGGTATGGCCGATCTTACCGCACACGAGGCCACGGCAAGGACCGGTCTAAAGCTGATACTGGCAGCGCCCCTCACTCTCACCACCACCCGACGTTACGCCGCGCGCACGACCTCTGCGACCACCGCCACTGCCGGCGCCAGGCCACCCGGGCGGGAGACAGGCGACCCCCCACTGCTACTGCTACTGCTCCTGCTGCTGCTGCTGGTCCAGCTACGGCGCCTGCTGCTAGTGCTGTTGCTGGGGCTGGTACTACGAGGCACCAGCCCCAGCCCCCTCGTCAGGACTACCAGCGGGCGAGCCACCTCCACCACCGCCACCACCCCCTCCGCCGCTACCTCTGCCGCGCCCAGCCTTGGGGCGGCGACCCTTACCCGGACGAAATTGCGCTGTGGCGGCTGTCTCCGCAGCAGGAGCTGTCTCAGCGACAGCATCACAACCGTTAGAGTAAGTGCACTAAGGAGGGGCACAGCCTTGAAAGATAGAGACCGGCACGGTACCGCTAGATTGGAAGATAGAGTGCTGAGGGGTCTCTATAGCAGACAGGGTGTCAACAAAGTTAGTGAGGTTGAGGTCAGCGGGGTGGAGACTAAGGAAGCCATCGCGGGCGGTGGCGAGGCGGTCAGGGAGGCGGGTGGCAAGCAGGTAGAGGGCAGAGCAGATGGGGGGCTGAAACACACGAAGCTGAGCCTCAATGCAGGCAGCGCGCCAGGTCGTGTCTAGCGTGCGCAGGTGGGCGGCCAGGTCAGCGACAGCAGGGAAAGACGCGAGATCTGGAGAGAGCATGTGTCACAGGATCGAATGACTCGAGGAAAGGTTGCACTATCGATGAGTACAAGGTGCTTTTATACTTCCATAGTACATCAGGTAACCAGGTTTATCCTATCCAACGGAATAGACCCTTCTAGAAAATAGAATCACCCTACGTATAGCCACGCAAGGCTATTGGCTTTAAGGGATTACGGCAGGATTACACTGGATAACGTGCCAGTACATCCCAAGCCTGGTCGGTGATATCATTATAATAACAGAATAACCCAAACGGATAATGGAAAATGGAGAATAGGAAACCAAATGAGATCAGATAAAAAGAAGAATGAAATAGGAAGGAAATATGGAAAGGCCAAGTGGTGTAACGGGGTCGTACTCTCACACTTCCCCCCCTCAAAGCTGGGTGGTAGAATTAACACCCTGCTTGACAAGGTAGACATGCAGAGGACGACGGGCGTTACCCATGTCGGTCTCAGAGACCCAGCTGTCCTCAGAAGGATCATAACCCTTCCAACGAATAAGAAGCTCCACGGTGCCATTGCGACGTCGACGATGTGCAAGCACCGACTCGACCTCGTACTCGGGTTCATTCTCGACGAGGACGGGCGGCGGCGGCGGCGGTTGGCGTCCCACGAAGATCGTGTTGGGATCCTGATAGGGCTTCAGAAGTTGGACATGGAAGGCATTGTGAATCTTCCAAGTAGCTGGCAGGCGTAAGCGGAAGGTAGCAGGAGTGACCTGTGCTTCAACGAGGAAAGGCCCGCAGAAGCGAGGTCGAAGTTTAGATGGGAGGTGGCTGATGTCCAGGTTGCGGGTGTCGAGAAGCACCTGGTCTCCCACAATAATGGTGTGGTCGTTGCGATGGCGATCGGCCTGGCGCTTCTGTTGCTGCTGAATGTCAAGGAGGCACTTATGGGTCCGATCCCAAAGTTGATGCATGGTCATGATGAAGTCGTGTGTAGGTTGGACTGTTGCTGATGTTGTCGGTTGCTGTGGTGTGAGTGGGTGGCGTCCGTAACAGAGGAAGAACGGCATTTGTCCAGTAGCGGCATGTGTAGCGTTGTTGTAAGCAAACTCCAGAACGGGCAGGTGCAAGTCCCATTTGGAGATCTCGTCCTTGCAGGCCGCTCGGAGGAGTTGCTCAACAATCTGGTTGAGGCGCTCGGTCTGTCCGTCTGTATGCGGATGGTATGCGGATGACATGGCGAGTTTGGTCCCGAGCAGAGACATTAGTTCCTTCCAGAACTTGCTGGTGAACTTGGGGTCTCGGTCGGAGATGAGTGTGGTTGGAATGCCATGCTGTGAGATGATGTAACGAATGAACAGTTGTGCTGTCTCTTCGGTGCGTGCCGTCGTGTGTGTCGGGATGAAGTGTCCCATTTTGGAGAATTTGTCGATGATGACAAGGATTGCGTCATGTCCGCTGGTGGTAGGTGGTAACCCTGTGATGAAGTCCAGGCTAACCACTTGCCATGGTTGTTGTGGGACAGGAAGAGGCTGTAGCAGTCCTTCTTTCTTCTGCTTGCTGCTCTTCATCCGCTGACATATATCACACGAGGTGACGAATTTCTGAACATCGTCTGCCAAGTGGGGCTAGTAGTAGTGCTTCGCGATACCGGTCAGCGTCTTGTTGCTACCGAAGTGTCCGGCGTAGAGGACATCGTGGTATTCTTCGAGTAGTAACTGGCGCAAAGGAGGGTAATTGGGTACCCAGATTTTCGTTGATCCCTTCCGTTACGCAATGTTATTGTCCCACTGGAGTAGATGTCGCTTTTCTGCCAAGGGAATTTCGGGGTCGATGGTGTACCCGTGTGTGAAGAGTCCCTTGAGTAGTGGATTCATCCCTTCGACCTGAATAGCGGCAACGTGTGCAGGCCGGCTAAGGGCGTCCGCTTTGTTCTTGTGGCCGGGCTTATACATGATGTCGTAGTGGAAGTGCGTCTCGAGGAAGTCGATCCACCGGACCTGCCTCTTGGAAAGGTTGGGTTGTGTCTTCAAATATTTCAGGCTGCAGTGGTCGGTGTAGACGGTTGTGCTTCGTCCTTCGAGATAGCATCTCCATGCTTTGAAGGCGATGACAATAGCAACGGCCTCCTTGTCGTGTATCGGGTAGTTGAGTTATGCCCCGTGCAGTTTCTTGCTGAGGTAGGGGATTGGTTGCAGTCCATTCCCCTGGTCTTGCATCAAGACTGCTCCCACTGCCTGGTCGCTGGCGTCAGTTTCGATGACGTAGTCGCGCTCGGGATCTGGCAAGATGAGTACTGGTGCGGACGTCAGTGCTCGTTTCAGCTGCTCCACGGCATCCTGGTGCTTCATCTCCCATTTATAGGGCGTGTTCATCTTCAGCAGATTTGTGAGTGGTGCTGCGAGTTTCGCATACTGTGGCACGAACCTGTTGTAGTAATTAGCGAAGCCTAGGAACTGCTGCAGCTCCTTCATGTTCTTGGGTGTCTTCCACGTACGTACGGCTTCGATTTTCTTGGGGTCGACGTGAACTCCTTGAGCGCTCACCATGTGTCCTAGAAATTGGACTTTCTCTAGGGCGAATTCGCTCTTGGAATGTTACACCTGGCGAAATTGGGGGGGAAGAAGGACCAGAAGAAAATTTCGCAGGTGCAAACGAAGAACGTCCGCGTTTTACAGAAACGGGATTACAGATACTTGGATTTGCAGTCGCAGTACAATGCAACGACAGTCAGATACCTGATTCAAGAACCATTCGACAAGCTCTTACGAGTCCTCACCGAGAGAAATGACGCAAAGCCATGGACAGAGAGCTAGCAGCTCTCAAGAGTCGCAGAACATGGGAGTTAATACCGACATCAGAAGTAAAAAGGGAAGAAAGTACTCACCGGAAAATGGGTCTTCCGCGTCAAGATTAATGTAGATGGCTCGTTTGAAAAAATTTAAGTGCGATGGGTCGTCCGCGGGTTGGAGCAAACTTACGGCATCGACTACGAACTAACCTTTGCCCCTGTCGGCCGACATAAAAGCGTTTGAATTCTACTATGTGTCGCCGCCTGCCGTAATCTGCGACTTCGACAAATCGACGTATCAAATGCTTTTCAATCGCACCCGACGACGCACTCATCCTGGTAGAGTACCCGCACTCGTACACCACTAATCCACCGAGTGTTTGCCGTCTTAGAAAATCACTGTACGACATTAAACAGGCACCACGGCTCTGGCAACAGTACCTACCCTCACTGCTTGTCGCTGCCGGATCCGTTAGTTACCGCATGACCAGGGAATGTATCTTCTAACCGATGGCGACAACTACATTCTACTCGTCACCTACGTCAACGATATCCTCTACGTCAGTACTACTGATTCGCTCGCCGATACCTTCATACTGAAACTACAGAAAAATCTACAGCTCACTGTCTCTGAAACAGTCTCACAGTTTCTCGGTCTAAATATTACCGTCTCACCGACACCGATTCACCTCACCGCTTCGAAGTACGCAGCGACGCTCGCTGCCCGCTTCAGTCTTACTCCTTCTATAGTTTCAACAACGTACCGATCTCTACCGACTGACTACAAACCCAATACCGCACTGTTGAGTCCAACTGGTTCACAGACCTATCAACAGCAGTTAGGTTGTCTACTCTTCGCCGCTGTTACTTGCCGTCCAGATCTAGCTTACGCGGCCAATCAGCTCGCTCAGTTCCTACGCCGTCTTGAAGAAGAACGTCAACTCGATCTTCTTCGTGCGCTTCAGTATTTCGTCTCGACTCATGACGTCGGCTTAGACTACAACGTGGTCAGCTGCAAAACTCTCTATCTACACGGTTTCGTTGACGCCGTCCACGCCGCTGATACTACTAATCGACGCTCCCGTACTGGGTTCATCTATCGACTTGAACCTATCGGACCTATCTCTTGGAATTTGACGAAACAGAAGCTGATTGCTCTCTCCTCTGCTGAAGCTGAATTTATCGTTGTCTGCACAGCAACACGCGAAGGACTTTATCTGCAGGAACTATTGGAAGAAGCAAAAATGACGGCGAGTACCCAGTTTACCCTGCAGTGCGACAACCAAAGTGCAATTCGCATTGCGCACCAGCCTGGTTTCGTCAACAGGACGAAACATATTTCACTTCGTTACTTTTTCGTCAAAGATGAAGTCGATAGGAGGAGAATGCGATTCGTCTATTGTTCTACCAATGAAATGGCTGCCGATTTCCTCACGAAGAAGCTGACACGACAGAAGTTCCAGTACTATAACAAGCTTTGCGGGATCTTCAAGAAGTGACACTATCTGTTAAATTATATTTTAGTATATAATTGTAGGCTTGGTAATGGTTACTGAACATTACTGTAGAGGGTACAACACCCCTCCTTGTATCCCTCTCTCTTCTATTCCTATCTCTCTTTTCTCTCGACAATTCTTCTCCTACCTTCTAGATCTAATCTCACGCCATGTTCATGGTGTTAGAAAGAGTGAATTATGGATTAGTGTGAGAAACCTAGAACATGTACCTGCTGGGGTTGTACTCACTAGAAGCACACACCTAGGCTAGCCTATAACTTCTACATACAGCATATGTATAAGTTGACACACCCCCTAGGCTAGTGAAGGGGTGGTGCTAAGCAAGAAGCACACATCTCAGGGTGGCACTACTAGTCCAACCACTGAGGTAGGGGTCTTGGGACCAGTCAGCAAGAGTACAAGCAAGACTAATGCAAGCCAGGGCGGCACTACTAGTCCAGCCACTAGAGGTAAGGCTACAAGGCAAGTCAGACAGGTATATATGATAGAGAGTACACAATCAAGGTCCTAACAGGTGAGTAGCTACAGGAACAAGACCAAGCTGTACACAGTGCCGCTGATGATCTTTAGGCGCAAGCGCCTTAGTAAAGATATCAGCTGTGTTGGCACCTGAGGCCAAGTGAACTACGCGGGCCTGACGACGCTGCTGCAGCTCGCGCAGGAGGAAGTACCACAGCTGGATATGCTTCGCTCTGTCCTCAAGCCGAGGCTCCTGACACAGGAGAATCATGGCCCTGTTGTCAGCGTACAGGACCGGGGCAGAGCTAGGCCGCTCACCTAAGTCTGTGAGCAAGAAGAATAGCCAGCAGAGCTCCTGTGCTGCCATGGCACCAGCGTAGTTCTCAGCCTCACAGCTGGACTGAGCAACAGACGACGAGCGAGTGGATCTCCAAGAGATAGCACCCGAACCAAGGCTAAAACAGTAGCCGTGAGACGGCCTGAGTGTCTCAGAGTCGTCTGCCCAAGAAGCGTCTATGTGCCCAGTGAGGACCACTGGCCAGCGTCCTCCTAGCACTAACCCCATGCCTGATGTACTTGCTAGATATCGCAAAACCCTCTTAGCGGCCGACCAGTGCTGTGGTCGGTGTCTGCCAGTGGCCACAAAACGAGCCAGGATGCTGGGAGGGTATGCGAGATCTAGGCAAGTGCAAGTCATCAGGTACATGAGGCAACCCACCAGCTCTGCGTAGGGGCCACTGGGCTCTACTGGCTCCTCAGGAATGGGAGCGGAGAGCCCATGGTCTACAGGTAGAGGTGTGGGCTGTGCGGAGGAGAACTGAAGACCGAACCTCTGAAGGACCTAACGCACCAAGTGTGACTGTGTCAGAGTAATGGTGCGTGCTGCTCTGTCCCTAGAGATCTGCAAGCCAAGATAGCGACGCAGTTCTCCAAGGTCAGTGCAGGTGTGTCTCTTCAGCAGCTCGGCCTTCACGGAGGCCAGTGCGTCCCTGTTAGCAATAGCGAAGACCAGGTCGTCTACGTAGACAAGGATGTAGAACGGAGTCTGGCCAGAACGCACAAACAGCGAGGGGTCAGCAGAGGACGGAAAGAACTGCAGGTCTGCTAGTGTGGCACGCAGGGTGTCGTGCCACTCACGGGGAGCCTGGCGCAGACCGTAGACCGGGCGCCTGAGAAGCCATTGGGTCCCAGGGGGGAAGGTACCAATGAAGCCCTGTGGTCAGCGCAGGTAGACCTGCTCGTGTAGGCTGCACTGAAGAAAGGCAGTAGAGAAGTCGAGGGAGTGAAGCTCGTAGTCGCGCTGTGGTGCTACGTGTAGCAGCGCCTGAAGAGTGGTCATCTTCGGGGTCGGGGCGAAGGTCTGGAAGAAGTCAACCCCCTCGTGCTGGCTGAAGCCTCTGGCCACATAGCGCGCCTTGAAGACAGGTGGCTCTCCAGGGGGGCGCTTCACCTTGAAGAGCCACCGACCATCGACGACGTTCACCCCAGGCGGGGGAACTGCATCGACGTAAGTGCCGGTGGACCTCCAAGATGCCATCTCCTGCTCCATGGCAGCTATCCACTGAGAGGCCCAAGGCCCCGAGGTGGCCTCAACGTAGGTGCGAGGGGTCGGGATGTCGAAGGCGTCTGGGTCACCCTCAGGGACTAACAACAAGGAGCAGAGGTGGGGAGCAGCCTCGGAAAGGAAAGCAAGCTCGTACTGGCTGTCCTCTAGGACGTCCCTGCCAAGGGCGAGAGCACCCCCGACGGACGGAGGACGGGCAGGGTCAGAGACCCGAGCGGCAGCGTAGTCAAGGCGGTGGGTAGAGGCGAAGTCAGCGACAGCCGCGACAAGCGCGTCAAGGCGCGAGACAGGAACAGACGGGTCTGTAACAAGAGAGGCAAGGACCCGAGGGACAAGGGGACAAGCGGCACGGAGGTAGTCAGACAGCAGGGGAGGTGCAACAACAAGTGGCGAGGGAGGAGGCGAGGGGAGGAGGGGAGGATGAGACGAGTGAGAACGGAGCAACATAGGGTGGGAGCGGAGGACAGGGGAGACGGGACGAGCACATGAGGGACGCCGAGACCAAACGTGGGACGGAGGTGTAGGGTCAGGAGACAGCGGAGGGGACACAAGAGGGGAACGAGGAGGAAGACGGGCCAGAGAAGAGTCTGGGGGCGGGAACACAGGGCCGTAGACAGGAAGGGGAGAAGGTCGTGAGGGAGGCACTGGCGAGCGGTTAGGAGAGGGAAGGCCGAGCAGGCGAAGACACATGGCTCCTCCCATTACTACGTAGACTAGCTTCTCGACACTATCGAACTTCCAGAAATGAAGGGGAGTGTTGTGATCAGGGTCCTTGCTAGGATTTGAGCCCGTCTGAAACTCAGACGGGGTACTTTTGCTTTGTCTGACCATCAGACGGAATTTTTGCAGCAGTCTGAACTTTCAGACGAAATGTAGGAAGAAGTCTGAACATTCAGACGAAAGCTTTACACTACAAAATTTACAACTCACAGTTTTTCCTTGGAAATCCACGTAATTCAAAATTCCGATCTTCTGCCAAGTCGAAATCATTGCATCGATTTCGTCAGCGACTTGCCCCAAGTCGGGTGAAATTCTTGCCGAATCCGCAACTGGTAGTTGCGCTTTTTTCAGAAGGCATCTCTGTACCACGCCCTGAATTGTGAGTTTCTATCCCCGGCCCTCTCTATAGCAATCAAAAGTTTCTGAACTTCCATGAAAGGTGGAGAATGGTTCGAGCGAAATTTGCGTGGGGGGCGAAATGAATTGGGGGACTGGAAAAAAACAAAATCGACAACAAGTGCCACAATCAATCTTTAGGGGTGGGAAAGGAATCGACAATCCTGCAGTTTCGCACGGGCCAATAGCCCTTGAGCACGTGCGCAAAAATTCTGGTGAAGGGTCAGTCAGCTCCCTCACGCAGCCCCCAACATGCATCGGCGTCCGATTTTGGTGAAGGGTCATTCAGCTCCCTCACATAGCCCCCAACGCCATTGGCCAGTTAGGGCCCTCACAGAGCCAAGAGGAACTACAGTATTGGGTCCTGATTTTGGCTAAGGGCCTATCAGCGCCCTCAAAATAGGCCTCTCAATAGTCGGGTGAAACACCCTGATTGCCTTGATTTTTCCGGGTATTTTTATATGTCGTCTTAAAAATCCGACCTAGATGTTTTTTAACTCTGATTCAGAAAGTGTAAGAAATTGTTTACCCGTACAGAAACCGGGTTCCGGAGCAGTGTACACTGATCGGTCAAGGTGACGTTAAATTTACCCTGATACAAAAACCTTCAAGGACCAGACTCGTGGCGGATTTTCGTGCTGGCTTTCCCGCCCACTGGCATATGCGCTGTGGCAGACTCCACCTCAGACCACACCTCGTTGGCTCTGCGGCGGGACCTCATTGGTCAGTTTGGCAGCTTTGGTGGTGCGCTGCCATGGTCCCACGAACAACGCAGCAAGAAACCCCAGCAGGCAGCTGCATGCGATGCGACTACAGACCATTGAAATTGCTTGCGTGCATGCCGCGCCCCCCCTCTCTTTCTGAGCCCATCACCTGCGTTATGGAAAGACCCACCTGCTTCATCCCTTTCTTGCTCAAGTAGGGTCTCTCAGTATTCCTCACATCTCTGTTTCTCACCAATCTTATTCCCGTCGTCTTTCTGGGAGAGCACCATTGACAGCGACGACGATACGGACCAGGAAGAGCCTCCTCCTAGAAACGGGTTGAGTGTTCTGGGGGTTTTCCCTTTGTTTCCACCTACTATTCCCAACGTGCAGCCTACTAGTCCCGCTCGCCCCTCTCGCCTCTCTCCTCCTCATCACCAGAAGTATCCCTTTGAGCCCGTGTCACCTCTCTGCTCGTCGCACGATGACATGCCCGGCCTCGATGTGGAGCATGTCGAGGGCACGTCCGAGCCTGCTGCCAGCTCACAGGTTTCACCCGTCGACGCATCAACAAAGCGGAAGGCGTTCGCTCACTGGACGCAGCGTCCTCTGCCCTGGGCACCGCCACCGAAGAAGCCTGCCCCCGCGCCAACTCCACCCCCTCCAACTCCTAGCTCAGGGTTGAACCCCTCGTCCCCCGCTGATGCTGAGTACGCTATAATCAAGCGTCGTTTTGTCGACGACTGGTCTTGCCGATTTCCTTGGCTGCGATTGACACAGATGAAAAATGGTCGTCCTGCGTTGAAGTGTGTTGTGTGCTTGCAGTTTGGCGACGCGTTTAGCATTACAAACTATGGGAAGAAGGGCGAGGGTGCACGCGACCTACAGGTGGGAAGCATCCGCATCCATGTCGGCACGCGGGCGCACAAAAATGCACTGAAAGCCAAGGAGGAGTGGGAGAGAGAGAAGGAGCAGCAGCGCACGCTTGACAGGTGGCGCACGAGCGACTCCTCGACAAAGCATCTCATACGGTGCTTCCATATTGCCCTCTTCGTCTGTAAGGCTGACGCTCCCATCGCCATGTACGTCGCCCTATGCTACTTCCTTGCGTCGGAAGGTTTGCCTGACCTGCCGCAGGGAGGGGCGTACGGGACGTACTACACCGAGTAAGTCTCAAAGCTCTTTATATTTCCTGCACCATGTTTGTTTGCACATGACACGATCCGCTGTTTGTTTTGTTGTAACGCTATTCTAACTTCTGTCGCTTATGTGCATGATGCTCCCGCACTACAGGTACGGCTTCAAACAGGGAATTAAGGCCATATCGAACTACTTGAGAGACAAGCAGCTTCAGCACCTTCTCTCTTGTTAGGATTAAGGACGGAGTCTAGATGAACTTAGGAGCTATAATTACTCAAAATATAAATCTGAAATTCTGGACAGAAAAGTCTTCTTCACAAGAAACGACGTCGACAAAAAACTAGCGGTTGGAATATCGCGAACCTCGGATATGTTGTAGCTTGTAATCGTAGCTACCGTTCTCAATTTGAATCACGTCGATTGATGGAGTATTCGCGACGCTATGTCTTTCGACGCACTAGGGGGTAAGCTGTAGGAGAAGAACTTAACTCAATCTCAAAGGTTCAATCAAAGTTCAAGAATCTCACAAGGAATTAGAGGAGCAAGAGAAAGATTGGGATAGAAGAGAGGGATGAGAGGGAAGGTCCTAAGAGAGCCCCCAACCAAAGAAACTCCATAAGCACAAAGATTCCCCCCCTATAGGAACCCCAACTTTGACATTTGTCCCTTCCCAACCAATCCATCCAAGTTGGCCACCCTTGCCAACCTAGCTTGGTTGTTCCCAACCGATTTGCAGCTGTTACAGTACAGTGACAAAATTTCCCCAACCCCAAAGGTCCCAACTCCATATAGAGTCACCCCACAACTTCACTTTGTAACCGCCGCAATTGTAACGCAAGCTCATGAACTTTGAATCTTCATAGCTTTCGCGTTCTTGCTCCGATTGAAGCGATTCTTGTTGCGTCAGAAAGATCTTCTCAAGATCTATCATCAAAAATACCTGCTCAGACAGAATAACACAAAACACATTCCCAAACTCCAGAACACACACCACACAAATTCTTTCACACACTGTCAAACCATACATGCGAATTGAAACAAGGGATGGGAGGCAGACAAAATGTGATAGGATATGATGACATCACACAACATCTCTTTCCCCCTACGTCGGCATTGCGATTGATGAGAGCACGGATCGCGTCCACGGCAAACACATGATTCTTTATGCCACCTTCTTCCGTGGTAGTCACGTCGTTACCGAGTTCGTCGCAGTGCTGTCGGTGGAGAGGACCGATGTCGCGTCGCTGACCGCCATCCTGCTGCAGTTTCTCTCGTCGATCGGCCTCGATCTGCAGAGGATTGTTGGCATGTCGACTGATGGGGCTTCTGTAATGACGGGCGCCACATCCGGGGTCGTCACCAGGCTGAAAAGCCGCATCCTACATCTCGTCGCGACTCATTGCATCGCGCATAGGTTCGTTGGGTCCCTAACTTGATCTGTGTGTTTCAACAATCGCCTAACATGTTTCCTTGTGCCTTGCATCCCCCCCTCCCCCCCCCCCCCCCCCACCCCCCCCTCCCTTACGACCCGTTTCAGAGAGGCCTGGGCTGCTAAGGACGCTGCGGCTGCCGTTACAGAACTCAACGTCATCGACATCCTCATCCGTGCTTTCGCCGACCTCGTCGAGCGGTCGAACATCCAGCATAGCAGCTTTAAGAACTTTCAGCTAGTCTACTGCAATACCAGCCTCGAGGCGCAAGGCATCTACGCCATTCGCTGGTTGTCTCGCGGGGAAGCAGTGGTGCGCTTCGTCGAGGTCCTCCCCGCTGCTGTGGTTCTGCTGCGAGGTCATCCTGGTGGGCTGTATGAGGTAGTTACGTCGTTCAAAGTACAGTACATGCTATACTTCCTGGCGGACATCCTTGAAGAACTAAACCACCTCAACACCCGATTCCAGCAGCGACAGGTATTGGGCGATTTTCCCTGTTGGCCTCCCATCTGCCTTTCAATCGGTGAATGCAACGTGCATGAGTCTTTCGTGGCAAAGCTTGTGTCAAAGCAGCTCTGCGTGACAAAGTCTATTTGCGTCTTCTTTTTACAATTCCTTCCCTATGCTTGTGCCACTTGTACTACCGAACCCCACTCGCAGGTTGACATGACGGTCGTTTCGTCTCTTGTGGACAACACCTGCAACCGCATTACTGACCGATACATCAAATGCGGAGGGGAGTGTACTTTGACAACGGCGGCAGCGTCAGGCTCGGGGAGTTCCTCCAGGCGCATGGGTCGCTCAACAACAGGCGGGTGCGCGTCCAAGGTGTGGACAACGAGGGGCAACCCGCAGTCGTTCGAGTACGTGCTGCACGAGCGCATGGTGGACGGGCACACCTCCGAGAGCGACCTCGACTCATGCGCTGTTGTCTGCCGGAAGTTCGCGGTCGAGCTCGTGGGGAGTGTACGTGGCCGATTGAGAAGTCTTAGTGACATGGAGGGGTGCAAGCTCTACAAGGCGAAAACGTACCCGTTGGATGACGAGATGTGCCTGGCGCGGTGCAAGTAGTGGTTGAAGCAGAACCACGGCCTCTTTGGAGGCAAGCTGCCTGGTGAGAGAAGTCATGGTAACTCTGCTTATACTCCATGTTTGCAGGTTCATACATACATACATACGCTATTGCTGCATGCTCCCCGAACCGTTGTTCACCAACCCTTTTACGTGCTTCCCTCCCGCTGTGATCCCTTGTCCAGGCTTCGACTAGAACAAAGCCGTCCAAGAGCTGTGGGTCTTCACTGCGGCGATGGTGTCGCAGTACAAGGACGACGGATTCCACCAGGGGCTCGCCTTGGCGCTGGACAACAACGAGTGGCAGAGATCGTACCCCAACATCCTCCGCCTCTGGCAGGCACTCGCCGTCCTTCCCCTCAGCACGGTCAAGTGCGAGCGGGGGTTCTCGAAGCAAAACCTCATCAAGAGTTGGGAGCGTGGGTGCCTTGGGGATGAAACCCTGGGGGACCTAATGCGGTGCTCCCTCCTGCAATACAACATCGACTGGTTCGATGTCGTTGCTGTCTTCCGCAGTGAGAAGCCACGCCGTCCCCTTCGAGATCAGAGCTCGGCCAACCCCACCTCTGTCGAAGATGGAGGGCCTCTACCAGTGAGCCAACTCCATTGGTGGAGCTGAGAGGATGACTGACTGACTCTGTAGGCTTTGGGGTATGCGCCATAGTAGAGAGATGAGTAGAGTAGAGTAGGTGTGGTGCTGGTGGTGGTGTTGCATAGCAGTAGCAGTTGCCTTTGTGGGCTGTAGCCGTAGGCTCTATAGGGACAAGTCTCACAGGATGGGCATGTGCGCTGCTGATTCCTAAAGATTCATGAAGTGGAAGGCAATTTTAGTGAAAGGAAGACGGGTGTTTTGACATGTACTCTGAGTGTCCAGTCTAAGATTATTTTTACCCTGCTATTTCAGACTTGGATTTTTTTCTACCCTAGCTTGCAGGGTACAATATTTCAAGCACTCTGATTCGTAAGAGTGGGCCAAAACCAATTTAGAGGCCTGCCTCAGACCGCTCTCATACGAAACCATACACGCTCTCTGTAGACTCAGACGAAATATAACGCGTGGTCTTAAATTTCAGACAAATAAATAACATCGCTCTTAACGATCAGGCAGATTTTCTAGGGTTGTCTAAACTTTCAGATGAACCTAAAAAATCAGGTCTGAAAATCAGACCATCAGACGGATTTCGTCTGATAAAATGGTGATATAATTTATACTTAGCATTTCTGTAAGTCGACTAGGTGTAGATAGTGTCGAATCCTACTGTAGAACATAAGTCCGTAGGATGACGTCAGCAAATAGCGCTCACCATGAGGACACTCGTTTCAGTCACGCGAAAAGTCGCACTGTTAGAATACGAGAATAGTTTTACTAGGAAGAGAAACCTAGAACATATACCTGTTGGGATGTACTCACTAGAAGCACACACCTAGTCTAGTCTATAACTTCTACATATATGATATGTATAAGTTGACATACCCCCTAGGCTAGATAAGGGGTGGTGCTAAGCAAGAAGCATGCAGCTCAAGGTGGCACTACTAGTCCAACCACTGAGGCAGGGGTCCGGAGACCAGTCAGCAAGAGTACAAACAAGACTAAAGCAAGCCAGGGCGGCACTACTAGTCCAGCCACTGGAGGTAAGGCCACAAGGCCAGTCAGACAAGTATATATAGTAGAGAGTACACAATCATGGTCCTAGCAAATGAGAAGCTACAGGAACAAGACCAAGCTGTACACAGTGCCGCTGATGATCTTTAGGCGCAAGCGCCTTAGTAAAGATATCAGCTGTGTTGGCATCGGAGGCCAAGTGAACTACACGGGCCTGGCGACGCTGCTGTAGCTCGCGCAGGAGGAAGTACCGCAGCTGGATATGCTTCGCTCTGCCCTCAAGCCGAGGCTCCTGACACAGGAGGATCATGGCCCTGTTGTCAGCGTACAGGACCGGGGCAGAGCTAGGCCGCTCACCTAAGTCAGTGAGCAAGAAGGTCAGCTAGCGGAGCTCCTATGCCGCCATGGCACCAGCGTAGATCTCAGCTTCACAGCTGGACTGAGCAACAGACGACGAGCGAGTGGATCTCCAAGAGATAGCACCCGAACCAAGGCTAAAACAGTAGCCCTGAGACGACCTGAGAGTCTCAGAGTCGTCTGCCCAAGAAGCGTCGGTGTGCCCAGTGAGGACCACCAGCCTGCGTCCTCCTAGCACTAACCCCATGCCCGATGTACTTGCTAGATATCGCAAAACCCTCTTAGCGGCCGACCAGTGCTGTGGCCGGTGTCTGCCAGTGGCCACAAAGCGAGCCAGGATGCTAAGAGGGTATGCAAGATCTGGACGAGTGCAAGTCATCAGGTACATGAGGCAACCCACCAACTCTGCGTAGGGTCCACTGGGCTCTGCTGGCTTCTCAGAAACTAGAGCAGAGAGCCCATGGTCTACAGGTAGAGGTGTGGGCTGTGCGGAGGAGAACTGAAGACCGAACCTCTGAAGGACCTGACGCACCAAGTGTGACTGTGTCAGAGTGATGGTGCGTGCTGCTGTGTCCTTGGAGATCTGCAGGCCAAGATAGCGACGCAGCTCTCCAAGGTCAGTGCAGGTGTGTCTCTTCAGCAGCTCGGCCTTCACAGAGGCCAGTGCGTCCCTGTCAGCAGTAGCAAAGACCAGGTCGTCTACGTAGATAAGGATGTAGAACGGAGTCTGGTCGGAATGCACACACAACGAGGGGTCAGCAGAGGACGGAAAGAACTGCAGGTCTGCTAACGTGGCACGCAGCGTGTCGTGCCACTCGCGAGGAGCCTGACGCAGGCCGTAGACCGGGCACCGGAGGAGCCACTGGGTCCCAGGGGGGAAGGTACCAGTGAAGCCCTGAGGTCGACGCAGGTACACCTGCTCGTGTAGGCTGCCCTGAAGAAAGGCAGTAGAGAAGTCGAGGGAGTGAAGCTCATAGTCGAGCTGTGCTGCTACGTGTAGCAGCGCCCGAAGAGTGGTCATCTTCGGGGTCGGGGCGAAGGTCTAGAAGAAGTCAACCCCCTCTCGATGGCTGAAGCCTCTGGCCACGTAGCGCGCCTTGAAGACAAGCGGCTCTCCAGGGGCGCTTCACCTTGAAGAGCCACCGACCATCGAATACGTTCACCCCAGGCGGGGGAACTGCGTCGAGGTAAGTGCCGGTGGACCTCCAAAATGCCATCTCCTGCTCCATGGCAGCTATCCACTGAGAGGCCCAGGGTCCCGAGGTGGCCTCAGCGTAGGTGCGAGGGGTCAGGATATCGAAGGCATCTGGGTCACCCTCTGGGACTAGGAGCATGGAGCAGAGATGGGGAGCGGCCTCGAAAACGAAAGCAAGCTCGTACAGCCTGTCCTCTAGTACGTCACTGCCAAGGGCAAGAGCACCCCCGACGGACGCAGGACGGGCAGGGTCAGAGACCAGAGCGGTAGCGTAGTCAAGGCGACAGGTAGAGGCGGAGTCAGCGACAGCAGCAACAAGCGCGTCAAGGCAGGAGACAGAAACAGACGGGTCTGTAACAAGTGAGGCAAGGACCCGAGGGACAATGGGACTAGCGGCACGAAGGTAGTCTGACAGCGGGGGAGGTGCAACAACGAGCGACGAGAGAGGAGGCGAGGGGAGGAGGGGAGGACGAGACGAGTGAGAACGGAGTAACATAGGATGGGAGCGTGGGACAGGGGCGACAGGACGAGCACGGGAGGGACGGCGAGACCAAACGTGGGACGGAGGTGTAGGGTCAGGAGACAGTGGAGGTGACACAAGGGGGGAACGAGGAGGAAGACGGGCCGGAGAAGAGTCCGGGGGCGGGAACACAGGGCCGTAAAGAGGAAGGTGAGGAGGTGGTGGGGGAGACACCGGCGAGCGGTCAAGGGAGGGAAGGCCGAGCAGGCGAAGAGCGGACACCGGCGGCGACGACTGCGGCGGCTGCTGCAGCGGCTGGTGCTCAACCCTCGAACCGGCAGGGGCACGACGACCTCCGAGAGAACACTCAACAGCAGCACCCCCAGCACCAACAACCCCAGAGCGAGAACCCTCTCCAGCCCCAGCAGCACCCCCAGGCCTGCCGGGACAGACCACACCAGGAGCCGCAGGACGAACACCCTCCTCAGCTCCAGCACCCCCAGAGGCCAAGAGCGGCAGCGGCGGCGGCGGCGGCAGCGGCTGCGACGGCGGCTGCGACGGCGGCGACTGAGACAGTGGAGGCGGAGACACCAGGGAAGGGGGACGCGGCAAAGGTGGGGCAGGGGGGCCACCAGAGTCAGCAGACTCCTCAACAGGGACAACAGACGGGAGGGGAGTGACATGGGAGACACCAGACGGGGCAGGACGCGGCGGGAGGGGAGGAGGGGCTACCGGGGAAGAAGGGGCAAGGAACAAGGGGGGGGAAACCGGGAGACCTCGGTGAGGGAAGCGACGGTAGAAGGAGACGGACTCGTCAAAGGTGACGTTACGAGAGTGGAGGAAGCGGTGAGACTGCGGGTGGTAGAAGAGCCAGTCAGACGAGTCCAGGGGGAAACCAAGGAAGACACAGAGGACAGTGCGGGCAGTGAGCTTGTCCGTGCTAGAGGCATGAACGTAAGCAAGGCAGCCCGAGACGTGGAACGCAGACGCGTCACCGGGGGACCCGGTCCAAAGGAGGGTCGGCGAAACCTGCGGCCGCTGGGAGCGTGGCCACATGTTAAGCTGGTGAGCGGCGTAGCGAACGGCGAACGGCCACAGAAAATGGGGTGCACCGGCATGGATCATGGAGGTACGAGCCACCTCCATGACCAAGCTGATGCGGCGCTCAGCAACCCCATTTTGCTGTGGCGAGTCCGGCAAGGTGTACGACTGGGTGATGCCCTCCGCACGACAGAACTATCCAAGCTGACCAGAAGCGAACTCGCCGCCATAGTCAGAGTGGAGACACAACACGGGGAGACCGCGGTGAAGACGCGCAGCCACAACCCATGGGAGAAGAACGTCAGGCACGTCGGCCTTCCGCTCCAGGGGAAACACCGTGGTGTAGCGTGTGTAGTCGTTGACAAGCACAAGAAAGTAGTGCTCGCCACGCGGTCCGGGGACGGGGGCTGGGCCCCAAACGTCCAGGTGCAGGGCCTGAAGGGGGGCAGTAGCAGGGCGAAGCGAGGAGGAGTGAGGGGCACGACAGAGCCGGCCCTCGACGCAGGGCGTGCACGGTGGAGCAAGCGAGAGGGGAAGGGCGGGGAGCGACGCGGGCAGGCCTAAGACAAGACCGTACTGGGACATGTGACGTAGACGCGGGAGTGCCGGGTGACCTAGGCGGTGGTGCCACAAAAGAGACGGGTGAGTGAAGGACCGACACGAGCAAGCTGCAGCGACCTGGGAGGACGCACCAACCGGGGGGGAAGCGGTGTCGAGGGTCAACAGACCAGGCAACGGGTCCCGGGGGAACATCGCAAGAGGGGAACCTGAGACTGCCTCGGTACAGACAGCGAACCGCTCGTGCCCAGGGAACGTGGTGGTGACGCCGAGGTCCTGAAGACGGCCGACACCAACCAGGTTCCTGGAGAACGAGGGAACGCGGAGGCCTGTAAGAGAGCCCGAGGGAACGGCCAGACAGGGAAGGGAAGTGGAACTGCGAGCGACGACAAGACCGGCATAGGGGTCAGCGAGGGAGACAACAGCAGGTGCAGCAAGCGGCGTGAGCATGGACCGGTCACGGAAGAAACAGGCAGAAGCACCGGAGTCGAGAGTGAAGGACAGCGAGGTAGTGGCAGAGGCAGGGGACGGGGCCGGTGCAGAAGCTAGGCTAGACAACCTAGGAAGTCCTACGCCTGACGCAGTAGGGGACGCTAGGCTACACAAGGGTGAAACACCTAGACTAGAGTACATAGGGTAATAAGATCCAGCAACACTAGAAGCGTCAGCATACAAAGCATGCAAAGCAGCACCTATCTGATCCATGTCTAACTCAAAGGTCGGCACACCCTGGCGGAGCAGGCTGTGCCAGTCAAGGAGGTCCGAGGCCGGGCCAAAGTGACGACGAAAAAGATTGTCGAGGCGGCGGAAACATCGGGCAGTCGGGTGCGGGCGGCGGCACAGAGTGCCGCGGAGAGGCCCGGTCTGAAGCTGGTACTGGCAGGTCACAGCACTGGAGCCGCTGGTAGACGCCGAGCTGCGCGGGCCGTCACCACGGCCACTGCCTCCGGAGGTGCCGGGCCAACCAGGCGGGAGACGAGCCCACAGCTGCGGCGGGTGCTGCTGGGACGGCGGCTGCGGCTGGGGCTGCACCTGCTGCGGCTGTTGCTGCTGCTCCTGCCCACCGGTGGTAGTCCCTTCAGGCGGACTACCGTCACCACCACCACTACCACCACCACCTGCGCCACCACCCCTACCTCCCTGGTGGCCACAGCCACTGCGGCGCGCGCGCTGCTGCGGGTGGACTGCAGCAGCCGTCTCGGTAAGAGGGGTCGCAGTGGCGACCGCAGCCGAAACGTCAGTGAACGTGCACTAGGAGGGTGCACAGCCGTGAAAGATAGAGACTGCTGGCGCACCGCTCGACTGAGCGATAGTGCGCTGGCGAGTCTCGATCTCAGTGAGGGTGTGGACAAAGGCGGTGAGGGTGAGGTCACCCGAGTGCTGGCTAAGGAAGTGGTCGCGAGCACTAGCGAGGTGGTCCAGCAGGCGCATGGCGATTAAATAGAGCGTCATGCAGAAAGGGGGGAGCGCAGTGAGCTGGGCAGCAGTGCTGGCAGGGCGATAGCGAGTCTCTAGGGCACGCAAGTGAGTGGCAAAGTCTGCGACGGTAGGGAAGGCTGCAAGGTCTGGGAAAAGCATCGGAAAGAGCAAGCGGCCAGCAGAAGCGGAGGCAGGGGTGGAATAGCGAGCAATAACGTCGTCTAAATAAGCTTTGGCCGTCTCAACAGTAGCAAAGCGCGAGCGCTCAGACACAGGGAGGGCGTGGCTAATAGCAACCTGAGCTACTGCATCGCGTGAGTCCCAGACCGCACAGGCCAGCGCAGCAGTAGAGAAAGCCTCACGATCATCAGAGGAGGGGTCAGCAGGGAGGGGAGCAGGGGCAGGGGGGCGGGGGAGCAAGCCATCAGCATGGACAACCAGAGAGTGGCCATCCTGGCGCTGACCTGTAAGCTGGCGGCGGAGATCGGAGAGCCAGGCGGCGAAGTCAACCGCGTGGCCCTCAACGTCTAGTCGGAACACGAAGTCAGCCATCGTGCAGGGTCAGCGACACAGCGGCACAGCTCCTCAGCGTCACAGCAGCACCGCTCCACAACACCGTAGGAACACAGCGGCGCATGGACACGGTGGCACCCCCTCCAGTAGAGCAGCTTCGAAGCGCCCCAGCGCCGGCGAACAGAAGACACAGGGCCCGGGAGGACACGACAGGCCGAGCAGGCACAAGGACGGGCCGGGCGGGCAGTGAGAGGGGCCGGGTCGGCGCTGGGAGGCGGGCAGGCGCGACAGGCCGGGCGGGTGCTAGGAGGCCGGGCGGGCGCTCTGGGGCCGGGCGAGTGCTGGGAGGGGCCGGGCAGGTGCTGCTAGGGCCGGTCGGGCACGAGGAGGGACCGGGCAGCGCTAGGGAGAGGCCGGGCAGCGATAGGAAGGGGCCGGGCGGCACGAGGAGGAGGCCGGGCGGCGCTAGGAGGAGGCCGGGGGGCGCTAGAAAAGGGGCCGGGCGGCACTAGGAGGAGGCCGGGCGGCGCTAGAAGGTGCCGGGCGGCTCTAGGAGAGGGGCGGGGCGGCACGAGGAGGAGGCCGGGCGGCGGTAACGCTGGGAGAGGCCTCGCGGGCGCGGCAGGGGCCCTAGCGGGCGCGAAGGGGGGGGGGAGGGGGGGAGGGTCCAGGAGGCGCGAAGGGGCCCAGCGGGCGCGACGGGGGCCGAGAGGGCGCGAAGGGGCCCAGGGGGGGGGCGCGACGGGGCCTAGCGAGTGCGAAGGGGCCCAGGGGGGGCGCGACGGGGCCCTAGCGGGCGCGAAGGGGCCCAGGGGGGGCGCGACGAGGCCTAGCGGGCGCGAAGGGGCCCAGGGGGGGACGCGACGGGGCCCAGCGGGCGCGACGGAGGCCTAGCGGGCGCGAGGGGGCCGAGGGGGGACGCGACGGGGCCTAGGAGGCGCGACGGGGGCCTAACTAGCGCGACGGGGGTTTAGGCTAGGGCACGGGCGGAAGCGGTGGGCGGGGGGATCCTAACCTAAGCGTGATACCATGTTAACGTAAGAACGAATGATAGACTAGTAAGAGAAACACAGAACAAATACCAGTTGGTTGTACTCACTAGAAGCACACACCTAGTCTGGTCTATAACTTCTACATATATGATATGTATAAGTTGACAACAACCCCCCCCTTCTTGTATCTCCTCTTTCCTAGTCAACCCGTTTTCTCTCGTCAACTTTCTGCCCCCTAGCTAAACCTCTCACCAGTCCTATGCCTAATTCCGAGCCCTATCTTAACACTTAGTGCATGTACAAAGTAAACGGAAGACGCTGGATAAGCTATTTTGACGTCACGCGGGGACGTCCGGGCGACGTAAAATTTGCTCATTTCCAGTGGTACACAAATAGGGTTTCAGCTAGGATTTAGGGCTGTCTGAGCATCAGATGGGGTTTCCGAGTTTGGTCTGACCATCAAACAAAATTTTTAGGGGAGTCTGAGATTTCATACAAAATTTTAGCGCAAGTCTGAATATCCATACGAGAATTTTACGAAGGATTAGACGAGTGCAATTTCGACTTCAATTTTGCGGGTTCCGTCCAGGGCCCGATCAGCCAATTTTGGAGACGAGAGGCTCACAGGGAGTATATTCCTGCACCTCTTGTCACAGACGCCACTTATCAGACTCGCGTGATACTGTACATTTCGAATTCGACGCGAGTTGTTTGAGTTCGTTTCGGAATGGTTGAAACCGAGGGTGAAAAGTGGCTCGCCTAATGAGGCTGTCAAAACATATATATGTATATATATATATGTATATATTTTATAGGCTAGATAGGTGCGTAATCTTAGAGCGTACAACCCTTTAGCACAAAAGTACCTTATATCACACATTCTAGTTATTCAGTCTCACTTCAATATGGTATCACACTAGGTTAGGTCCCCCCCCCCCCCCCCCACCCACCCACTCATGCTTCCGCCTTAGGCCTAGTCCTAGACGCCCCTTAGCACCCTGCTGGCCACGTTAGCGCCACGCTGGCCCTTTAGCGCCCCGCTGGCCCCGTACACCCTACTGCCCCCTTAGCGCCCCGCTGGCTCCTTAGAGCCTCTGCTGACTACCTGATCCTCCCCATGCTGTTCCCTGATCTTGCGTCCTTCCCCACTGTCGCTGATCTTGCCACTCACCTCTGCATACTAGAGACTAGCTACCGCGCTGCTAGCACTGAGGCTCAGCTTACTGCCTTTCCGCCGTCTCTCTGCACTACCCTCTATCTCATTGCCACACGCCTCACCGACAGAATAGCCACAGCCCGCGACCACTTCCTTAGTCAGCACCCGGGTGACCTCACCCTCCACGCCTTTGTCACAGCCCTGTCTGCGATAGAGACCCGCCTGTGCACGATCGCTCAGTCTAGCAGTACTGCGCCGGTCCCTATATTTTAGGGCTGTTCTCCCTCTTTGTGCTCTCCCCTGTCTGGCGGGCCCCTCGGGCTCTCTTACAGGCCTGCACATCCCCTCGTTCTCTAGGAACCTAGTTGGTGTCGACTGTCTTCACGACCTCGGCGTCACCACTACGTTCCCCGGACACAAATGATACGCGGCTTATACCGAGGCCCTGTGACCACGTTCCCACTTGTGCCCCTCTGACCACGTTCCCCTGGGACCCTGTGTCTTGCCTGTTTACGCTTGACACTGCGTCCCCCCCAGGGAGGGCGTCCCCCAGTCATTGGTCTCCCTACGTCGCTCCCCACCCTGCCTACGTCAGTAGTGCCACTATGCATGTCATGCGTCGAGGGCCGACAGCATGCGTAGGGCAGAACCATTACGGCTAGGAGTGAGACCTAGCTCGATGCCATGTCACGATGAGAAAAAGTTGACTAGGGCAAGATGGAAACAGGGATATGTCTAAGTGTTGTCCCCTATAAAAATTGCCTCTAGGTAGGCTAAGTGTATATATCTAACACACATATATATGAACGCTGACACGAATACAAATTGGGAGTTTGGGGTGGTCTCGATTGTCTCACTTCGTTCGTGACCTGGCCAAATTTTACAGCAACACCTAAACTGCCCACGGGCAGAACGAACGGAGCCCCCATCTACTTTCCCTGTACCCTAAGGGCGCGTATAAAGTGAATCCGAGAGTGACGTCCCTGGACGTCAGTTGGGGCTTAGGGTGGCCACCAAAATGTAACCAGCTTTGAAGACGTCTGTCAGTGTTTATCAGAGAAAATTGCACGCATCCGAGATGACGTCCCAACACTTTTTTCTTGCCCAAAGATTTGCTCTTGGGCAGGAGTAGAAAAATAACCAAACCAAGCATGCAGCGAAAAGACGAAACATCTCGCGAGACACTGTTTTCACACGTACAATACCAACACATCGCAATGCATGCCTCCGATTCGCGGACTGGAAATGACGATGATGTGCTATCCCTAATTATTTTCGCACAACCAAATGGTTTCTCAACTTCCTTTTGTTCACATGGCGACTCGATTTCGGTGCCCTCAACAAAAATTCTGAGCCATTTCACATTTTGTTAGTCTTCAATGTGCTAGAGTACAGGGTCTCAGATATCAGACGAAATCCGTCTGATGGTATGAAAATCAGACATGTTTTCTTCCATTCATCTGAGTTTTTAACGGGCTGATTTAATTTGTCTGATCGTCCTGACAAGCCATAAGATTTCGTCGGAAAGTTCATACTAGGTGTAGAGCTTCGTATGAAAAACCTGATAGCGCGGATTTTTTCATCTGAGACTTTCCTCCCCGTCCCTCTCCCCTAACGACGAAACATTCCAGCCAAGCCCCCGAGTGGCAGATACAATCCTCTCACGCCTCTCGAAACCCAGTTATTTTCGGTGAAGTCCCCCACACCAGAGATATTCCTCCACACACCCCTCGCAACAATAAAAAATTCGGCCAAGTCCCCCACACCACAGACATTCCGCAACACACCACACGCAGCCCCACAAATTTCGGCTAGTTCCCTTACTGCAAGATACAATCCTCTACACACCCCTCGCAGCTCGGTTTTTCTGGCGAAGTCTAACACAACCAGATCACAATTTTTTTGGCTAAAGACCGTCCCACAACCTCCCCCCTACATTTACGAACACCAGAAAGTATGTTGCGATTGTAGTTTGGGAGAATAAAAACAACAATCAGGCATGGCATACTGTAAAATTAGCCGGTTTCTGTCAGTCACCCAGCTTGACTGGATGGGGTGCAGGGCAAACCCTGAAATGGTAGGGCAAAAGGAGAGGGCTGCCTGCACGTGACATGTAACGTTAGAGTGTGTTCCTAAGATGCCTCAATTAAAGCGAGAATGAATAACTAGAATGTGTGATACAAGGTACTTTTGTGCTAAGGGGTTGTACTATCTAAGAGTATGCACCTATCTAGCATACAAGACATATATATATACATATATATAGATACATATATATATATATATGTGTTTTGACACACCCCCTAGGCTAGATGAAGGGCAGTGCCTGACAAGAGGCACACAGCTCAGGGTGGCACTACTGGTCCAACCTCTGAGGCAAGGGTTTGACGACCAGTCGGCAAGAGTACCAACTAAACAAGAGCAACTCAGGGCGGTACTACTAGTCCATTCACAAGGACAAGAGCCACAAGGCAAGTCAAGATAATATAAAAGTAGTACACAATCAAGATCCTAGCAAGTGTGAAGCTACAGGAACTAGACCAAGCTATACACAGTGCCGCTGATGATCTTTAGGCGCAAGCGCCTTCGTAAAGATATCAGCTGAGTTGGCACCGGAGGCCAAGTGTACTACGCGAGCCTGGCGGTGCTACTGTAGCTCACGCAGGAGGAAATACCATAGCTGGATGTGCTTCGTTCTGCCCTCCAATCGAGGCTCCTGACACAGGAGAATCATGGCCCTGTTGTCAGCGTACAGGACCGGGGCAGAGCTAGGCCACTCACCTAAGTCTATGGGCAAGAAAGACAGCGGAGCTCCTGTGCCGCCATGGCACCGGCGTAGATCTCAGCCTCATAGCTAGACTTGGCAACAGACGACGAGCTGGTGGACCTCCACGAGATGGCGCCAGCACCAAGGCTAAAGCAGTAGCCCTGGGAGGACATGAGTGTCTCAGTATCGTCTGCCCACGAAGCGTCTGTGTGCCCTGTAAGGACCACTTGCCTGTGTCCTCCTAGCACTAGCCCCATGCCTGGTGTACTTGTTGAATAACGCAAAACCCTCTTAGCGGCCAACCAGTGCTGTGGTCGGTGTCTGCCTGTGGCCAGACAGCGAGCCAGGATGCTGAGAGGGTATGCGAGATCTGGACAAGTGCAAGTCATCAGGTACATGAGGCAACCCACTAGCTCTGTGTAAGGACCACTAAGCTTACAGACTCCTCAAGGACTGGAGCCGAGAGCCTGTGATCTACTGACAGAGGTGTGGGCTGTGCGGAGGAGAACTGAAGACCGAACCTCTGAAGGACCTGGCGCACCAAGTGTGACTGTGTGAGAGTGATGGTGCGTGCTGCTCTGTCCCGGGAGATCTGCAGGCCAAGGTAACGGCGTAGCTCTCTTAGGTCAGTACAGGTGTGTCTCCTCAGCAGCTCAGCCTTCACGGAGGCTAGTCCATCTCTGTCTGCAATAGGAAAGACCAGGTCGCCTACGTAGACAAGGTTTTAGACCAGGGTCTGGCCAACACGAACGAAGAGCGAGGGGTCTGCAGACAACAGGAAGACCTGCAAGTCAGCTAACGTAGCACGAAGCGTATCATGCCACTCGCACGGCTCCTGCCGCAGGCCGTAAGCCGGGCGCTAGAGGAGCCACTGGGTCACTGGGGTGAAGGTGCCGATGAAGCCTGGCGGATGACGCACGTAGACCTTCCCGTGCTGACTGCCCTGAAGAAACGCTGTCAAAAAGTCGAAAGAGTGCAGCCTGTAGTCATGCTGTGCTTCTACGTGTAACAGTGCTTGAAGAGTAGTCATCTTCGGGGTCGGGGCGAAGGTCTGAAAGAAGTCAACACCCTCGCGCTGACTGAAGCCTCTAGCAACGTACCGTGCCTTGAACACCGACGGCTCTCCAGGAGGGCGCTTCACGTTGAAGAGCCACCGGCCATCAACTACGTTCACCTCAGGTGGGGGAACTGCATCGATGTAGCTGCCGGTGGATCTCCAAGATGCCATCTCTGCGTCCATGGCAGCTATCCACTGAGAGGCTAAGAGTCCCGAGGTCGCCTCCGCGTAAGTGCGAGGGGTTGGGATGTCAAAGGCTTCTGGGTCCCCCTCAGGGACTAGCAGCATGGAGCAGAGATAAGGCGCAGTCACGGACTGGAAAGCAAGCTTGCACTGCCGGTCCTCTAGGACGTCACTGCGAAGGGCAGGAGCACCCCCGACGGACAGAGGACGGGCAGGGTCAGAGACCAGAGCAGTGGCGTAGTCAAGGCGGTGGGTAGAGGCAAAGTCAACGACGGCAGTGACAAGCACGTCAAGATTCGAGACAGGAACAGACAGGCCAGTAGCAAGTGAGGTAAGGACACGAGGAACAAGAGGACTAGTGGCACAAAGGAAGTCAAACAAGGGAGGCGGAGCGACAACAAGCGACGACGGAGGAGGCAACGAGAGGAGGGTAGGATGAGACACGTGGGAACACAGTAACATAGGGTGAGAGTACTGAACAGGAGAGACAAGACGAGCACGGGAGGGACGGTGAGACGAGACTTGAGACGGAGGCGTCGGGTCAGGAGATAGAGGAGGAGACACAGGAGGGGAACGAGGGGGAAGACGAGTTCGTCAGAGGAAAAACAAGGTCGTAGATAGGCAGGGGAGGCGGCGTCAGGGGAGGGAAGTCCGAGGAGGTGAACGGCGGACACCGGCGGCAACTGCTGCTGCTGCTGCTGCTCGTTCCGGTGCCACCCCCAAGACCACCGGGACGAGCTACAACAAGAACCCCAGGACTAGCACCCCCTGAACCAGCACCCCCAAAATGAGAACCCTCTCCAGCACCTGTCTCATCCCCGAGACTGTTGGGACAAGCCACGACAGTAGCCTCAGGACTAGCACCCTCCTCAACGCTTGCACCCCCAACACGCGCGGACCCCTGCGGTGGCTACAGCTGTGGCGGCGTCTACTTATGGTACAGGGAAAGTAGGCGGGGGCTCCGTTCGTCTGTTCATTCTACCCGTGGGCAGTTTAGGTGTTGCTGTAAAATTTGTCCAGGTCACGAACGAAGTGAGACAATCGAGACCACCCCAAACTCCCAATTTGCATTCGTGTCAGCGTTCATATATATGTGTGTTAGATATATACACTTAACCTACCTAGAGGCAATTTTTATAGGGGACAACACTTAGAAATATCCCTGTTTCCATCTTGCCCTAGTCAATTTTTTCTCATCGTGACATGGCATCGAGCTAGGTCTCACTCCTAGCCGTCATGCTTCTGCCCGAGGCATGCTGTTGACCCTCGACGCAGGACATGCATAGTGGCACTAGTGACGTAGGTAGGGTGGGGAGCGACGCAAGGAGACTAGTGACTGGAGGACGCTCTCCCTGGGGGGGACACAGTGTCAAACGTAAACAGGTAGGACACAGGGTCTCGGGGGAACGTGGTCAGAGGGGCACAAGTGGCGGCCTCGGTATAAACCGCGTACCGCTCGTGTCCGGGAAACGTAGTGGTGATGCCGAGGTCGTGAAGACAGTCGACACCAACTAGGTTCCTAGAGAACGAGGGGATGTGCAGGCCTGTAAGAGTGCCCGAGGGGACCGCCGGACAAGGGGACCGGCCGTTGGAGTGTGGCCACATGTTAAGCTGGTGAGAGGCGTAGCAAACAGCGAACGACCATAGAAAATGGGGTGAACCGGCATGGATCATGGAGGTACGAGCCACCTCCATGACAAAACCGAAGGGTCGCTCAACAACCCCATTCTACTGTAGGGAGTCCGACATGGTGTACGACTGGGTGACGAAGCACATCTAGCTGTGGTACTGCCTGCTGTGTGAGTTGCAGCAGCGCGGCCAGACTCAAGTGGTATACATGGCCACAGAGGCCAGTACCACTTATATCTTCACCAAGTCACTTGCGCCTCGTGACCATCAGCGGTTCTGTACTCGGCTTGGTCTAGTCTCAGTCGCGGCACCACTCCTTGTATCATGGTATCTATCATGCCAGCTTGTATTTGCTATTTCTATGCCTGCATGTCTTGCTACACCTATTGACTAGCCTTGTGGCCCCTTGTCTTATTTTTCAAACTAGTCTTGCTGCCCTGAGTTGTCCTGGTACTTTTCACCATAGGCCAAACTAGTAGTGCTGCCCTGGTTTGTTCAACTGTGCCTCTAGCTAGGCTAGGGGGTGTGTCAACAAACATATAGTTATGTCTACACATATTAAGTTAATTAGATATGTTTGTTATAGCCTAGATAGGTCAGTTTTTAGAGAGGACAATATTCTTGTACTTGTATCTCCGTTCCCCCTCTTCCTTGTCACACTTTTTCCCGCTACTCTAACACTACCCACTCTCCTCCCACCCTAGCTTCCCTTCTTAGCCTAGGTTAGGGTACATTTGTATGGGGCTTTCGTCGTGGCAGTTTATGAAGCGACGAGAGGTTCTCGCGTACAATGCCACTCGTCAGTTTGGCTCGCGGCTGCTATGCGATTCTAGTGAATAGACGATTGGTTCCCGCAATGTCCGCTGTTCAAAATGATGAATTGGAAACAACCCGTTGACAGGTGTGAATTGCCGCATGCTCCCAAATGTTGGGAGAAGCGTGCCTCGAACAGCTGACCAATCCTCAAACCCAGGGAAGAAAAAGTAGGCAAACACAAAACTGCCATCAAGGCAAACTGAAAACCCAAACGGAGAGCAACCTCCGCTCACACAATTGCTAGCAGAAGTACATAAGAAGCCATCGCTTCTGCTATCTCACCTCGTCTTTCCCCCGCTAATCCTCACCAGGCTCTAGTCAGGGAGCTCCTCTCATGGCTCGTAAGCGTAAAGGCCAAGAGGCCGACTCTAGTAACCCATGCCCTCTGGATCTCAATGAGATCCCGTACATCCGTTGGATGAGGGAGCAGGTCGTTAGCGGGCACCGTAGGGGTGAGATTCGTAATCTCTCCTCCTCCAACCAGAACTCTAGCCGCATCCCCACCCCTGCCTCCAGCCACGTCGACTTCGCTTCAGCGGGGTTTTGTGTTAGGCATCGATTTGACTTCCGCCGCCGACGCTGAGTTCCAGCCTGACGATGTCGAGTACATGCAGTATGGCATTGGGAGGGATGATGACGACGATGTCTATGAACTAGACAAGACGCGCGGGGATGATGACACCAACAACACTCCGCCTCATGCCGCAGTGGCCAATGGCAAGGCACAGTCGAAGGAGGCGCCTCTCGCCGAACGTGCAGCAGGGACGTGGTGGCCTATGCGCGAGAGCACCATATTTGTCGCTGTGTGGTGGTTCACGACAGAGAGCTGAACCCACAGCTTGGGAAGCAAGGTTCTGAATACTGGCAGAAGCTCGCCGCGCATCTAGCAGCTGAGAACGAGGGCTGGTGTCACAACGTCAATGCCCTCGAGAAGCGTTGGTGTAAGTTGGTGGTAAAATTGGAAACACATGCGCAAGGGAGACACGGCAAGCGGAGGCGGCGCCGTGCGCAAGCCGCCTTGGTGGGACTACATGGAGCTGTATAAGAGGGATACAGCTGCCGCTGACCCACACGCGCTCGACGGCGCCAGCGCCGAGGACGTAATTGTGGAGCCAGGTCTGCATGTTTCGGCACCAGAAGGCGCTTGACGACAACCCCGCCCACCGCCTGGAAGTGCGCATGAGTTTCGAGTTTGAGTTCGACATCAGAAGTTTGTTCATAACTTGGTATTAAAGATGATTCATGAACACGCAAGGCAACCCCCGATCCCCAAATGTCACACGTGTCTCCCACCCCCTATTTCCAGTCCCGTCCCAGAAGGGGGCAACTACATCCGCGCGCTGTCGTGTAAATGACAACACGACCAGGGCGGGAGCGAGGCACATGGTGGACACCATTCGCCAGTGCCATCAGGAATCCCTGACGGTAATTACTTGGCTCATCCGTGAGTGGATGGCCCAACAGGCAGCACAAGCCACTCCGTAGTACAACCAGTACCCGTGCGCCCGACAGTCCGTGTGTCAAGCGGACGGCAGGGCTTCGCTGCGGAAGACGGAGCGGACTTCAATTGGCGAGCCTTGGTGCATTCTATCGTGCGGAGGGCATTTACTAGATGTTCACCCTTCCGGACCGTTCTGTCATGTCCCCTGTTCCCCCCCTGCCCCACTGGGTGCGTCGTCCCATTAGCGGTCGTCGTGTCTCTCCTCGTGCTCATGTCCACCCTATGGTCCTTCATTCTTGTGCTCCTCCATTGTCCTACTTCTCCCTCCCCAGTCATCCCTACCCCTGTCTTCTTCTCCTCCTCCTGACTCTGCTCGCACTGCTCATCTACTCGTCTCCCGCTTGCTTGCGTCGATTGTCACGAACCCTACCACTCCTCCTGAGGGTGGCTCTGCCCTTGTCGCTGCTGTCGCTCACTTTGTCGCGAGGCACCGCCTTCACTACGCCTCCGCCCTGGCCTCTGATCCTGCCTGTCCTCCGTCCGTCGGGGGTCCATCTCTTCTTGGTAGTGACGTTCTAGAGGATAAGCAATACGAGCTAGCTCTCATTGCGGCTGATGTACCTCATCCCTGCGCCATGCTTGTGTCCCCTAAGGGTGACCCGCATGCTCTCGACATCCCTACCGTACGCTCGTACGCTGAAGTGGTCTAGGGGGCCTTGGCAACCAAGTAGGCAAAGATGACATGTTTTAGATCCACTGGCACTTACGTCGACAAACTTCCTCCACCTGAAGTGAACATAGTTGATGACATGTGGATCTATAAGGTGAAGCGCCCGCCTGGAGAGCCGCTGCACTTCAAGGCGCGGTATATGGCTAGATGTTTCAGTCAGCGAGAGGATGTGGACTTCTTTCAAACCTTCTCCTCTACCCCGAAGATGTCTACTATTTGGATGCTCCTCCACATCGCTGTACAGCGCGACTACGAGCTACACTCTCTGGACTTCTTCACAGCCTTCTTGCGGGGCAGCCTACACGAGCAGATCTTCCTGTGCCACCCACCAGACTTCACCAAGTCCTTCGCTCTTTGGATCATGTGGAGCATGCGCCGCCTTGTCTACAGTCTACGCCAGGAGCCCCATGAGTGGCACGACACGCTCCGCACTACACTCTCGGCTCTCCAGTTATTCATGTCCTCTGCTGACCCTTCGCTCTTTGTTTGTGCTGGTCAGACTCCGTTCTACATGTACTTGTGTGCGTAGAGGACCTTATATTTGCTGCTCCAGACACAGTCGCACTAGCCTCAGTGAAGGCCGAGCTGCTCAGGCGACATGCTTGTACAGGTTTGGGAGAGCTGCGGTGCTACCTGGCCTTGGGGATCTCTCATGACCATGCAACGCACACGATCACACCCTCCTAGTCAACACCTCCTCGCTTGGGTAGGCGGAGGATTTGGTACTCATTCTAATGCATGCTGGGATTCGCATTCGAGACCCTTGGCTTTGATACCATCTCAAGCAAGCACATCCGTAAACCACTGTAATAAAAGGGCTTGTTAATTAGCGAGTCTGCGTGCCCATAACCCTCCAGGCATAGAGGAATGGGACCCTTCCGAGGATATCTAGGGCGACCCCAGTGGATCTCCCGACACTGAGGCTTATCCTAGCTGTCCATCGGAGAGGACTCAGCGGCATCGGAGACGCTCGCCATGAGCATCATTACGGCACCTTCCCTGATAAATTCTGCTCCTCTTCTGGAATAAGATGGCCAGAACCCTAGCTATGATAGAAAGTGTTGTGAAAATAGCCAAAGGAGCGTGACTAACAGATCGTACAAAGAATGAAGGAAATGGAACTAGGGGTGTGTTTTGTAGGCTAAACTTACTAGGGCAGGACCTCCGAGCTCGGCCAGTCAGAACGCGAGGGTCTCGAGCAGGGCTTCAGAAGTTAGGACAAAATGCCATGAAATGCTGTATATCAGGTGTTTTTTTTTTCTGTCGTCCCGTTTTTTCAGCCTTTGATTTTTCCTAGGCCTGAATTTTAGGGGTTCTCATTTGAGCAGGCCTGAAATATTGTATGTTCTTGTTTTGGTCACACTGAATTATCAGCCTTAACGGATATCCAGCCTAAAACAGAATCCTATCTAACTGGTCGAGGCAAGCTGGAGCAGCTGTGAGGGGCGTGACTTGTCCGCCAAAATGACGCAGGTGACGCAAGCTGAAGCAGATATGAGGGGCGTGATTGGTCCTTCGCCAAAATCACGCAGGCAGTTTGACGCGAGCTGGAGCAGGTGTGAGGGGCGTGACTGGACCTTAGGCATAATGACGTAGGTAACGCGAGTTGGAGCAGATGTGAGGGGCGTGATTGGTCCTTTGCCAAAATCACGCAGACAGTCTGACGCGAGTTGGAGCACGTGTGAGGGGCGTGACTGGTCCTTGGCCAAAATCACGCTGGTAGTGAGACAATTTGTACACATTGAAGTTCGATCCGATCTAAGGATCAGAAACCTAAAAAATCTACTTGATGAGTCAAGCTTTTTTTTTTTTTTTTTTTTTTTGCCTGACAAAACATGCACTGTCTAACATAATGTGCTAGGTTAAAATCCTACCCACCCTAAAAAAATCGCCAAGGTTCAACCCTATCATCTCAGCTCTGAAAAATTTCAGTCCTGATCATCCAGCCTTAAAAAAAATTTACCCTTAAGAAAATTGCAACTTCCAAAACCCGACCCTGAAAAACAGGGGCTCCTGATGGGGGCACCTTGAGCCAACAACCCCTCAAAATCCAATCTGAAGCCCTGGTCTCGAGGCCGACAGGGGCGAAATGGGTTTGGGATGCCTGGATATATGACCGATTATATTGAGGACCCATAGGCTGTTTTTGGCAGGTAGGTTTTTTATTATGGCAATCGACTGACAAGACACTTCCCTTTTTCAGTGTAGCCAGCTTTAGACCCTCTTCGCTTTTTCTTTCTTTCTTCCTTCTTCTTCTTCTTCTTCTTCTTCTTCTTCTTCTTCTTCTTCTTCTTCTTCTTCTTCTTCTTCTTCTTCTTCTTCTTCTTCTTCTTCTTCTTCTTCTTCTTCTTCTTCTTCTTCTTCTTCTTCTTCTTCTTCTTCTTCTTCTTCTTCTTCTTCTTCTTCGTCTTCTCCTTTCCTTTCTCTCTTTCTTTCTTTCTTTCTTTCTCTCTCTCTCTCTCTTTCTTTTTTTCTTTTTTTCTTTTCTTTCCCGTGATTTCCGCAGCAAATGTAAAGTACGGCGGGAAGCGAGCAAGAAGGGAATAGAAAGGGGGCTGCGGGGAAACAGTAGCGCGAAAGAGGAACCAAATGTTTGAACTAGAAAAGCTTGGCGGCCATGAAAGTAGGCGAGAGGGTTTAGGAAGGGACCAAAAGTTACGGGAGAAAAAGTGTTCGAGATTAGAAGAGAGAGGGATACAAGGAGAGGGTTGTACCCTCTATAGTAGGTTTCAGTAACACTTACAGTGACGGAAAAAACTGTCCGCATGTTTGGCACTAATTAGGGTTTTTAGGCTTTCCGATCACGGTACATAAAGTCTTAATGTTTAATGGTGGTACACTTTGGGAGGGGCACATAGTGGATGTGTTCACAGCACTTAAGTCCATAGTAGTACACTGGATCTAACTTAGTGCCAAAAGTTATACAAGGGGGTCATGCGGACAGTTTTTTCCCGGGACAAAGCGCAAACTTCCGAACAGGTTTCTAGTACACCGACCCTTGGCCTTGATCACCACCTGCACCCTCTTAGGCATGTTATCTACGAGGTTAGTGCAAACCGTTGCAGAGATCTTCTCGCACTCTTCTTGGACCCTCCCTTTTGCATAAGGGGGTGAGCATTAGGAAAATTAGAAGGATTTGAGCGTCTGCAAGAGTTTTGTGCACGATTTCTGTTTGAATGTTACGTATGAGGCTAGCCATACTGAGGTATGACCAAAGATGCCATTAGTCGATTGGTTCCATCTTATCATGGGTCATCTTCATCGTACCGCTGTAGGGTAAAACCACGAACAGAGGAACGAAAACTAGTGTATATGCCGCGAAACTGAGGGTAATGTAGCATGGTGGATTGTTGATCCTTGCACAATTAGAATCACGCTAGGATCCGCAGCTCTCGTTATGGTGTAGCAGTCAAAGAAGTCGCGACTGTCCGGGAAGAATATCCGGGTTGAGGTCTGGTGAAGAAAAGAGCCACTCTAGTGCTACATACTCATGCTCTCCAATGCTATTCCAAGCCTAGGCGGTAAAAATGGCTTGGAGAGCATTGGGGAGCATGAGTATGTTGCACTGGAGTGACCCTTTTCTTCACCAGACCTCAACCCCGATATTCTTCCCGAACAGTCGCGACTTCTTCGACTGCTGCACTGTGACGAGACATGCAGATCCTAGCGTGGTTCTAATAGTGCAAGGATGAATAATCGACCGTGCTACGTTACCCTCAGTTTCACGGCATATGCACTATTTTTCGCCGCTCTGTTCGTGGGTTTACCCTACAGCAATACGATAAAGACAACCCATGATAAGATGGAATCAATCGGCTAATGGCATCTTTGGTCATACCTCAGTGTGGCTACCCTCATACGTAACATTCAAACAGAAATCGTGCACAAAACTCTTGCAGACGCTCAAATCCTTCGCGATTTTCCAAGTGCTCACCCCCTTATGCAAAAGGGTGGGTCCAAGAAGAGTGCGAGAAGATCTCTACAACGGTTTGCACTAGCCGTGTAAATAACACGCCTAGGAGGTTGCGGGTGGTGATCAAGGCCAAGGGTCGGTGTACTAGGTACTAGAAACCTGTTTGGAAGTTTGCTCTTTGTCCCGGGAAAAAACTGTCCGGATGACCCCCTTGTATAACTTTTGGCACTAAGTTAGATCCAGTGTACTACTATGGGTTTTAGCGCACTGAACACATCCACTATGTGCCCCTCCCAAAGCGTACCAACATTAGACATTAAGACTTTATATACCGTGGTCGAAAAGCCTAAAAACCCTGCTTAGTGTCAAACATCCGGACAGTTTTTTCCGTCACTGTACCAAGCCTACAATTATATATAACCTATATAATTTAACACCAGAAAACATTGTGACATGTGAAGAGTGAGGGCTTGAACGCTCAAAGAAGCGTAGGGTGGGGTGGAAATTCACCAAGTGGCAAATTTTCGGTCCAATCGAGACAAAGACACCATTTTCTCACTGTGTTGAATATGGAGACAAAGGGCGAATTCATACAAAGTAGGATCATAATCAGAAACGCGAACTTCATTCTTGATCCCGTTGCCGGTCTTTAACGCTAAGATCATAAACGATGGTGCCACCACAGCGTTGCACAGGGACCTCCGATTGCCTGCCCCTACAAACACATTCGGGACAGCACCCAACGAGCGCTAAGCAAGCGCCGCGTGGCATAAGTGCGCCGATGCGCGACGTGCAACGAAGCGAAACTCTAAAAAGTTGAAAACCCACATACGGCACGCGACGGGCACAAAAACGAATTTCGTTTGTGTTTCTGCTGGCTTCGAATTTCGGTATGTGAATTCCTTTGCTCGTGATTGGAGCACACGTTTCCCACCAGTCTGGTTATGCGTGGCGAGGAGTTTGCAACTGTACTGTAAACTTGCGTGGTCAAGTCTGGGCAGTCGAAGAGAATTTTGTGCTGAAAGTGAGGGGTGTACACGTAGGATCGTGCGAAGTATCCAGGTTCCCACGCGAAATTCACTTGCGATCGCTTTACAGGATTGTTGATCCGCATGTAGTAAAACGGCAGGATCAGAAACATTATTGATCCTGATCCTACTTCATAGGAATTCGCCCAAAATCCAACCGTTGATCGATACCCTGACGAGTCGGATCGCTTCCAATATGTTTCCTTAGGGGTTTCCTGCCAAATCAAATGCTCACTTGAACGAATCAGATTCCAACATATCGCGACAGCTTGACTTCTGCGTACAAAAGAGGGAGAATGGGCATAAGTACTCGACAATGAGTAAGGAATGTAAACGAGTAACAAAACTATAAGAAAAAAGTTGAATTTTATGTGTACGAGATATCACCCATGTAATTTATTTTAGGGTTTCCTTATAAGACTCACCCCCCTTTTTTAGCTAGTATACGAAAAAAGACCCTAGGATCATATATCAGGGCGTTTACGGTAGGTAAGTGGGGGCTGGTTCGGTGCGAGGTTTGAGGGCCGAGGATGCGGACGCGAGCTATTTGCGTGTACTCGCTGAAGTGATCCCCAGGAAGGAAACGTTCTCTCCTTACAGCAGAAGCTCTCCGATACTGGCGTATGAGCCTTGGGGATTTGGACGTTCTTCTAAGCGGAGATAGAGGGGCATATGGGTTAAAGTACAGTTTAGTAAGAACTGGCTGTTTTATCTCGTAGCTGCCGTAACGAGTTCAGGTAACTGGATGCACGTCTGTGCGCAGCTGTCATCTCTTGATGGCATCTCCACGTGGCTCTTCTATTGTGAGTGTGTGGCTCGCGGGTTCCTGGTCAGGGTAGATGAGGCTGGCGGACCAAAGGAAAATCTTGATCCAGAGTGGATGAGAGCCCTCTGCGAAAGCAACGGCCATTACGAAGGACCTGTGCTTACGTGGTGTGATCGACATGACGTGTGCCAGCTTATCTGGTTCTCGCGAATGACAATCGCATGTTTCCAGTTGCCCAGACACCACACCTTCAGGGCTGATGCTTGGTCCAGAAGAAGTTCGAGTGGTGCCCGAAGCAAATGTTCGTCGGTTGGGCAGGGAAGTGAACGCCAATGCCTGGCACTCGATCCTCCGTGGCAGGTTCGGGCAGAAGTCTTTTTTGCCTGAGACCTTTTGGATTACCTTTGCTTGAACACTCTCATCCCACGGGGTCTCTTGGTAGCCTCGCAGTCATAATAAGTCCGGCGAGACAATTTCTGGAGTTATCCGTTTTGTACTCTTGCCAACACTTCAGTGGCAACCATGGCTGCCGCTCTCATGTCTTCCTCCAAGATTGTCAGCGCCCCTAAGGTGCGCTTCGTTTTTAATGCTTAGCATCGGGAGATTCCCTGAATGTCGGATTCTGACTGTTCTCAACTTACTGGCTTTGCGTATAGGTCGCTGCCAAGGGTTTTGGTGACTTCGAGGGCCTGAAGGCTAACAGTGTTGCCACCTTTGGCAAGAAGTCTGATGACTTCGTTGTGCGTGTTGGAGCGCAGACCTCTGTGGTACGTGAAGTCGTGATTTGATGTGGTGTAATTTCTCGATTACGTCCCGTGTTCACTCAAGTTGGAAATTTGCTTCCGCAGGCTTCTGGCAACGCCAAGCGTGCTGTTGCTGAGGCGAAGATCAAGGTCGCCATCAATGGCTTCGGTCGTATCGGCCGTAACTTCATCCGCTGCTGGCACGGCCGGAAGGACTCCCCCCTTGATGTCGTTGTCATCAACGACAGTGGCGGTGTGAAGCAGGTTGGTGGATGCTCACATTATAAGCTGTTTGACTATTGTTCTCTGTACAGATCTTTATTTTATGCTTCCCGTTTTCAGGCCTCCCACCTGCTCAAGTACGACTCTATGCTGGGTACTTTCGGTGCCGACGTCAAGATCGTCTCTGACAAGGCCATCTCCGTTGATGGAAAGGAGATTGCTATCGTCTCTGACCGCAACCCGATGAACCTCCCCTGGGGGTGAGAATCAATACATTTGTTCACCCTCCAAAGAGTTTCCCCATATTTCCATGAGTTAATTATTCCTTCGTATGGTTTCAGAGAAATGGGTGTGGACCTCGTCATTGAGGGTACCGGTGTTTTCATCGACAACGAGGGTGCTGGTAAGCACATCAAGGCTGGGGCCAAGAAGGTGCTTATCACTGCCCCTGGAAAGGGAGACATCCCTACCTATGTCGTTGGAGTGAACGCTGACCAGTACAAGCACAGTGACGTCATCATCTCCAACGCTTCCTGCACGACCAACTGCCTTGCCCCCTTCGTCAAGGTTCTTGAGGAGAAGTTCGGTAAGTGATGATGACAAGCAGCAGTACTCTCTCGTTGAAATGCAAATTAAGTAGCTGATTTTAGTACCCGTCGTCGCAGGTATCGTCAAGGGGACCATGACCACCACCCACTCCTACACCGGTGATCAGCGCCTTCTGGATGCCTCCCACAGGGATCTGCGTCGTGCTCGCGCTGCTGCGCTCAACATCGTGCCCACCTCTACCGGTGCTGCGAAGGCTGTCGCTCTCGTCCTCCCTAAGGTTAGTAATTGAGTCTTGCTTTTCCTGTTCACCGTGTTCCCGAGGTTCTGACTAATTGGCCTTCATCTTTGCAGTTGAAGGGCAAGCTCAACGGCATTGCTCTTCGCGTGCCTACCCCGAACGTCTCCATTGTCGACCTTGTAATTCAAACCGAGAAGAAGACGTTTGCCGAAGAGGTGAATGCTGCTTTCCGTGAGGCTGCTAACGGTCCTCTGAAGGGAGTCCTGGCTGTGTGCGATGAGCCCCTTGTATCAGTCGACTTCCGGTGCAGTGATGTGTCCTCCACCATCGACTCCTCCCTGACCATGGTCATGGGTGATGACATGGTGAAGGTCGTCGCATGGTACGATAACGAGTGGGGCTATTCCCAGCGTGTGGTGGATCTCGCCAATCTTGTTGCCGAGAAATGGGAGTAGGGTCAACATTTTTGACGGAATTTATAAACTCCTAAAATTTCTGTAAGCTGCCTGTATTGGTACTTCCCAGAGCACTTGGATTTCGTGAAAATAGAGATCGTGAACATAAGGAAAATGATTGAATAAATGCAACTGAAAAAAAATTAGAGCGGCTAGGTTAAAAAGCAGACAATCTCCAAGAATGGAAAAAGAACTACAATGTGAGGATTGAAGGCAATGTAGGCTACAATAACATACAAAGTTATATTTGACACACCTGTTAAGCCTAGAAAAAATAAGTAGGGACCGCATGCGGCGGCGACTGCAACGAGGGAGGAGACACCGGATCCGGGGGAGCGATCGGCGGTGCATGTCAACTTATACATATTAGTATCAAACAGTGAAATTGATGAATAGAGAGAGAGAGTACACAAACATATACCTAACAGTTGTACTCTCTAGAAGATGACCCTATACAGTCTATACAAGCATGATAACTAAACATGTTTGACACACCCCCTGGACTGCATAGGGGAATGTTCTAGACAAGCAGCTCAGGGTGGCACTACTAGTCCATGTTAACGTAGAAACGAATGATTACTAGAGGTGGAAACCTAGAACAAATACTAGTTGGTTGTACTCACTAGAAGCATACCTCAGTCTAGCCTATAACTTCTACATAGATAATATGTATAAGTTGACACACCCCCTAGGCTAGACAAGGGGTGAAACTAAACAAGAAGCAAACAGCTCAGGGCGGCACTACTAGTCCAACCACTGAGGCAGGGGTCTGGAGACCAGTCAGCAAGAATACAACCAAAACTGAAGCAAGCCAGGGTGGCACTACTAGTCCAGCCACTGGAGGTAAGGCCACAAGGCCAGTCTGACAAGCATATATAATAGAGAGTACACAATCAGGATCCTAACAGGGGAGCAGCTATAGGAACAAGACCAAGCTGTACACAGTGCCGCTGATGATCTTTAGGCGCAAGCGCCTTAGTAAAGATATCAGCTGTGTTGGCACCTGAGGCCAAGTGAACTACGCGGGCCTGGCGGCGCTGCTGTAGCTCGCGCAGGAGGAAGTACCGCAGCTGGATATGCTTCGCTCTGCCCTCAAGCCGAGGCTCCTGACACAGGAGTATCATGGCCCTGTTGTCAGCGTACAGGACCGGGGCAGAGCTAGGCCGCTCACCTAAGTCTGTGAGCAAGAAGGTCAGCCAGCGGAGCTCCTGTGCCGCCATGGCACCAGCGTAGATCTCAGCCTCACAGCTAGACTGAGCCACAGACGACGAGCGAGTGGATCTCCAAGAGATAGCACCCGAACCAAGGCTGAAACAGTAGCCCTGCGACGACCTGAGCGTCTCAGCGTCGTCTGCCCAAGAAGCGTCTGTGTGCCCAGTAAGGACCACTGGCCTGCGTCCTCCTAGCACTAACCCCATGCCTGATGTACTAGCAAGATAACGCAAAACCCTCTTAGCGGCAGACCAGTGCTGAGGTCGGTGTCTGCCTGTAGCCACAAAGCGAGCCAGGATGCTGAGAGGGTATGCGAGATCTGGGCGAGTGCAAGTCATCAGGTACATGAGGCAACCCACCAGCTCTGCGTAGGGGCCACTGGGCTCTACTGGCTCCTCAGGAACGGGAGCAGAGAGCCCATGGTCTACGGGTAGAGGTGTGGGCTGTGCGGAGGAGAACTGAAGACCGAACCTCTGAAGGACCTGACGCACCAAGTGTGACTGGGTCAGAGTGATGGTGCGTGCTGCTCTGTCCCTAGAGATCTGCAGGCCAAGATAGCGACGCAGCTCTCCAAGGTCAGTGCAGGTGTGTCTCTTCAGCAGCTCAGCCTTCACAGAGGCCAGTGCGTCCCTGTCAGGAGTAGCGAAGACCAGGTCGTCTACGTAGACAAGGATGTAGAACGGAGTCTGGCCGGAACGCACAAACAGTGAAGGGTCAGCAGAGGACGGAAAGAACTGCAGGTCTGCTAACGTGGCACGTAGCGTGTCGTGCCACTCGCGGGGAGCCTGACGCAGGCCGTAGACCGGGCGCCTGAGAAGCCACTGGGTCCCAGGAGGGAAGGTACCAGTGAAGCCCTGTGGTCGGCGCAGGTAGACCTGCTCGTGTAGGCTGCCCTGAAGAAAGGCAGTAGAGAAGTCGAGAGAGTGAAGCTCGTAGTCACGCTGTGCTGCTACGTGTAGCAGCGCCCGAAGAGTGGTCATCTTCGGGGTCGGGGCGAAGGTCTGGAAGAAGTCAACCCCCTCGCGCTGACTGAAACCTCTGGCCACGTAGCGCGCCTTGAAGACAGGCGGCTCTCCAGGGGGGCGCTTCACCTTGAAGAGCCACCGACCATCGACTACGTTCACCCCAGGCGGGGGAACTGCGTCGACGTAAGTGCCGGTGGATCTCCAAGATGCCATCTCCTGCTCCATGGCAGCTATCCACTGAGAGGCCCAAGGTCCCGAGGTGGCCTCAGCGTAGGTGCGAGGGGTCGGGATGTCGAAGGCGTCTGGGTCACCCTCAGGGACTAACAGCATGGAGCAGAGATGGGGAGCAGCCTCGGAAAGGAAAGCCAGCTCGTACTGCCTGTCCTCTAGGACGTCACTGCCAAGGGCAGGAGCACCCCCGACGGACAGAGGACGGGCAGGGTCAGAGACCAGAGCGGTAGCGTAGTCAAGGCGGCGGGTAGAAGCGAAGTCAGCGACAGCAGCGACAAGCGCGTCAAGGCGCGAGACAGGAACAGCAGGGTCGGTAACAAGAGAGGCAAGGACCCGAGGGACAAGGGGACGAGCAGCACGGAGGTAGTCAGAGAACGGAGGAGGTGCAACAGCAAGGGACGAGGGAGGAGGGGACGGGAGGAGGGGAGGACGAGACGAGTGGGAACGGAGCAACATAGGGTGGGTGGGCAGGACAGGAGAGACGGGACGGGCACGGGAGGGACGGCGAGCCCAAACGTGAGACGGAGGGGTAGGGTCAGGGGACAGCGGAGGAGACACAGGAGGGGAACGAGGAGGAAGACGGGCCGGAGACGAGTCTGGCGGCGGGAACACAGGACCGTAGACAGGGAGGTCAGGAGGCGGTGGGGGAGACACCGGCGCGCGGTCCGGGGAGGGAAGGCCGAGCAGGCGGAGAGCGGAAACCGGCGGCGACGGCTGCTGTGGCGGCGACGACGGCTGGGCCGGAACTCTCGGACCAGCAGAGGCAGAACGACCGTCGGCAGAACACTCAACAGCAGCACCCCCAGAACCAACACCCCAAGAGCGAGAACCCCTCCAACACCAGCGGCACCCCCAGAAGCCGCAGGACGAACACCCTCCTCCACACCAGCACCCCCAGGGGCCGAGAGCAGCGGCGGCAGTGGCGGCGACAGCGGCGACGGCTGCGGCGGCGACGGCGACGGCGGCGGCAGCGGGGTCGGCGACTGCGACAGTGGGGGCGGAGGCACTGGGGAAGGGGGACGCGGCAAGGACGGACCGGGGGTACCACCAGAGTCAGCAGACTCCTCAACGGGGACAACCGACGGGAGGGGAGTGACGTGGGAGACACCAGACGGGGCAGGACGAGGCGGGAGAGGGGCAGGGGCTACCGGGGGAGAGGGAGCAAGGAAAAGGGGGGGGCAACTGGGAGACCTCGGTGAGGGAAGCGGCGGTAGAAGGAGACGGACTCGTCAAAGGTGACGTCACGAGAGTGGAGGAAGCGGTGAGACGGCGGGTGGTAGAAAAGCCAGTCGGACGAGTCCAGGGGGAAACCGAGGAAGACACAGGGGACAGTGCGGGCAGTGAGCTTGTCCGTGCCAGAGGCACGAACGTGAGCAAGGCAGCCCCAGACGTGGAACGCAGACGCGTCACCGGGGGACCCGGTCCAAAGGAGGGTCGGCGAAACCTGCGGCCGCTGGGAGCGTGGCCACAGGTTAAGCTGGTGAGCCGCGTAGCGAACAGCGAACGGCCACAGAAAATGGGGGGCATCGGCATGGATCATGGAGGTACGGGCGACCTCCATGACCAAGCCGATGCGGCGCTCAGCAACCCCATTCTGCTGTGGCGAGTCCGGCAAGGTGTACGACTGGGTGATGCCCTCCGCACGACAGAACTGTCCAAGCCGACCAGAGGCGAACTCGCCGCCACGGTCGGAGTGGAGACACAACACGGGGAGACCGCGGTGGAGACGCGCAGCTACAACCCACGGGAGAAGAACGTCGGGCACGTCGGCCTTCCGCTCCAGGGGAAACACCGTGGTGTAGCGCGTGTAGTCGTCAACGAGCACAAGGAAGTAGCGCTCACCGCGCGGTCCGGGGACGGGGGCAGGGCCCCAAACGTCCAAGTGCAGGGTCTGAAGGGGGGCAGTAGCAGGACGCAGCGAGGAGGAGTGAGGAGCACGGCGGAGCCGACCCTCGACGCAAGGCGTGCACGGTGGCGCAGTCGAGGGAGGAAGGGCAGGGAGCGACGCGGGGAGACCTAAGACAAGACCGTGCTGGGACATGTGACGCAGACGCGGGAGAGCAGGGTGACCTAAGCGGTGGTGCCAGAGAAGGGACGGGTGAGTGAGGGACCGACACGAGCAAGCTGCAGCGACCTGGGAGGACGCACCAACCGGGGGGGAAGCGGTGTGTAGGGTAAACAGACCGGACACTGGGTCCCGGGGGAACGTCGCAAGGGGGGAACCTGAGACAGCCTCAGAACAGACAGCGAACCGCTCGTGCCCGGGGAACGTGGTGGTGACGCCGAGGTCCTGGAGACAGCCGACACCAACCAGGTTCCTGGAGAACGAGGGAACGTGGAGGCCAGTAAGGGAGCCCGAGGGAACTGCCGGACAGGGAAGGGACGTAGTACTGCGCGCGACGACCGGACCCGCAGAGGGGTCAGCGAGAGAGACAACAGCAGGTGCAGCAAGCGGCGTGAGCGTGGAACGGTCGCGGAAGAAGCAGGCAGAAGCACCAGAGTCGAGAGTGAAGGACAGCGACGCAGTGGCGGAGGCCGCGGACGGAGCCGGTGCAGCGACTAGACTAGGCAACCTAGGCAGTCCTACGCCTGTCGCAGCAGGGGAAGCTAAGCTACACAAGGGTGAAACACCTAAACTAGAGTACACATGGTAGTAAGATCCATCAACACTAGAAGCGTCAGCATACAAAGCATGCAAAGCAGCACCTATCTGATCCATGTCTAACTCAAAGATCGGCACGCCCTGGCGGAGCAGGCTGTGCCAGTCAGGGAGGTCCGGGGCCGGGCCAAAGCGACGACGAAAAAGATCGTCGAGGCGGCGGAAACAGTGGGCGGTCGGGTGCGGGCGGCGGCACAGAGTGCCGCGGAGAGGCCCGGTCTGAAGCTGGTACTGGCAGGTCACAGCACTGGAGCCGCTGGTAGACGCCAAGCTGCGCGGGCCGCCACCACGGCCACCGCCTCCGGAGGTGCCGGGCCAACCAGGCGGGAGACGAGCCCACGGCTGCGGCGGGTGCTGCTGGGACGGCGGCTGCGGCTGGGGCTGGTCCTGCTGCTGCTGGGACTGCTGCTCCTGCCCACCGGTGGTAGTCCCCTCAGGCGGACTACCGTCACCACCACCACGACCACTACCACCTGCGTCACCACCCCTACCTCCCTGGCGGCCACGGCCACCGCGACGCGAGCGCTGCTGCGGGTGGACAGCAGCAGCCGTCTCGGTAAGAGGGGTCGCCGTGGCGACCGCAGCCGAAACGTCAGTGAACGTGCACGGGGATGGGGCACAACCGTGAAAGATAGAGACTGCCGGCGCACCGCTCGACTGAGCGATAGTGCGCTGGCGAGTCTCGATCTCAGTGAGGGTGTCGACAAAGGCGGTCAGGGTGAGGTCACCCGGGTGCTGGCTAAGAAAGTGGTCGCGAGCACTAGCGAGGCGGTCTGGCAGGCGCATAGCGATAAAATAGAGCGTCATGCAGAAAGGAGGGGGGAGCGCAGTGAGCTGGGCAGCAGTGCTGGCAGTGCGATAGCGAGTCTCTAGGGCACGCAAATGAGTGGCAAAATCTGCGACAGTAGGGAAGGCAGCCAGGTCTGGGAACAGCATCGGAAAGAGCAAGCGGCCAGCAGAAGCGGAGGCAGGGGTGGAATAGCGAGCAATAACGGCGTCTAAATAAGTTTTGGCCGTTTCAACAGTAGCAAAACGCGAGCGCTCAGACACAGGGAGGGCGTGACTAATAGCAACCTGAGCTACTGCATCGCGTGAGTCCCAGACCGCACAGGCTAGCGCAGCAGTAGAGAAAGCCTCACGGTCATCAGAGGAGGGGTCAGCAGGGAGGGGAGTAGGTGCAGGGGGACGGGGGAGCAAGCCATCAGCATGGACAACCAGAGAGTGGCCATCCTGGCGCTGACCTGTAAGCTGGCGGCGAAGATCGGAGAGCCAGGCGGCGAAGTCAACCGCGTGGCCCTCAGCGTCCAGGCGGAGCACAAAGTCAGCCATCGTGCAGGGTCAGCGGCACAGCTCCTCAGCGACACAGTGGCACAGCAGCACAGCTCCTCAGCGGCACAGGAGCACAGCGGCGCGGGGACACGGCGGCAGCACTCTCCAGTAGGGCAGCAGCTAGGCGTCCCAGCGCAGGCAAGCAGAAGACACAGGGCCCGAGAGGACACGGCAGGCCGAGCAGGGGAGGCGGGCAGGTGCTCTAGGGCCGGGCTGGTGCTGGGAGGGGCCAGGCTGGTGCTGCTGGGGCCGGTCGGGCACGAGGAGGGGCCGGGCAGCGCTGAGGAGAGGCCGGGCGGCGCTAGGAAGGGGCCGGGCGGCACTAGGAGGAGGCCGGGCGACACTAGGAGGAGGCCGGGCGGCACTAGGAGGAGGCCGAGCGGCACTAGGAGGAGGCCAGGCGGGCGAGCGCTAACAGCAGGCGCGACAGGGGCCAGCGGGCGCGACGGGGCCTAAGGGGCGCGACGGGGCCCAGCGGGCACGACGGGGCCCAGGGGGGGCGCGACGGGGCCGCGGAGGCGCGATGGGGACCAGCGGGCACGACGGGGCCCAGGGGGGCCGCGACGGGGCCTAACGGGCGCGACGGGGCCCAGGGGGGGCGCGACGGGGCCTAGCAGGCGCGACGGGGCCTCGGAAGCGCGAAGGGGCCCAGCGGGCGCGACGGGGCCTAGGAGGGGCGCGACGGGGCCGAACGGGCGCGACGGGGCCCAGAGAGGGGGGACGCGACGGGGCTTAGGAGGCGCGACGATGCCTAGGAGGCACGACGGGGCTCAGCGGGCTCGACGGGGCCCATGGGGGGCGCGACGGGGCCTAGGAGGCGCAACGGGGCCCAGCGGGGGCGCGTTAGGGCCTAGGGGTCGCGACGGGACCCAGTGGGCGCGACGGGGCCCAGGGGGAGCGCGACGGGGCCTAGGAGGCGCGACGGGGCCCAGCGGGCACGACGGGGCCCAGGGGGGGCGCGACGGGGCCTAACGAGCGCGACGGGGCCCAGGGGGGGCGCGACGGGGCCTAGGGGGCGCGACGGGGCCTAGGAGGCGCGACGGGCGGAAGCGGTAGGCGGGGGGATCCTAACCTAAGCGTGATACCATGTTAACGTAGAAACGAATGATTACTAGAGGTGGAAACCTAGAACAAATACTAGTTGGTTGTACTCACTAGAAGCATACCTCAGTCTAGCCTATAACTTCTACATAGATAATATGTATAAGTTGACAGTCCAGCCTCTGAGACAAGGGTCTAAAAGACCAGTCAGAAGGAGTACAGGCAAGGCAAGAACTAGTACAGGGCGGCACTACTAGTCCAACCACTGTAAGAGGACACAAGTCCAGTCTGAGTGTACACACAGATATATATAGGGCAGTACAAAGTCAACGCCCGAGTAAGTGAGAGACTACAGGAACCAGACCAAGCTGTACACAGTGCCGCTGATGATCTTTAGGCGCAAGCGCCTTCGTAAAGATATCAGCTGTGTTGGCACCGGAGGCTAAGTGTACTACGCGAGCCTGGCGACGCTGCTGTAGCTCACGCAGGAGGAAGTACCGCAGCTGGATGTGCTTCGCTCTGCCCTCGAGTCGAGGCTCCTGACACAGGAGGATCATGGCCCTGTTGTCAGCGTACAGGACCGGGGCAGAGCTAGGCCGCTCACCTAAGTCAGTGAGCAAGAAGGTCAGCCAGCGGAGCTCCTGTGCCGCCATGGCACCGGCGTAGATCTCAGCCTCACAGCTGGACTGGGCAACAGACGAGGAGCGGGTAGCTCTCCACGAGACAGCACCTGAGCCAAGGCTAAAGCAGTAGCCCTGGGAAGACCTGAGCGTCTCGGCGTCGTCTGCCCAAGAAGCGTCTGTGTGTCCAGTAAGGACCACTGGCCTGCGTCCGCCTAGCACTAACCCCATGCCCGATGTACTTGCAAGATAACGCAAAACCCTCTTAGCGGCAGACCAGTGCTGAGGTCGGTGTCTGCCTGTGGCCACGAAACGAGCCAGGATGCTGAGAGGGTATGCGAGATCTGGGCGAGTGCAAGTCATCAGGTACATGAGGCAACCCACTAGCTCAGCGTAAGGACCACTGGGATCTACCGACTCCTCAGGAACTGGAGCGGAGAGTCTGTGGTCCAGAGGAAGAGGGGTGGGCTGTGCGGAGGAGAACTGAAGGCCGAACCTCTGAAGGACCTGGCGCACCAAGTGTGACTGAGTCAGGGTGATGGTGCGCGCGGCTCTGTCCCTGGAGATCTGCAAGCCAAGGTAACGGCGCAGCTCTCCAAGGTCAGTGCAGGTGTGTCTCTTCAGCAGCTCTGCCTTCACGGAGGCCAGTGCGTCCCTGTCAGCAGTGGCAAAGACCAGGTCGTCTACGTAGACGAGGATGTAGAACGGAGTCGAGCCAGCACGAACGAAGAGCGAGGGGTCTGCAGAGGACGGAAAGAACTGCAGGTCAGCAAGGGTAGCACGCAAAGTGTCGTGCCACTCACGAGGCGCCTGGCGCAGGCCGTAGACTGGCCGCCGCAGAAGCCACTGGGTCCCAGGGGGGAAGGTGCCAGTAAAGCCCTGAGGGCGACGCAGGTAGACCTGCTCGTGAAGGCTGCCCTGAAGAAAGGCAGTGGAGAAGTCGAGGGAGTGAAGCTCGTAGTCACGCTGAGCCGCTACGTGTAGCAGCACCCGAAGAGTAGTCATCTTCGGGGTAGGAGCGAAAGTCTGAAAGAAGTCCACCCCCTCGCGCTGACTGAAGCCTCTAGCCACGTAGCGCGCCTTGAACACAGGCGGCTCACCAGGAGGGCGCTTCACCTTGAAGAGCCAACGGCCATCGACCACGTTCACCCCAGGTGGGGGAACTGCGTCGACGAAGGTGCCGGTGGATCTCCAAGATGCCATCTCCTGCTCCATGGCAGCTATCCACTGAGAGGCCCAGGGTCCCGAAACCGCCTCAGCGTAAGTACGAGGGGTCGGGATGTCGAAAGCGTCTGGGTCACCCTCAGGGACTAGCAGCATGGAACAGAGATGGGGAGCAGCCTCGGACAGGAAAGCAAGCTCAAACTGGCGGTCCTCCAGGACGTCACTGCCGAGGGCAGGAGCACCCCGACAGACGGAGGACAGGCAGGGTGAGAGACCAGAGCGGTGGCGTAGTCAAGGCGGCGGGTAGAGGCGAAGTCAGCGACCGCAGCGACGAGGGCGTCAAGACTCGACACGGGAACAGACGGGTCGGTAACGAGAGAGGCAAGGACCCGAGGAACAAGAGGACGAGCGGCACGAAAGGAGTCGGACAGAGGAGGAGACGCAACGACAAGGGAAGACGGAGGAGGAGACGGGAGGAGGGGAGGTCGAGACGCGTGGGAACGGAGCAACATAGGGTGAGAGCGCGGGACAGGGGAGACAGGACGAGCACGAGAGGGGCGGCGAGACCAGACGTGTGAGGGCGGCGTCGGGTCAGGAGACAGAGGAGGGGACACAGGAGGGGAACGAGGGGGAAGACGAGCCGGGGACGAGTCTGGCAGAGGGAACACGGGGCCGTAGACGGGAAGAGGGGGAGACGGCAGGAGAGGAACAGGCGCAGGGTCAGGAGACGGAAGGCCGAGCAGACGGAGGGCGGACACAGGCGGGGACTGCTGCTGCGGCGACACAACACCAACACCAGGGCCACAAGCTGCGCGACGGCTACCTCCCGAACCCTCCACACCTGCACCCCCAGAAGGGACACCCCCAGAGTCCACAAACGGCGGCAGCGACGACGGCGGCGGCGGCGGCGGCGGCTGCAGCGACGGCGGCGACGGCGGCGGCGGCGGAGACGACGGCTGCAACGGCGGCGGCGGCGGAGACGACGGCTGCAGCAGCTGCGGCGACGGCGGCTGCGGAGGCGGTGGAGGAGGAGACACCGGGGGAGGGACAGACGGCGAGGACTGCGCCGGAGGACTACCAGAGTCAGAAGACTCGTCGACCGGGACGACCGACGGGAGGGGGGTGACGTGAGACACACCAGAGGGGGCCGGACGGGGGGCGGGGGGGGGAGGGGCAGGGACCACCAGGGAGGGAGGAACCAGGAAAAGGGGGGGAGTAACCGGGGGACCACGGTGGGGAAAGCGGCGGTAGAAGGAGACGGACTCGTCAAAGGTGACGTCGCGAGAGTGAAAGAAGCGGTGAGACGGCGGGTGGTAGAAGTGCCAGTCGGACGCGTCAAGGGGGAAACCGAGGAAGACGCAGGGGAGGGTGCGGGCAGTGAGCTTGTCCGTGCCAGAGGCACGAACGTGAGCAAGGCAGCCCCAGACGCGGAACGCAGACGCGTCACCAGGGGACCCGGTCCACAGAAGGGTCGGCGAAACCTGCGGCCGCTGGGGGTGCGGCCACAGGTTAAGCTGGTGAGCGGCGTAGCGCACGGCGAACGGCCACAGAAAATGGGGTGCACCGGCGTGGATCATGGAGGTGCGAGCCACCTCCATGACCAAACCGATGCGTCGCTCAGCGACCCCATTCTGCTGCGGGGAGTCCGGCAGGGTAAACGTCTGGGTGATGCCCTCCGCACGACAGAAGCGACCAAGGACACCTGAGGCAAACTCGCCACCCCGGTCGGAGTGAAGGCGCAAGGCAGGGAGACCGCGGTGGACACGAGCAGAGACAAGCCAGGGGATGAGAACGTCAGGCACGTCGGCCTTCCGCTCCAGGGGGAAGACGGTGGTGTAGCGCGTGAAGTCGTCGACAAGCACTAGGAAGAAGCGCTCGCGACGCGGCCCATGGACCGGGGCTGGGCCCCAGACGTCCATGTGCAGAGTCTGCAGTGGTGCGGTGGTAGGGGGAAAAGAGGAGGAGTGAGGGGCACGGCGGAGCCGGCCCTCGACACAAGGCGTGCACGGTGGGGCGGGGGAGGAGGGAAACTCGGGGAACGAACCGGGGAGACCAAGGACGAGACCGTGCTGGGACATGTGACGCAGACGCGGGAGCGCAGGGTGACCTAGGCGGTGGTGCCAAAGGAGAGTCGGGTGAGTGAGGGACCGACAGGAGCAGGCAGCAGCAACCAGGGTAGACGCAGCCACCTGAGGGAGCGCTCCAGCCGGGGGGGTCACGGTGTCCAGAGTGAACAGGCCGGACACTGGGTCCCGGGGGAACGTGGACAGGGGGGCACCAGTGGCGGCCTCGGTACAGACAGCATACCGCTCGTGACCAGGGAACGTAGTGGTGACGCCAAGGTCCTGGAGGCAGCCGACACCAACTAGGTTCCTGGAGAACGAGGGGATATGCAGACCTGTGAGAGTGCCCGAAGGAACCGCCGGACAGGGAAGGGAGGTGGAACTGCGGGCAACGACGGGACCACCGGAGGGGTCAGCAAGAGTAACTGCAGCGGGAACAGGCAGCGGCGTCAGCGTCGTGGAGTCGCGGAAGAAACACCGGGAGGCGCCAGAGTCCAAGGTGAAGGAAAGCGCAGCAGTCGCGCGAGGCAGCAGTGAAGCGGTGGAAGCACCAAGGCTAAGCAAAGCAGGAGATCCTACGCCTGACGCAGCAGGGGAGTCTACGCTAGGCACCGCTACACTAGGCAACACGGGGTAATAAGAGGGAAGCACACTAGAGTCATCAGCATACATCACATGCAAGGCCGCTACAATGGCATCCATGTCCAAGTCAAAAATCCTAATGCTACGCCTAAGCAAGCTGTGCCAGTCCGGGAGGTCGGGCGCCGGGCCAAAGCGCTGGCGGAACAGGTCGTCCAGGCGACGAAAACAGCGAGGAGTAGAATGACCGATCTTACCGCAAACGAAGCCGCGGCGAGGACCGGTCTGGATCTGGTACTGACAGGGCCCGCCTCCAGAACCACCACCCGGTGCACCACCACGCGCACGACCACCACCAGCTCCAGGCCACCCAGGTGGGAGAGTACTCGCCTGCCTCGTCTGCGGCGGCTGCTGCGGCTGCTGCGAAGGCTGCGGCTGCGGCGACTGCTGCTGCTGCGGCTGCTGCAACTGTGGAGGCAGCGGGGCAGCTGGACCGGGCAGGGTCCCCACGTCCGCACCGGCACCGGACGACCCGCCTCCACCACTACCCCCACCCGCACCCCCGCCGCCTCCGCCGCTCCCAACCTTGGGGCGGCGGCCCTTCGCCGAGCGGGACTGCACTGCAGCAGCAGTCTCAGCCACAGCGACAGAGCCGTCGGAGAAGGTACACTGAGCGGGGCACAACCCTGAAAGATAGGGACCGGTACTGTACCGCTCGCCAGGGCTATGGAGCGGTGACGAGTCTCTATGGCAGTCAGGGTGTCAACAAAGTCGGTGAGGGTGAGAGCAGCAGGGTGGATGCTAAGGAACTGGTCGCGGGCGGCGGCAAGGCGGTCAGGTAGGCGGGTGGCAAGGAGGTAGAGGGTAGAGGTCATGGGAGGCTGGTGGACTCTAAGCTGAGCATCAGTGCAGGCAGCGCGCCAGGCCTCATCTATCGAGCGCAGGTGGGCAGCGAGGTCAGAGACAGTGGGGAAAGACGCCAGGTCAGGAAAGAGCAGGGGAAGGATCAGGCGACCCACTGAGGCAGCAGGAGGGGTAGAATAGCGCTTGATGACAGCATCGAGGTAGGCCTGGGCGGTAGGAATGGTTCTAAAGCGAGGGCGCTCAGTGGGGGGGAGGGCATTGCTAATGGCGAGCTGAGCAAGGGCATCGCGGGAAAGCCAGACAGAGCGGGCAAGGGCAGCAGCGGCAGTGGACTCGCGCTCAGCGGGCGTGGGATCAGCGGGCAGCACAGCAGGGGGGTCAGGGCAGGGGAGCATACCGTCTAGGTGTGCAGAAAGCGGGTGGCCGTCCTGCCGCTGGCCAGTGAGGTGGCGGCGAAGGTCAGCCAACCACGCCTCGAACTCCAGAGGCTGACCCTCAACATCAAAACGAAGCTCAGCAGCCATGAGGGGCAGTGGAGGACAGTGCAGTGCGGTGCAGTGCGATGCAGAGCGGTGCAGTGCGGTCCAGTGCGGTGCAGTGCGATGCAGTGCGGTGCAGTGCGGTCCAGTGCGGTGCAGTGCGGTTAGTGCGATCCAGGGAGGTGCAATGCGATGCAAGGCGGGGCAGGAAAGTGCAGGAGGGTGCAAAGTGGTGCGGGGAACGGGGGACAGTACCAGGAAGTATGGAGGGCCGGGGCAGGTGCGTCGGGGCCGGGCAGGCACGACAAGGCCGGGCGGCGGCGACGGGGCCGGGCGGCTGCGACGGGGCCGGGCGGCGGCGACGGGGCCGGGCGGCAGCGACAAGGCCGGGCGGCTGCGACGTGGCCGGGCGGCTGCGACGGGGCCGGGCGGCTGCGACGGGGCCGGGCGGCAGGGACGAGGCCGGGCCGGACACAGCAGGGCCGGGCAGGGGCGACGGGGCCGGGCGGCTGCGACGTGGCCGGGCGGCTGCGACGTGGCCGGGCGGCTGCGACGGGGCCGGGCGGCTGCGACGGGGCCGGGCGGCAGGGACGGGGCCCGGGCAGGCCACAGCAGGGCCGGGCAGGGGCGACGGGGCCGGGCGGGCGAGCAGGGGCCGGGCAGGTGCGACAGGGGCCGGGCAGCCGCGACAGGGGCCGGGCGGGCGCCACGCGGCCGATAGGCCGCGACGGGGCCGAGCAGGGGCGACGGGGCCGAGCAGGGGCGACGGGGCCGAGCAGGGGCGACGGGGCCGAGCAGGGGCGACGGGGCCGAGCAGGGGCGACGGGGATGGGTAGGGGCGCGACGGGGCCTGGAGGGGCGTTACCAAGCCCAGGTAGGGGCGCGACGGGGCCTGGGGGGAGCGCAATGGGTCCCAGGAGGGGCGCTACGGGGCCTGGGAGGAGCGCGACTGGGCTAGGGAGGGGCGCGACGGGGCCTGGGAGGAGCGCAATGGGGCCCAGGAGGGGCGCTACGGGGCCTGGGAGGAGCGCGACGGGGCCCTGGAGGGGCGCTACCAGGCCCTGGAAGGGGCGCGACGGGGCCTGGAGGGGCGCTACGAAGCCCTGAAAGGGGCGCGACGGGGCCTGGAGGGGCGCTACGAAGCCCGGGAAGGGGCGCGACGGGGCCTGGGAGGAGCGCAAAGGGGCCCAGGAGGGGCGCTACGGGGCCTGGGAGGAGCGCGACTGGGCTAGGGAGGGGCGCGACGGGGCCTGGGAGGAGCGCAATGGGGCCCAGGAGGGGCGCTACGGGGCCTGGGAGGAGCGCGACGGGGCCCTGGAGGGGCGCTACCAGGCCCTGGAAGGGGCGCGACGGGGCCTGGAGGGGCGCTACGAAGCCCTGAAAGGGGCGCGACGGGGCCTGGAGGGGCGCTACAAGGCCTGGGAGGAGCGCGACGGGGCCCAGAAAGGGGCGCAACGGGGCCCAGGAAGGGGCGCGACGGGGCTAGGGAGGGTCGCGACGGGGCTAGGGAGGGTCGCGACGGGGCTAGGAGCACGACGGGGCCCAGCTAGGGGGCGAGCGGAAGCGTGAGGGGGGGGGGGGGGGGGGATCCTACCTACGCGTGATACCATATCAAACAGTGAAATTGATGAATAGAGAGAGAGAGTACACAAACATATACCTAACAGTTGTACTCTCTAGAAGATGACCCTATACAGTCTATACAAGCATGATAACTAAACATGTTTGACAATTAGCTACGTAGAAGTTATAGGCTAGACTGAGGTATGCTTCTAGTGAGTACAACCAACTAGTATTTGTTCTAGGGTTTCACCTCTCAAAGGAAGAAAACTGAATGATGTAGTAGAGAGTGTTCAAATTATATTTTAATATAATTGTTAGGCTTGGTAGGTTACCGAACCTTACTGTAGAGGGTACAAACCCCTCCTTGTACTCTCTCTCTTCCTAATCTAATCCCCTTCTCTCTCGACACTCTCGTCAACTTCCTAGCTAAACCCTTGGCCGCCATTTCATGGCGGCCTCCTCTGTTTTTCCTAGTTCAGACTTTAACATGGTATCAGAGCGGGATGCCCTTCCTGGGCCTGCTCCCCTCCGTGCTTTCCGCTGCGTTCTCGTGCGTTCGTCGCTCCTGCCGTGCCGCCGTGGCGGCCATGTCGCATGGCTGCCACGTCGAGCAGCCGTGCTGGGCTTGCCGCCCTGACGTGGCGGCTCCGCCGTTCCACCTCCCCGTCGCGCCCCTCCTGGGCCCTGCCGTGCCTCCTATCCACGTCGCGCCCCTCCTGGGCCCTGCCGTGCCTCCTATCCACGTCGCGCCCCTCCTGGGCCCTGCCGTGCCTCCTAGCCCAGTCGCGCCCCTCCTGGGCCCCGTCCCGCCTCCTCCTCCCGCCAGTAAGCGCCGCGCCTATGGCGCCGCGCTGAAGTCCTGCAGCCCCACCACAGCAGCCCCACCACCTCTCCCTCCCCTGCATCTCCTCCTGCTCCTGCCGTAGCTGCTGTCTTCGGCTCGGTCGTCGCCAGCCCGTGCCACACCGCTGAGAGCCCTCAGCCGCCGCAGTCGCCGCCTGTCCTCATCGACACAGCCGCCTTGAGCACGAGCTCCGCCGCTGTCGTCATTGAGGCCGCCCAGATGCGGCCAGCTGCCTCTCGACCGGGGGTGTCATAGCCTAGCACGAGAGGTCGATACCCGGCTGCTCACGAGAATGAGGGTGTCCGGGGTGAGGGGGTGTGTGTGTGGGTTGTGTGGGTTTGCCACTACCAAGCCTAGGGGGTGTGTTCAAATTATATTTTAATATAATTGTTAGGCTTGGTAGGTTACCGAACCTTACTGTAGAGGGTACAAACCCCTCCTTGTACTCTCTCTCTTCCTAATCTAATCCCCTTCTCTCTCGACACTCTCGTCAACTTCCTAGCTAAACCCTTGGCCGCCATTTCATGGCGGCCTCCTCTGTTTTTCCTAGTTCAGACTTTAACAGAGAGAGTGTACAAGCAAATATACCTAAGTGTTGTACCCTTTAAGGGGTGACCCTATACAGTCTATGCAAACATTAGAGATGTACATGTTTGACACACCCCCTAGACTGCATAGGGGCAGGTCCTAAACAAGCAGCTCAAGGTGGCACTACTAGTCCAGCCACTGAGACAAGGGTCTAAACACCAGTCAAAAAGGAGTACAGGCAAGGCAAGAACAAGACCAGGCCGGCACTACTAGTCCAGCCACTGGGAGAGGACACAAGTCCAGTCTGAGTACGTATAGATATATAGAACAGTACAAAGTCAAGGCCCTAGCAAGTGAGAGGCTGCAGGAACTAGACCGAGCTGTGCACAGTGCCGCTGATGATCTTTAGGCGCAAGCGCATTCGTAAAGATATCACCTGTGTTGGCACCGGAGGCCAAGTGTACTACGCGAGCCTGGCGGCGCTGCTGTAGCTCGCGAAGGAGGAAGTACCGCAGCTGGATATGCTTCGCTCTGCCCTCGAGTCGAGGCTCCTGACACAGGAGGATCATGGCCCTGTTGTCAGCGTACAAGACCGGGGCAGAGCTAGGCTGCTCACCTAAGTCTGTGAGCAAGAAGGACAGCCAGCGGAGCTCCTGAGCCGCCATGGCACTAGCGTAGATCTCGGCCTCACACAGCTGGACTGGGCAACAGACGAGGAGCGGGTAGCTCTTCACGAGACGGGACCTGAATCGAGGCTGAAGCAGTAGCCCTGGGAAGACCTGAGTGTCTCGGCGTCGTCTGCCCAAGAAGCGTCTGTGTGTCCAGTAAGGACTACTGGCCTGCGTCCTCCTAGCACTAACCCCATACCTGATGTACTTGCAAGATAACACAAAACCCTCTTAGCGGCAGACCAGTGCTGCGGTCGGTGTCTGCCTGTGGCCACAAAGCGAGCCAGGATGCTGAGAGGGTATGCGAGATCTGGGCGAGTGCAAGTCATCAAGTGCATGAGGCAACCCACCAGCTCAGCGTAAGGACCACTGGGCTCTACTGACTCCTCAGGAACTGGAGCGGAGAGTCTGTGGTCTGCAGGCAGAGGGGTGGGCTGTGCAGAGGAGAACTGAAGGCTGAACCTCTGAAGGACCTGGCGCATCAAGTGTGACTGAGTCAGGGTGATGGTGCGCGCTGCTCAGTCCCTGGAGATCTGCAAGCCAAGGTAACGGCGCAGTTCTCCAAGGTCAGTGCACGTGTGTCTCTTCAGCAGCTCTGCCTTCACGGAGGCTAGTGCGTCCCTGTCTGCTGTGGCAAAGACCAGGTCGTTCACGTAAACAAGGATATAGAACGGAGTCTGGCCAGTACGAACGAAGAGTGAGGGGTCCGCCGTGGACGGAAAGAACTGAAGGTCAGCAAGAGTAGCACGCAGCGTGTCGTGCCACTCACGGGGAGCCTGCCGCAGGCCGTAGATGGGACGCCGCAGGAGCCACTGGGTCCCAGGAGGGAAGGTGCCAGTAAAGCCCTGAGAGCGACGCAGGTAGACCTGCTCGTGTAGGCTGCCCTGAAGGAAGGCAGTGGAGAAGTCGAGGGAGAGCAGCTCGTAGTCACGCTGGGCTGCTAGGTGCAGCAGAACTCGAAGAGTAGTCATCTTCGGGGTCAGAGCGAAGGTCTGGAAGGACACCCCCTCACGCTGACTGAAACCTCTAGCCACGTAGCGCGCCTTGAACACAGGCGGCTCTCCAGGAGGGCGTTTCACTTTGAAGAGCCAGCGGCCATCGACTACGTTCATCCCAGGCGGGGGAACTGCGTCGACGAAGGTACCGGTGGATCTCCAAGATGCCATCTCCTGCTCCATGGCAGCTATCCACTAAGAGGCCCAGGGTCCCGAGGTCGCCTCAGCGTAAGTGCGAGATGGCGAAAGCGTCTGGGTCGCCCTCAGGGACTAGCAGCATGGAACAGAGATGAGGATCAGCCTCGGACAGGAAAGCAAGCTCGAATTGGCGGTCCTCCAGGACGTCTAAGCCAAGGGCAGGAGCACCCCCGACAGACGGAGGACAGGCAGGGTCAGAGACCAGAGCTGTGGCGTAGTCAAGGCGGCGGGTAGAGGCGAATTCAGCGACCGCAGCGACAAGGGCGTCAAGACTCGAAACCAAAACAGACGGGTCAGTAACGAGGGAGGCGAGGACCCGAGGAACAAGAGGACGGGCGGCACGCAGGTAGTCAGACAGAGGGGGGGAGCAACTACAAGAGAGGACGGGGGGGGCAACGGGAGAAGGGGAGGACGAGACGCGTGAGAACCAAGCAACATAGGGTGAGAGTGCGAGACAGGGGAGACAGGTCGAGCATGGGAGGGACGGCGAGACCAGACGTGAGCCAGAGGAGTCCGGACAGGAGACAGAGGAGGGGACACAAGGGGGGAGCGAGGGGGAAGACGAGCGGGGGACGAGTTTGGCGGAGGGAACACAGGGCCGTAGACGGGAAGAGGAGGAGACGGCAGGAGAGGAGCAGACGCCGGGTCAGGGGACGGAAGGCCGAGCAGGCGAAGGGCTGACACCGGCGGGGACTGCAGCTGCGGCGGCACAGCACCAACACCCGGACCGCAAGTTGCTCCTCGACTACCGCCGGCACACTCCACGCCTGCGCCCCCAGAAGGAACACCCCCAGAGCCCGAAACCCCTCGAGCACCGGGCCCACCCCCAGGGTCACAGGGACTAGTACCGACGCCAACACCAGCACCCCCAGACGCAACGAACGGCTGCGGTGACGGAGGAGACGACGGCTGCAGAGGCAGAGGCGACGGCGGCTGCAGAGGCGGCGGAGGAGGAGACACCTGGGGAGGGGCAGACGGCGAGGACTACGCCGCAGGACCACCAGAGTCAGAGGACTCCTCGACCGGGACAACCGACGGGAGAGGGGTGACGTGGGACACACCAGAGGGGGCAGGACGGGGAGGGGGAGGGGGGGGGGGGGGAACCACCGGGGAAGGAGTGACTAGGAACAGGGGGGGGGTGACAGGGGGACCGCGGTGGGGGAAGCGACGGTAGAAGGAGACGGACCCGTCAAATGTGACGTCGCCAGAGTGAAAGAACCGGTGAGACGGCGGGTGGTAGAAGTGCCAGTCGGACGCGTCAAGGGGGAAACCTAGGAAGACGCAGGGAAGGGTGCGGGCAGTGAGCTTGTCCGTGCCAGAGGCACGAACGTAAGCAAGGCAGCCCCAGACATGGAACGCAGACGCGTCACCAGGAGACCCGGTCCACCTAAGGGTCGGCGAAACCTGCGGCCGCTGAGGGTGCGGCCACAGGTTAAGCTGGTGAGCAGCGTAGCGCACAGCAAACGGCCACAGAAAATGGGGTGCACCGGCATGGATCATGAAGGTGCGAGCCACCTCCATGACCAAACCGATGCGGCGCTCAGCAGCCCCATTCTGCTGTGGGGAGTCCGCCAGGGTGAACGTCTGGGTGATGCCCTCCGCACGACAAAAGCGACCAAGGACACCTGAGGCAAACTCGCCACCATGGTCGGAGTGAAGACGCAAGACAGGGAGACCTCGGTGGACACGAGCTGAGACAAGCAGGGGATGAGAGCGTCAGGCACGTCGGCCTTGCGCTCCAAGGGAAAGACTGTGGTATAGCGAGTGAAGTCGTCGACAAGCACGAGGAAGTAGCACTCTTGACGCGGCCCATGGACGGGGGCGGGGCCCCAGACGTCCATGTGCAGGGTCTGCAGCATCGCGGCGGTAGGGGGAAACGAGGAGGAGTGAGGGGCACGGCGAAGCCGGCCCTCGACACAAGGCGTGCAGGGTGGGGCGGGGGAGGAGGGAATAGCGGGGAACGAACCGGGGAGACCAAGGACAAGACCGTGCTGGGACATGTGACGCAGACGAGGGAGTGCAGGGTGACCTAGGCGGTGGTGCCAAAGGAGAGTCGGGTGAGTGAGGGACCGACAGGAGCAGGCAGCAACAACCTGGGTAGGCGCAGCAACCTGAAGGGGCGCACCAGCCAGGGGGGTCACGGTGTCCAAGGTGAACAGGCCGGACACTAGGTCCCGGGGGAAGGTGGACAGGGGGGCACCAGTGGCGGCCTAGGTACAGACAGCATACCGCTCGTGATTGGGGAACGTAGTGGTGACGCCAAGGTCCTGGAGGCAGCCGACACCAACTAGGTTCCTGGAGAACGAGGGGATATGCAGACCTGTGAGAGAGCCCGAAGGAACCGCCGGACAGGGAAGGGTGGTGGAACTGCGGGCGACTACTGGACCGCCAGAGAAACTGCAGCAGGAACAGGAAAAGGCGTCAGCGTAGTGGAGTCGCGGAAGAAGCACCGGGAAGCGCCAGAGTCCAAGGTGAAGGAAAGCGTAGCAGTGGCGTCTGGCGACGGGGCGACAGTGGAAGCACCCAGGCTAAACAAAGCGGGAGCTCCTACGCCTGACGCAGCAGGGGAGGCTAAGCTAGGCACACCTACACTAGGCAACACGGAGTAATAAGAGGGGAGCACACTAGAGTCATCAGCATACATCACATGCAGAGCAGAAACAATGGCATCCATGTCCAAGTCAAAGATCTGAACTCTATGACTAAGCAAACTGTGCCCGTCCGGGAGGTCGGGCGATGGTCCGAAGCGCTGACGAAACAGGTCATTTAGGCGACGAAAACAGCGGGCAGTGGCGTGATCGATCTTACCGCAAACAAAACCGCGGCGAGGACCGGTCTGGATCTGGTACTGACAGCGCATGCCTCCCGCACCGCCACCCTGCACACCACCACGCGGACGACCACCACCAGCGCCAGGCCACCCGGTCGGGAGGGCACTCGCCTGCCTCGTCTGCGGCGGCTGCTGCGGCTGGGGCGGCTGCTGCAGTTGCTGCGGCTGGGGCGGCTGCTGCAGCTGCTGCGGCTGGGGCGGCTGCTGCAGCTGCTGCGGCTGCTGGGGTGGCTCCTCAGCTGGACCTGGCAGGGTCCCCTCGTCCGCTCCACCACCAGACGACCCGGCTCCACCACCACCTCCACTTGCACCCCCACTTCCTCCGCCGCGCCCAGCCTTGGGGCGGCGACCCTTCCCCGGACGGAACTGCGCTGCACCGGCGGTCTCAGCCACAGCTGCAGAACCATCGGAGAAGGTGCACTGAGCGAGGGCACAACCCTGAAAGATAGGGACCGGCACAGTCCTGCTCGCCTGGGCGATAGAGCGGTGGCGGGTCTCTCTAACAGCCAGGGTGTCTACAAAGTCTATGAGGGTGAGGTCACCAGGGTGAATGCTAAGGAAGCGGTCACGAGCAGCGGCAAGGCGGTCAGGGAGGCGGGTGGCAAGCAGGTAGAGGGTAGAGGTAAGGGGCGGCTGGTGGGCTCTAAGTTGTGCGTTAGTGCAGGCAGGGCGCCAGGTCTCATCTATCGCGCGCAGGTGGGCAGCCAGGTCAGCAACAGTGGGGAAAGACGCAAGGTCAGGAAAGAGCATCGGTAGGATCAGGCGACCCACCGAGGCAGCAGGCGGGGCGGAATAGCGCCGGATAACAGCATCTAAGAAAGCCTGGGCGGTGGTGATAGACCTAAAGTGGGGGCGCTCAGACGAGAGGACGGGCGCGGGACCAGGCAGGCGCGGAGGGGGCCAGGGAAGCCTGGAGGGGCCAGGCAGGTGCGGCAGGGCCAGGCAGGTGGGGCAGGGCCAGGCAGGTGCGGCAGGGCCAAGCGGGTGTGGCGGGGCCAGGCAGGTGCGGCGGGGCCAGACAGGCGCGACGGGGCCAGGCAGGCGCGACGGGGCCAGGCGGACGCGGCGGGGCTAGGCAGGTGCAGCAGGGCCAGACAGGCGCGGCGGGGCCAGGCAGGCACGACGGGGCCAGGCAGACGCGGCGGGGCCAGGCAGGTGCGGCGGGGCCAGACAGGCGCGGCGGGGCCAGGCAGTTGCGACAGGGCCAGGCAGACGCGGCGGGGCCAGGAAGGGCGCGACGGGGCCTAGCGGGCGCGACGGGGCGCGGCAGGGCGCGACGGGGCTGGAGCGAGGGCGACGGGGCCTAGGCAGCACGACGGGGCCCGGGAGGGGCGATAGGAGGCGCGACGGAGCCCAGGAGGGGGGCTAGGAGGCGCAACGGGGCTAGGAGGGACGACGGGGCCCAGGAGGGGCGCTAAGAGGCGCGACGGGGCTGGGAGGCGCGACGGGGCCCAGGAGGGGCGCGAATGGGCTAGGAGGCGCGACGGGGCTAGGAGGCACTACGGGGCCTAGGAGGGGCGCGACGGGGCCGTAGCGGGGGCGACGGGGCCTAGGCAACACGACGGGGCCCAGGAGGGGCGATAGGAGGCGCAACGGGGCTAGGAGGCACGACGGGGCCCAGGAGGGGCGCGACTGGGCTAGTAGGCGCGACGGGGCCCAGGAGGGGCGAGACGGGGCTAGGAGGCGCTACGGGGCCCAGGAGGGGCGTTAGGAGGGGCGTTAGGAGGGGCGCGACGGGGCCTAGCTAGGGTCGAGCGGAAGCGGTAGGTGGGGGGATTTGAGCCTACGCGCGATACCATCTCAAAGGAAGAAAACTGAATGATGAAGTAGAGAGAGTGTACAAGCAAATATACCTAAGTATTGTACCCTCTAAAGGGTGATCCTATACAGTCTATGCAAACATTAGAGATGCACATGTTTGACATCACCTTCTAGTCATTCGTTCAGTTCTTACTTTAACATGGTATCACGCGTAGGTTAGAATCCCCCACCTACCGCTTCCACCCGTACCCTAGCTAGGCCCCGTCGCGCCCCTCCTAGGCTCCGTCGTGCCTCCTAGCCCCGTCGCGCCCCTCCTAGGCCCCGTCGCGCCTCCTAGCCCCGTCGCGCCCGCTAGGCCCCGTCGCGCCCCTACTGGGCCCCGTCGTGCCTCCTAGCCCCGTCGCGCCCACTAGGCCCCGTCGCGCCCCTCCTGGGCCCCGTCGTGCCTCCTAGCCCCGTCGCGCCCCTCCTGGGCCCCGTCGCGCCTCCTAGCCCCGTCGCGCCCCTCCTGGGCCCCGTCGCGCCTCCTAGCGCCTCTCCTGGGCCCCGTCGCGCCTCCTAGCGCCCCTCTTAGGCCCCATCACGCCTCCTAGCCCCGTCGCGCCCCTCCTAGGCCCCGTCGTGCCTCCTAGCCCCGTCGCGCCCCTCTTGGGCCCCGTCGCGCCTCCTAGCCCCGTCGCGCCCCTCCTGGGCCCCGTCGTGCCTCCTAGCCCCGTCGTGCCTCCTAGCCCCGTCGCGCCCCTCCTGGGCCCCGTCGTGCCTCCTAGGCCCCGTCGCGCCCGCTACGGCCCCGTCGCACCCTGCCGTGCCCCGTCGCGCCCGCTAGGCCCCGTCGCGCCCTGCCTGGCCCCGTCGCGCCCGCCTGGCCCCGTCGCGGCCAGCCTGGCCCCGTCGCGGCCAGCTTGGCCCCGTCGCGCCTGCCTGGCCCTGCCGCGCCTAGCTGTCCCTGCTGCGCTAGCCTGGCCCCGCCGCGCCTGCCTGGCTCTGCCGCGCCTGCCTGGCCCCGTCGTGCCTGCCTAACCCCTCCGCGCCTGCCTAGCCCTGCCGCCCCTGCCTGCCTGGCCCCGCCGCGCTTGCCTGGCCCCTCCGCGCCTGCCTGGCCCTGCCGCGTCTGCCTGGCCTCTCCCACTGCCCGCCCAGCCACTCTTCGTGCCTGCTCGACCTGCCGTGCCACCTCGGGCCCCGTCTACCCTGCTCGCCAGTGCTGGGGTGCCTCGCGGCTGCCGTGCTGGAGAGTGCTACCGCCGTGTCCCTGCGTCGCTGTGTTCCTGCGGAGCTGTGGAGCTGTGCCGCTGACCCTGCATGATGGCTGACTTCGTGCTCCGACTGGACGCCGAGGGCCATGCGGTTGACTTCGCCGACTGGCTCTCCGATCTCCGCCGCCACCTTACAGGTCAGCGCCAGGATGGCCACTCTTTGGTTGTCCATGTCGATGGCTTGCTCCCCCGCCCCCCCCCTCCTGCTCCCCTCCCTGCTGATCCCTCCTCTGATGACCGTGAGACCTTCTCTACTGCTGCGCTTGCCTGTGCGGTCTCGGACTCCCGCGATGCAGTCGCTCAGGTTGCTATTAGCCACGCCCTCGCTGTGTCTGAGCGCTCGCGTTTTGCTACTGTTGAGACGGCCAAAGCTTACTTAGATGCCATTATTGCTCGCTATTGCACACCCGCGTCTGCTTCTGCTGGCCGCTTGCTCTTCCCGATGCTGTTCCCAGACCTTGCAGCCTTCCCTACCGTCGCAGACTTTGCCACTCACCTGCATGCCCTAGAGACCCGCTATCGCACTGCCAGCACTGCTGCCCAGCTCACTGCGCTCCCCCCCCCCTTCTGCATGACGCTCTATTTTATCACCACGCGCTTGCCAGACCGCCTCGCTAGTGCTCGCGATCACTTCCTTAGCCATCACCCGGGTGACCTCACCCTCACCGCCTTTGTCGGCACCCTCACCGAGATCGAGACTCGCCAGCGCACTATCGCTCAGTCGAGCGGTGCGCCGGCTGTCTCTATCTTTCACGGCTGTGCCCCCTCCCAGTGCACGTTCACTGACGTTTCGGCTGCGGTCGCCACGGCAACCCCTCTCACCGAGACAGCTGCTGCGGTCCACCCGCAGCTGCGCTCGCGCCGCGGTGGCCGTGGTCGCCAGGGAGGTAGGGATGGTGGCGCAGGTGGTGGTGGTGGTGGTCGTGACGGTAGTCCGCCTGAGGGGACTACCACCAGTGGGCAGGAGCAGCAGCCCCAGCCGCAGCAGGCGCTGTCCCAGCAGCAGCCGCCGTCCCAGCAGCAGTCGCCGCAGCCGTGGGCCCGTCTCCCGCCTGGTTGGCCCGGCACCTCCAGAGGTAGTGGCAGTGGTGGCGGCCCGCGTAGCTCGGTGTCTACCGGCGGCTCCGGTGCTGTCACTTGCCAGTACGCGCTTCAGACCGGGTGTCATAGGAACGAATGTCCCGAGGAAAGGTTTGCTCAATGTTGCACTATCAATCAGTACAAGGTGCTTTTATACTTCCAGAGTACATCAGGTAACCAGGCTTATCCTATCCAAAGGGAATAGACCCTTCTAGAAATAGAATCACCATGCGTATAGCCACGCGAGGCTATTGGCTTTAAGGGATTACGGCAGGATTACGCTAGATATAGCGCGCCAGTACATCCCGAGCCTGGTCGGTGATATAATTATAATAAGAGGATAAACCAAAGGATAATGGAAAATGAGGAATAGGAAACCAAATGAGATGAGATAAAGACCAAATGAATGAGGATAATAAGAGGAATGAAATAGAAAGGAAATATGGAAAGGGGAAATTGGTGTAACGGGGTCGTACTCTCACACTTCCCCCCCTCAAAACTGGGTGGTAGACGTAACATCCTGCTTGACAAGGTAGTCGCGTAGAGGACGACGGGCGTTACCCATGTCAGATTCAGAGACGCAGCCTCAGAAGGATCAAAATCCTTCCAGCAAAGAAGAAGCTCCAGAGTGCCATTCTAACGATGACGGTGTCCAAGTACGTAGTTGTCCCATGTCGTGCATGAACACGGGCGACGACAGTGGTTGGCATTCGGTATAGAGCGTGTTTGGTCTTGATAGGGTTTAAGAAGCTGGTATGGAAGGTGTTATGGATTTTCCAAGTGGCTGGTAGGCAGAAGCGGAAGTTGACTGAAGTCGAGATTATGGTCTCGAGAAGGGTAGTGATGAGTTGCCAAGTGCTTGTGCTGATGTTGGATGTCCAAGAGGGCGTTTGTGTGGTCGATGTACAAGATGGTGGACGATGGCGATGAAATCGGAAGCCAGTTGGACTGTGGCTGGTATGGTTAGCTGTTGTGGTGTGATCGGGTGGCGTCCGTAACAGACGAAGTGCAGCGTCTGTCCAGTAGCGGCGTCAGGAGCATACTTGTAGGCAAACTCCAGAACAGGCAGATGCAAGTCGGAGTTGGAGATGTGAATGGTTGGAACAGTGTGCTGTAACGTGCAGATGAGTGCTATGTTGTCCGATCCGTGCATGCTGTTACCCGCATCTGGTCCACGTGTGAAGATCACCAAGTGTTGGTGGTATGGCAGTTATGTCATAGTACAGCTTCTGTCGCAGTGTTGTATCTGTTACATGCAGCTTCTGTCGAATGCTGGTCCATGCCGTATTGTTGTCGCGAGTCGTACCCACTCGGCATCGTAGTGTTGCGGAATGGAGAGCAGAATCACTAGTAGTAACCCTCTCCATCACGCGGTCTGCTAGTCACACTTCCTTGAGTACAACAGCGCATGTGAAGTGCTGCTCAGCGTATCCCTTGTGTTCAGAACCATGCGAGGGGTTGGTACCACAAACGCGGAGCTGGTAACTTCCAGAATCGGCGCCAAGTAGTTTCCCTCGGTGGTTGCTCAAGCAAGGAATCTCAGCTGCGTAGATATCCCATGGTGATGGGTTAGGATATCTGGGAACGTTACGGGTATTCCCAAGTAATCCTCTCCTGTTTCCAAATGAACATTGCTGATAGCCAATCCAGTATGACCTTATGCACGTCCAGTTTAGCACGGAGGCCATTGGTAGGCATCGGTGTCTGGGCGCATACATCAGGATAGGTCTTCTGGTGCCATCATGGGTTGTCTTATTCTGTCACTGGACGTCTCGGCTACTCAGCATCGGTGTTGAAGTCTGCTCCATTTCGGCAAACAGGGGTGCTGTTGGAGATACGCGGAGTCCACTATCCGGAGTGGCGTCGGCGCTCCATTTTACGCCTATCTGCTTCCGTGGAGTTGGTGCTGCTGATGGAGTGGTTGTGACACAGGTTTTATGACTTTAAGGAAAGCCATAGGCCATGAGGACTTGTATACCGGTAGAGTACCGCGGTCCTCCCATCCTCATAAGAGCAAATATCTTCTGCTCTTGAGGGTATATGGCATTGCCATGATGTTTCCTCGCATAGTGGTATCTCCTCCCCACTAGCTGAAAATCATAGTTTTGTGCCTGGCCGGGACTTTACGATCCACTGGAATATAATCCAGCATTATCTCCATTGAGTGGAGAATCATCCATCAGGATTTGGTTGTGACTGTTATGTCGAGTCTTCTGCTGCGGCGGCGGCGGCGGTTGCGACGACGGCGACGGCGGCAGCTGCTGCAGAGAATTCTCTCAACTCGTACCGGTTGAAGGAGAATCCATCAACTCCCCCTTCCCAGTAGAGTGTTCCTGATGGGTATAACAGGCGTAACTACCAGGAACACGTGCATTTTGGTACACATGTGTTGCTCCATTGCTGCCGGTGATGGTTTCATTTGAGGGTATGAAGAGAAATTTGCTTCTCCCCTCAATGTATCCACGGGTAGCAATTCCTGGTATGCTCATCCGTGCCTCCGATGTACGGTCGGTAGAGCGCGTGATCGTGTTGTAGTAGTCTGCATCTCCCTCGTTTGTTGACACCTCGTTTTGCTTGACGTTCTCCTGCATCGTCGAAGTTACGTTGGTGCTTGTAACGCTTCGGCTTCTAGTAGAATGGCCTCCAATGCATGTGCCGTAGGGTCGCTAGTGAACGAGTACTTGCCGGATTAGAGGTTAATTACTCCTTAATCTGTCAAGCATCGTGACGTGCACGGAATTTTCTTCCACGCAGGTCATTAACACCTGGAATCGCGACGCATGATTGGTGTGTCGCCTCGTGAGGTCGATGTTGAGACTGCTCCAATCAATCACCTCGGATGGCTGAGATTCTTTGATGAAGACGAATCGTTCAGCTCCTGTTATGAATTAGTGTCTCGCTGGCCTTGACGAGACGGGTTCACTGCGTCGTCGTTGCGTGCGAAATCTGCTCCTTCGCAGCAACTTGAACTTGGGAGCATTGCAAGAGAAAACGGCTACTTCTCTGCAATCCCATAGATTGTCGATCCATTTGTATGAAGAAGTGTCTCGTGGATGGAGAACATGTCTTCACGCAGCTCCATTGTTTTTCCTGGGTGAAGATCTCGCTGTGTTGATGTCGATCCATTTTTTACGAAGATGACTTCGTCAAAATAACTCGATCGTTATCGACACCAGTTAGAAGATGCGTCGATTGTGCAGTCGCTGGTCACGAATGTTGTCTCCATGATGATGATTTCCCATAGTGTAGTCTCTGCTGCATTCGTGCCGTTGATTCCGCAACGATCCGACGATCCACGTTTTCCTGTCATTTTTCTGCATGCCGATATTACCAAGTAGGTAATACTCTGGCAGATTTCTGACTCCGCAGATGATTTCTCGCGCCATATTCGTCACCAAATGAAGGATTTCGATTCGGGTTGTCCAGGTGATGACAGCGGTGTCGAAAGCGGCTGATTTCTGGTTCTGCGCGTCATTCTCCCTTCGTGCAGAAGTCGCGCTCCATCTCGTCCGTTGAAGTAGAAGTCGATCCGACGGTCCAAACTCCAAGCGATCTGAGGAACCGCCTGAGTCGCGTTCAGCAGCTTTCGGTGCCCGGGTTCACTCGTTTCCTGCAGCAATTCTCCGTCGTCGATGTCGGCTGTCGAACGATCGGACGCTCCGAAAAACTTCGCGGCTTGCGAGGTCCCGTTCCCATTCGCGCCAAAACGCAAACTCGCTCAGATAGATTTCGTTTTCGCCTCGGTCGATCTGAAGCGTCGAATCTCCATCGGACGGATGTCGTCGGTCGAACCTCCGCAGAGTTCCGCGCAACCTCAAGTGTTGTCGCGAACTGCGAACTTCTCCGAATGTCGCAGGGAGTGTTCCGCCGGAACTGACGCGCTCGCCAGGTCGAGGCCGTTTGCCCCCGCGAAAAATCGGCACCGTCGATGCAGTCCATCGAACGGTCGGCGAGGCATCTCGCCTTCGAAGGGGACCCCAGGTGCAACTGCGAGAGGTGAGTCGAAACTTAAATGAAAGTGCATTGTACTTACAGGAATTGAAGTTTCGACTCCATCCTCCGCGTGCTCCTGGGGGCCCAGCGGTTAAGCGTTGAGCTGAAACCTTGGCTCTGATACCAAGTGTCACAGGAACGAATGTCCCGAGGAAAGGTTTGCTCAATGTTGCACTATCAATCAGTACAAGGTGCTTTTATACTTCCAGAGTACATCAGGTAACCAGGCTTATCCTATCCAAAGGGAATAGACCCTTCTAGAAATAGAATCACCATGCGTATAGCCACGCGAGGCTATTGGCTTTAAGGGATTACGGCATGATTACGCTAGATATAGCGCGCCAGTACATCCCGAGCCTGGTCGGTGATATAATTATAATAAGAGGATAAACCAAAGGATAATGGAAAATGAGGAATAGGAAACCAAATGAGATGAGATAAAGACCAAATGAATGAGGATAATAAGAGGAATGAAATAGAAAGGAAATATGGAAAGGGGAAATTGGTGTAACGGGGTCGTACTCTCACACCGGGCCTCTTCGCGGCACTCTGTGCCGCCGCCCGCACCCGACTGCCCGCTGTTTCCGCCGCCTCGACGATCTCTTTCGTCGTCGCTTTGGCCCGGCCCCGGACCTCCCCGACTGGCACAGCCTACTCCGCCAGGGCGTGCCGATCTTTGAGTTAGACATGGACCAGATAGGTGCTGCTTTGCATGCCTTGTATTCTGACGCTTCTAGTGTTGCTGGATCTTATTACCCTGTGTACTCTAGTTTAGGTGTTCCACCGTTGTGTAGCTTAGCCTCCCCTGCTGCGTCAGGCGTAGGACTGCCTAGTTTGCCTAGCCTAGTCTCTGCACCGGCTCCGTTCCCGGCCTCTGCCACTGCTTCGCTGTCCTTCACTCTCGACTCCGGTGCTTTTGCCTGCTTCTTCCGCGACCGTTCCACGCTCACGCCGCATGCTATGGTTGCTGTTGTCTCTCTCGCTGACCCCACTGCGGGTCCTGTCGTCGCTCGCAGTTCTACGTCCCTTCCCTGTCCAGCAGTTCTCTCGGGCTGCTTTTCAGGCCTCCACGTTCCCTCGTTCTCGAGGAACCTGGTTGGTGTCTGCTGTCTCCAGGACCTCGGCGTCACCATCACGTTCCCCGGTCACGAGCGATTCGCTGTCTGTTCTGAGGCTGTCTCAGGTTCCCCCCTTGCGACCTTCCCCCGGGACCCGGTGTCCGGTCTGTTTACCCTCGACACCGCTTCCCCCCCGGTTGGTGCGTCCTCCCAGGTCGCTGCAGCTTGCTCGTGTCGGTCCCTCACTCACCCGTCCCTTCTCTGGCACCACCGCCTAGGTCACCCTGCTCTGCCACGTCTGCGTCACATGTCCCAGCACGGTCTTGTCTTAGGTCTCCCCGCGTCGCTCCCTGCCCTCCCCCCCTCGACTGCGCCGCCGTGCACGCCTTGCGTCGAGGGCCGGCTCTGCCGTGCTCCTCACTCCTCCTCGCTGCGCCCTGCTACTGCCCCCCTTCAGACCCTGCACCTGGACGTTTGGGGCCCAGCCCCCGTCCCCGGACCGCGAGGTGAGCGCTACTTCCTTGTGCTCGTCGACGACTACACGCGCTTCACCACGGTGTTTCCCCTGGAGCGGAAGGCCGACGTGCCCGACGTTCTTTTCCTGTGGGTTGTGGCTGTGCGTCTTCACCGCGGTCTTGCCGTGTTGTGTCTCCACTCTGACCGTGGCGGCGAGTACGCCTCTGGTCGGCTGGGACAGTTCTGTCGTGCGGAGGGCATCACCCAGTCGTACACCTTGCCGGACTCACCACAGCAGAATGGGGTTGCTGAGCACCGCATCGGCTTGGTCATGGAGGTTGCTCGCACCTCCATGACTCATGCCGATGCCCCCCATTTTCTGTGGCCATTCGCTGTTCGCTACGCTGCTCACCAGCTTAACCTGTGGCCCCGCTCCCAGCGGCCGCAGGTTTCGCCGACCCTCCTTTGGACCGGGTCCCCCGGTGACGCGTCTGCGTTCCACGTCAGGGGCTGCCTTGCTCACGTTCGTGCCTCTAGCACGGACAAGCTCACTGACCGCACTGTCCCCTGTGTCTTCCTTGGTTTCCCCCTAGACTCGTCTGACTGGCTCTTCAACCACCCACCGTCTCACCGCTTCCTCCACTCTCGTGACGTCACCTTTGACGAGTCTGTCTCCTTCTACCGCCGCTTCCCTCACCGAGGTCTCCTAGTTTCCCCGCCCCTGTTCCTTGCTCCCTCTCCCCCGGTCGCCCCTCCTCCTCCCCCGCCTCGTCCTGCCCCGTCTGGTGTCTCTCAGGTCACTCCTCTCCCGTCTGTTGTCCCCGTTGAGGAGTCTGCTGACTCTGGTGGTACCCCCGCCCCGTCCTTGCCGAGTCCCCCTTCCCCGGTGTCTCGCCTCCCCTGTCGCAGTCGCTGCCTCCGCCGCCGCCGCCGCCGCTCTTGGCCTCTGGGGTGCTGGCGTTGAGGAGGGTGTTTGTCCTGCGGCTCATGGCGTGGTTTGTCCCGGCGGGCCTGGGGGTGCCGCTGGTGCTGGAGAGGGTTCTCGCTCTGGAGGTGTACGTTCTGGGGGTGCTGCCGTTGAGAGTTCTGCCGGTCCGAGGGTCGCGGCCCAACCGTTACAGCAGCCGCAGCAGCCGTCGCCGCCGGTCTTCGCTCTCCGCCTGCTCGGCCTTCCCTCCCCTGACCGCTTGCCGGTGTCTACCCCACCGCCTGCTGACCTTCCTGTCTACGGCCCTGTGTTCCCGCCGCCGGACTCGTCTCCGGCCCGTCTTCCTCCTCGATCCCCTCCTGTGTCCCCTCCGCTGTCTCCTGACCCTACACCTCCGTCCCACGTTTGGTCTCGTCGTCCCTCCCGTGCCCGTCCCGCCTCTCCTATCCTGCGCTCCCACCCTATGTTGCTCCGTTCCCACTCGTCTCGTCTTCCCCTCCTCCCCTCACCTCCTCCCTCGTCGCTTGCTGTTGCACCTCCTCCGTTCTCTGACTGCCTCCGTGCCGCTCGTCCCCTTGTCCCTCGGGTTCTTGCCTCTCTTGTTACCGACCCTTCTGTTCCTGTCTCGCGCCTTGACGCACTTGTCGCTGCTGTCGCTGACTTCGCCTCTACCAGCCGCCTTGACTACGCTGCCCGTCCTCCGTCCGTCGGGGGTGCTCCTGCCCTTGGCAGTGACGTCCTAGAGGATAGGCAGTACGAGCTGGCTTTCCTTTCCGAGGCTGCTCCCCATCTCTGCTCCATGCTGTTAGTCCCTGAGGGTGACCCAGACGCCTTCGACATCCCGACTGTGAGAGTACGACCCCGTTACACCACTTGTCCCTTTTCTTATTTCCTTCCTCTCTCATTCCTCTTTTTATCTCATCTCATTTGGTTTCCTATTCTCCATTTTCCATTAACCTTTGGTTTATCCTGCTATTATAGTTATATCACCGACCTAGCTTGGGATGTACTGGTGCGCTATCTGGCGTAATCCTGCCTTAATCCCTTAAAGCCAATAGCCTCGCGTGGCTATATGCAGGGTGATTCTATCTTCTAGAAGGGTCTATTCCCTTAGGATAAGATAAACCTGGTTACCTGATGTACTTTGGAAGTATAAAAACGCCTTGTACTGATCGATAAGGCAACCTTTCCTCGACACATTCGATCCTGTGACACTTGGTAATCAGAGCTTTTCTCACTCGACCGCGCTCAGCTAAGCAGCAGCAGCGGGGATCCTGCCTCGAAAAACTGCCGTGGCGACCAATTCGACGCCGATTCTGGTAAGCACCAGCTCCGCGTTTTTTTGAATTACCCCCTCCGCGCGTGTTTTTGAACAGGATGGCGAACCTCGACAACGCCGAGGTTACCCAGCAGCTCTTCGCGCGCATCGCAGCCCATCAGGAGGAGATGCGAGCGGACCGCGAAGCTTGGCGAAACGAGTTCGAGCGAGTAACTCGACTCGCCGGAGCGCAACACGAAACAACAACGGCGACGACGCAGCAGTCGCAGCAGTTTCTTGAGGCTCCGAAACCGCGCCCACCTGAGCCGTTCGATCCGAGCGATCGAAACTCCGACGTCCGCAGATGGATCGCCGGCATGGAGACCTACTTCGCAGCCGTCGGATGGAGCTCGCCAGTCTGGGACGGTCAACGCGTACGACTCGCGGCGACACTGATGCGAGGGCCGGCACTCGAGTGGATTGGCGGCAACAGTACCTTCATCCACGGTGAAGCCACGTGGCAGCAGTTCCGCACCGACCTGCTGAAACGATTCGAGCCGATAAATTCGAGTTTCCTTTCCCGGGAAAAAATTCATCGACACCGACAGTTCGGGAGTGTAGCGCAGTACAGGCAGCAGATGGAGGAATTTTATAACCGCATTCCCGACCTGACCGAAGGGGAAAAAGTACAGTCATACCTCGCCGGGCTGAAGACCGAAGTCAAACGACAGGTGGCAGCGTCAAACTACGCGAGCTACAGTGACGTCGTATCGGCCGCGGAGCGCTTCGACATGGTCAACGCCGGAACACGACGGACGCACGTCGGCAGTACGCGACAGGGCAACCGCTCGGCTCACCCCACGTTCGCCGACCCGATGGAAGTCGACAGATTCGAAGGGCGGCCACGTCCGAAAAACACCAACTACACGTGTGATTTTTGCGGGGTGCCGGGTCATCGAATCTTCGACTGCAACAAAATGAAAACCGCACGCGCAGAATATCGGGCACGCAACAGTGGCGGAATTCCTTCGGCCAATCAGAAGCCAAAAAACGGGACTCGCCAGTGACTGCGGATCTAGCTGGCGAAAATAAAAAGATCTGGAAGCGGCCGCGGGATTCCGAGAAAATCAACTTCGACGAAGCTGATTCGACGCGAGAAGGAGGAAATGATGGGGGAAAATCTCCACCCCACGACCAGTCTTCGCCAGGGAAAATCGCCGAGGAAAAATACGACTCCGCGAAAAAAGACTCTGCCGAGACAGGGAAACTCCTTGAAGACCCAAGAAATTATAAGGATTCGTTAAAGTTATCTTATAAAGATGCTTTAATGAAAACTTATGATTTTTGAGGAGCTAGAGCCTTGGAGAAATTGCGGGAGGGACTCCAAAAGAAGCAGACAACTATGGAGATTATACCGGTACCTGACAACTTGGGGACCAAATTTAAGGAGTGTGGAAAGAAGCCGACCTTTCCACGGAGTCAACGTCCTCTCCCGACACCAGCCCACAACGACCACCCATTCCCCAGGGAAGACGTCGGTGGAGCTGAAGCAGCTCAAGAGGAAGCTGGGGGTCTACAAGAAGTTGCACAAACCCCGAATTCCTTCTCCTACGGATGCATCCAGTTCTTCGGCATCAATGACGCGCACAGTCGTCAAGGAAACTCCGGGCCCTGGAGAAGAGCCGTTCTCCAAGCAGCCTCGGCCAGCAGCCAGCTCAGGAGTAGATAGCAACACAAAGGTGTGTACGGAACATTGGGATGTACCCTATGACCCAATCAATGAGACTATCTTTGGGTACTCCGAGCAACGCCTGCCCCTCGTGCTCGAGGTCATCTGCAAAGGACGACGCCTCCAAGCACTCGTGGACAGCGGAGCATCACACACCGTCTGCAACAAGGCAGTAATCGACCGACTTCGGGAAGAGTACAAGCCATCAGGATTCTCTGCAACGATGGTGGACGGCAGCAAGTTACCAGTATACGGCGAAGCAGTGCTACACCTACAAATCGGGCCACTACGCTGGAGACCTGCTCTCCCCATCACCAACATAAAAGGGCTTGACCTGATCTTCGGGCGAGACTTCCTGAAAAGATTCAACCCCGAGATCAACTGGGTAAACCGCACCGCAAGCATCTACAACAATGGACGGAGAGTACAGCTACCTAACTGGGACGATACAGAAGATATCCCAGTGGAGACACTCGCCAGATTCGCGAAGGACGTGAAACAAACCGACACCGGGTTCCTTGCGATAGCAACAGAGGTGGAGAATGACGGAGAGAAAGCCTCGGAACCTCCAGAAAAAATCAAGGACTTACTGAAGGAGTTCCAAGACATTCTTCCTGACGATCTTCCGAACGAGCTACCGCCATACCGAACGCATCAACACGAGATCGTGGAGGAACCGGGATCGAAGCCGACCTTCCGAGCACCATACCGGCTCAGCCCTACGGAGTTGACCGACATGAAAAAACAGATCGAGTATCTCCTAGCCAAAGGACTCATCCGGCCATCCACTTCGCCATACGGTGCCCCAGTACTCTTCACACCGAAACCGGACGGAAGCCTGCACATGTGCATCGACTACCGAGCTCTTAACAAGCAGACCATCAAGAATATATATCCGATACCGCGAATCGATGACCTGCTTGACCAGCTTCGGGGAGCTACGGTATTTTCCAAACTGGATATGCGGTCCGGATACTGGCAGATACGGATGGCGGACAACTCTATCCACAAAACTGCTTTCCGAACTCGGTACGGATCGTACGAGTATTTGGTAATGCCGTTCGGACTCACCAACGCACCGGCAACGTTTCAAGCCGAAATGAACCACATTCTACGACCACTTTTGGACGAGTGCGTGGTGGTGTACCTGGACGACATCCTCATCTACTCGCGCAACATGAAGCAGCACGTCAAGCACCTACAACGCGTCTTCGAAATTCTTCGACGAGAACGGTTCTATGTCAAACTGTCCAAGTGCGAATTCGCCCTTGAGAAGGTCCAGTTCCTAGGACACCTGGTGAGCGCTCAAGGAGTTCACGTCGACCCCAAGAAAATCGAAGCCGTACGTACGTGGAAGACACCCGAGAACGTGAAGGAGTTGCAGCAGTTCCTAGGCTTCGCTAATTAGTACAACAGGTTCGTGCCACAGTATGCGAAACTCGCAGCACCCCTCACGAATCTGCTGAAGAAGAACACGCCCTATAAATGGGAACCAAAGCACCAGGAAGCCGTGGAGCAGCTGAAACAAGCACCCACGTCCGCACCGGTACTCATCTTGCCAGATCCCGAACGCGACTACGTAATCGAAGCTGACGCCAGCGACTAGGCAGTGGGAGCAGTCTTAATGCAAGACCAGGGGAATGGACTGCAACCAATCGCCTACCATAGCAAGAAACTACATGGAGCAGAACTAAACTACCCGATACACGACAAAGAGGCCCTTGCCATCGTCATCGCCTTCAAAGCATGGAGATGCTATCTCGAAGGAAGAAGAACAACCGTCTACACTGACCACTGCAGCCTGAAATACTTGAAGACACAACCCAACCTTTCCAGGCGGCAGGTCCGGTGGATCGACTTCCTCGAGACTCACGTCCACTACGACATCGTGTACAAGCCCAGCCACAAAAACAAAGCAGACGCTCTTAGCCGGCCTGCACACGTTGCCGCCATTCAGATTGAAGGGATGAATCCACTACTCAAGGGACTCTTCACACACGGGTACGCCATCGACCCCGAAATCCCCTTGGCGGAAAAGCGACATTTGCTACAGTGGGACAGTGACATCGCGTACCGGAAAGGATCAACGAAAATTTGGGTACCCAATTACCCTCCTTTGCGCCAGTTACTACTCGAAGAATACCACGACGTCCTATACGCCGGACACTTCGGTGGCAACAAGACGCTCACTGGTATTGCCAAACACTACTACTGGCCCCACATGGCAGATGACGTACAGAAATTCGTCACCTCGTGTGATACATGTCAGCGGATGAAGAGCAGCAAGCAGAAAAAGGCGGGACTACTGCAGCCTCTTCCTATCCAGAACAGCCATGGCAAGTGGTTAGCCTGGACTTCATCACCGGGTTACCACCTACCACCAGCAGTCATGACGCAATCCTTGTCGTCATCGACAAGTTCTCCAAAATGGGACACTTCATCCCGACACACACGACGGCACGCACCGAGGAGACAGCACAACTCTTCGTTCGTCACATCATCTCACAGCATGGCATTCCAACCACACTCATTTTCGACCGAGACCCCAAGTTCACCAGCAAGTTCTGGAAGGAACTTATGTCTCTTCTCGGAACCAAACTCGCGATGTCATCCGCATACCATCTGCAGACAGACGGACAGACCGAGCGCCTCAACCAAATTGTTGAGCAACTCCTCCGCGCAGCCTGCAAGGACGACATCTCCAAATGGGGCTTGCATCTGCCCGTCCTGGAGTTTGCCTACAACAATGCCACACATGCTGCTACTGGACAGACGCCATTCTTCCTCTGCTACGGACGCCACCCACTCACACCACAGAAACTGACCACATCCACTACAGTACAACCGGCACATGATTTCATCACAACCATGCATCAGCTTTGGGATCGGACCCACAAGCGCCTCCTCGACATTCAGCAGCAACAAAAGCACCACGCCGATCGCCATCGCAACGACCACACCATCACGGTGGGAGACCAGGTGCTTCTTGACACCCGCAACCTGGACATCAGCCACCTCCCATCTAAACTGCGACCTCGATTCTGCGGGCCTTTTCTCGTTGAAGCACAGGTCACTCCTGTTACCTTCCGCTTACGCCTGCCAGCTACCTGGAAGATTCACAATGCCTTCCATGTCCAACTTCTGAAGCCCTATCGGGATCCAAACACGATCTTCGTCGGACGCCAACCGCCGCCGCCGCCGCCCGTCCTCGTCCAGAATGAACCCGAGTACGAGGTCGAGTCCGTGCTAGCACACCGCCGACGTCGGAATGACGCCGTGGAGCTTCTCATCCATTGGAAGGGTTATGATCCTTCTGAGGACAGCTGGGTCCCTGAGTCCGACATGGGTAACAACCGTCGTCCTCTTCATGACTACCTTGTCAAGCAGGGTGTTACTTCTACCACCCAGCTTTGGAGGGGGGAAGTGTGAGAGTACGACCCCGTTACACCACTTGTCCCTTTTCTTATTTCCTTCCTCTCTCATTCCTCTTTTTATCTCATCTCATTTTGGTTTCCTATTCTCCATTTTCCATTAACCTTTGGTTTATCCTGCTATTATAGTTATATCACCGACCAAGCTTGGGATGTACTGGCGCGCTATCCGGCGTAATCCCTTAAAGCCAATAGCCTCGCGTGGCTATATGCAGGGTGATTCTATCTTCTAGAAGGGTCTATTCCCTTAGGATAAGATAAACCTGGTTACCTGATGTACTTTGGAAGTATAAAAGCGCCTTGTACTGATCGATAGTGCAACCTTTCCTCGACACATTCGATCCTGTGACACTGACTCCTCGCACCTACGCTGAGGCCACCTCGGGACCTTGGGCCTCTCAGTAGATAGCTGCCATGGAGCAGGAGATGGCATCTTGGAGGTCCACCGGCACTTACGTCGACGCAGTTCCCCCCCCTGGGGTGAACGTAGTCGATGGTCAGTGGCTCTTCAAGGTGAAGCGCCCCCCTGGAGAGCCGCCTGTCTTAAAGGCACGCTACGTGGCCAGAGGCTTCAGTCAGCGAGAGGGGGTTGACTGCTTTCAGACCTTCGCCCCGACCCCGAAGATGACCACTCTTCGGGCGCTGCTACACGTAACAGCACAGCGCGACTACAAGCTTCACTCCCTCGACTTCTGTACTTGCCTTCTTCAGGGCAGCCTACATGAGCAGGTCTACCTGTGTCGACCACAGGGCTTCACTGGTACCTTCCCCCCTGGGACCCAGTGGCTTCTCAGGCGCCCGGTCTACGGCCTGCGTCAGGCTCCTCGCGAGTGGCACGACACGCTGCGTGCCACGTTAGCAGACCTGCAGTTCTTTCCGTCCTCTGCTGACCCGTCGCTGTTTGTGCGTTCCGGCCAGACTCCGTTCTACATCCTTGTCTACGTAGACGACCTGGTCTTTGCTACGCTGACAGGGACGCACTGGCCTCTGTGAAGGCCGAGCTGCTGAAGAGACACACCTGCACTGACCTTGGAGAGCTGCGTCACTATCTTGGCCTGCAGATCTCCAAGGACAGAGCAGCGTGCACCATCACTCTGACACAGTCACACTTGGTGCGTCAGGTCCTTCAGAGGTTCGGTCTTCAGTTCTCCTCCGCACAGCCCACACCTCTACCAGTAGACCATGGGCTCTCCGCTCCCGTTCCTGAGGAGCTAGTAGAGCCCAGTGGCCCCTACGCAGAGCTGGTGGGTTGCCTCATGTACCTGATGACTTGCACTCGCCCAGATCTCGCATACCCTCTCAGCATCCTGGCTCGCTTTGTGGCCACTGGCAGACACCGACCACAGCACTGGTTGGCCGCTAAGAGGGTTTTGCGATATCTAGCAAGTACATCGGGCATCGGGTTAGTGCTCGGAGGACGCAGGCCGGTGGTCCTCACTGGGCACACAGACGCTTCTTGGGCAGACGACTCTGAGACTCTCAGGTCGTCTCAGGGCTACTGTTTCAGCCTTGGTTCGGGTGCTATCTCTTGGAGATCCACTCGCTCGTCGTCTGTTGCTCAGTCCAGCTGTGAGGCTGAGATCTACGCTGGTGCCATGGCGGCACAGGAGCTCCGCTGGCTGACCTTCTTGCTCACTGACCTAGGTGAGCAGCCTAGCTGTTCCCCGGTCCTGTACGCTGATAACAGGGCCATGATTCTCTTGTGTCAGGAGCCTCGACTTGAGGGCAGAGCGAAGCATATCCAGCTGCGGTACTTCCTCCTGTGCGAGCTACAGCAGCGTCGCCTGGCCCGCGTAGTACACTTGGCCTCCGGTGCCAACACAGCTGATATCTTTACTAAGGCGCTTGCGCCTAGAGATCATCAGCGGCACTGTGTACAGCTTGGTCTTGTTCCTGTAGGTTCTCACTTGTTAGGACCCTGATTGTGTACTCTCTACTATATATACATGTCAGACTGGACTTGTGGCCTCACCTGCAGTGGTCGGACTAGTAGTGCCGCCCTGGCTTGCTTTAGTCTTGTTTGTACTCTTGCTGACAGGTCTCCAGACTCCTGCCTCAGTGGTTGGACTAGTAGTGCCACGCTGAGTTGTTTGCTTCTTGTTTAACTTCACCCCTTGTCTAGCGTAGGGGTTGTGTCAACTTATACATATTAGCTATGTAGAAGTTAAAGGCTAGATTGAGGTATGCTTCTAGTGAGTACAACCAACTAGTATTTGTTCGAGGGTTTCACCTTCTAGTCATTCATTCAGTTCTTACTTTAACAGCGCAAACTGTGCCACGGGGCCACCGGAGTCAGCCGACTCCTCGACCGTGATAACCGACGGGAGGGGAGTGACGTGAGACACACCGGACAGAGCAGGGCGGGGAGGGAGGGGAGTAGGGGCGGCCGGGGGAGTGGGAACAGGGTTCCTGCTAAGTTTTAGGGCTGTCTGAGAATCAGACGAGGTTTCAAAATTTCGTCTGACCATCAGACGAGCTACCTGGACTGGTCTGGATTTTCAGACGAATTGTCCAGCATCATCTGAGCTTCCAGACGGAAAAAAAAGAACTTCACAATAAACTGTAGTACATTACTGGGGTGATGACGGCCACGGGGCAAAAAATATTCCGCGGGTGGCAGGTTTGAAAGCGTGTTCCTACGAACCTCTTCCCAAGCTGTCCTCTTCCCAAACTCGGCCCTTGCCTGAGAGCGTGCTCGAAGAACCGTTTTTCCAGCTAATTCGTCTCAGAATTGCGTTATCAATCGCGTCAAAATCCAGCTGTACAGATTCGCGCACGACTGAAAATTTCGCGCTTGAAACGAGACTTGAAAACACCCCTTGAATCTCGACACTCCCAATCTCGCGTCACACCAAGCGGAACCGCATTTAACCGTTTCTCGTCAGAATTACGTGCATGAGTTTGGGATGAGGTTGGCTGGGGAGAGGCCGTAAGAACATGCTCTGAGCAGGCCTCTCGATAATCTAGGGGTCACCCTTCAGAATCCGAGTTTGCCCTTGATCCAACTCGTCCAGGCTGGGTAGCCCTAAAACTTTTGATTGTTTTTGCAGGCCAGAGTTTGGACCAGCTCGGAATGTGCCACCCCTGACAATGACATGGGGGGCAATTTTTTCTAGAGGTGCGAACTTTTACATTAGATTTTATAGGATGAGTCCATCCCCTATTCGAAAATCGGCCGTGGGATGATTTTGGCTGGCCTGTCATGGAGGGGTATCGATATTCTGAATGCGTCAAAAGCAGGGCCAGGTCAAAACTTCACCCTGTTTTCCTTGGCAAAGCAGTGTAATTACCCTGACTTCCAGAGGCCTGGCTCTGAGGCACGATGACACACGTGGCCGAATGACCACAAGGACTGGACTACACCAAATTTGTAAAATGCGCAACAGATTACGAGGTGGGTACACCGCCGAGATCGTGATCGTTCATCGCCTTCCAGCTCAAATTGTGAATCTCATCAGAGCCCCGTAGGAACACGCTCCCAGACGGAAATATAAGCGCTATCTGGAAATTCAGACGATTGACTACACTAAGTATGAGAATTCAGATGGATTTATATAACCAAGATGGTCGTTCAGATGAAAAATAATGGGCTGTAAAAAAATCAGATGATACTGTAAAAGTGAGTCTGATTCTCAGATGAACAGACGGATTTTGTCTGCTAACGAGAACCCTGAGTGGGAACCAGAAACTTGGGGGGGGGGAAACGGGGAGACCTCGGTGAGGAAAGCGGTAGAAAAAAGAGACAGACTCGTCGAAAGTGACGTCACGGGAGTGAAGGAAGCGGTGAGATGATGGGTGGTAGAAGAGTTAACGTAAGAACGAATGATAGACTAGTAAGAGAAACACAGAACAAATACCAGTTGGTTGTACTCACTAGAAGCACACACCTAGTCTAGTCTGTAACTTCTACATATATGATATGTATAAGTTGACAAGAAGTGCCAGTCAGACGAGTCAAGGGGGAAACCGAAGAAGGCACAGGGGACGGTGGGGGCAGTGAGCTTGTCCGTGCCGAAGGCACGAACGTGAGTGAGCCAGGCCCAGACGTAGAACGCAGACGCGTCAACAGGGAACCCGGTCCAAAGAAGGGTCAGTGAAACCTGCGGCCGCTGAGAGCGAGGCCAGAGGTTAAGCTAGTGAGCGGCGTAGCGAACGGTGAACTGCCACAGAAAATGGGGTGCACCGGCATGGATCATGGAGGTACGAGCCACCTCCATGACCAAACCGATGCATCGCTCAGCGACCCCATTCTGCTGCGGGGAGTCCGGTAGGGTGTATGTCTGGGTGATACCCTCCGCAGGACAGAACTGACCGAGCCGACCAGAGGCGAACTCGCTGCCACGGTCGGAGTGGAGACACAGCACAGGGAGACCACGGTGGAGGCGCGCAACGACGAGCCACGGGATAAGAACGTCACGCACGTCGGTCTTCCGCTCCAGGGGAAACACCTGTTAGCATACGAGAATGATGGACTAGAAGGTGAAACAAGGAACATATAGCTATTGGGTTGTACTCCCTAGGAGCACACACCGATACTAGCCTATAACTTCTACATGCATGACATGTATAAGTTGACACACCACCTAGGCTAGAGAAGGGGTGGTGCAAGCAAGAAGCACACAGCTCAGGGAGGCACTACTAGTCCAACCACTGAGGCAAGGGTCCAAAGACCAGTCAGCAAGAGTACAGAGAAGACAAAAGCAAACCAGGGCGGCACTACTAGTCCAGCCACTGGGAGTAAAGCCACAAGGCTAGTCAGACAGGTATATATATAGTGAGGAGTACACAAGTCAGGGTCCTAACAAGTGAGAAGCTACAGGAACAAGACCAAGCTGGACACAGGGCCGCTGATGATCTTTAGGCGCAAGCACCTTAGTAAAGATATCAGCTATGTTGGCATCGGAGGCCAAGTGAACTACGCGGGCCTGGCGACGCTGCTGTAGCTCGTGCAGGAGGAAGTACCGCAAGAAGGTAAGCCAGCGGAGCTCCTGTGCCGATATGGCACTGGCGTAGATCTCAGCCTCACAGCTGGACTGAGCAACAGACGACGAGCGAGTGGATCTTCAAGAGATAGCACCCGAACCAAGACTAAAACAGTAGCCCTGAGACGACCTGAGAGTCTCAGAGTCGTCTGCCTAAGAAGCGTGTGTGTGCCCAGTGAGGACCACCGGCCTGCGTCCTCCTAGCACTAACCCCATGCCCGATGTACTTGCAAGATAACGCAAAACCCTCTTAGCAGCAGACCAGTGCTGAGGTCGGTGTCTGCCAGTGGCCACAAAGCGAGCCAGGATGCTGAGAGGGTATGTGAGATCTGGGCGAGTGCAAGTCATCAGGTACATGAGGCAACCCACCAGCTCTGCGTAGGGGCCACTGGGCTCTACTGGCTCCTCAGGAATGGGAGCGGAGAGCCCATGGTCTACAGGTAGAGGTGTGGGCTGTGCGGAGGAGAACTGAAGAACGAACCTCTGAAGAACCTGGCGCACCAAGTGTGACAGTGTGAGAGTGATGGTGCGTGCTGCTCTGTCCTTAGAGATCTGCAGGCCAAGATAGCGACGCAGCTCTCCAAGGTCAGTGCATGTGTGTCTCTTCAGCAGCTCGGCCTTCACAGAGGCCAGTGCGTCCCTGTCAGCAGTAGCAAAGACCAGGTCATCTACACTGAGGGAAAAAACCGTCCGGATGTTTGGCAATAAGTTGGGTTTTTAGGCTTTGAGACTACTGTATGGTAAACCTGCAAGATGCACGGTGGTACATGTTGGGAGAGGCACAAAGTGGATGCGTTCACTGCACTAAGAACTAGAATAGTACATTGGATCTAACTCATACTCCAAAAGATATACAACGAGTACATCCGGACAGTTTTTTCCCAGGACAAAGAGCAAACTTCCGAACAACGTTTCTAGTACCTAGTCCACCTACTCTTGGCGTTGATCACCATCCACACCCTCCTAGGCATGTTATCTATGTGGTTAGTGCAGACCTTTGCATGAAGCTTCTTGCACTCTTCCTTGACCCACCATTTTGCATAAGGGGGTGAGCACAAGGAAAATTGCGAAGTATTTGAGCGTATGCATAAGTATTGTGCACGAATTCAGATTGAATGTAATCTCTGAGACTAGCCAAGCCGAGGGGTGTCCAAAGATGCCATTACTTGAATGGTCCCGGCTTATCATGAGTTGTTTTCGTCGAATCAGAGTAGGGTGAAATCACGAATAGAGTGGCAAAATCTAGCATACCCGCCACGAAACTTAGGGTAACAGAGCACGGTCGATTGAGCATCCTTTCATTGTTAGAATCATGTTAAAATCCGCGAGTCTAGTGACAGTGCATCAGTTGAAGAAGTCTCGACTGTTTGGGAAGAATATCAGGGTTGAGGTCTGGTGAGGAAGAGGGGCACTCCAGAGCTACATATCCATGCTCTCCGAGCCATTCCAAGCCTAGGCAGGGAAAATGACATGGAATGCCTTGGAGAGCATAAGTATGTTGCGCTGGAGTGACCCTTTTTCTCACCAGACCTCAATCCAGATATTCTTCCCAAACAGTCGAGGTTTCTTCGACTGCTGCCCCGTCACTAGACCCGCGGATTTTAACATGGTTCACACAGTGAAAGGATGTTCAGTCGACCGTGCTCTGTTACCCTAAGATTCGTGGCGGGAATGCTAGATTTTGCCACTCTATTCGTGATTTTACCCTAGAACGATACGACGAAGACGACCCATGATAAGCCGGGACCATTTAACTAATGGCATCTTTGGCCACCCCTCGGCTTGGCTAGTCTCTGAGATAACATTCATTCAGAATTTGTGTACAATACTTATGCATACGCTCAAATACTTTGCAATTTTCCTTGTGCTCACCCCCTTATGCAAAATGGTGGGTCCAGGAAGAGTGCGAGAAGCTTCATGCAAAGGTCTGCACTAACCCCATAGATAACATGCCTAGGAGGGTGCGGATGGTGATCAACGCCAAGAGTAGGTGGACTAGGTACTAGAAACGTTGTTCGGAAGTTTGCTCTTTGTCCTGGGAAAAAACTGTCCGGATGTACTCGTTGTATATCTTTTGGAATATGAGTTGGATCCAATGTACTATTCTAGTTCTTAGTGCTGTGAACGCATCCACTTTGTGCCTCTCCCAACGCGTACCACCATGCATCTTGCAAATTTACCATACAGTAGTCTTAAAGCCTAAAAACCCAACTTCGTGCCAAACATCCGGACGGTTTTTTCCCTCAGTGTACATTTTGCCCATGACTCGTAATCGCGCTGTACTGCTACGTGTAGCAGCGCCCGAAGAGTGGTTATCTTCGGGGTCGGGGCGAAGGTCTGGAAGAAGTCAACCCCCTCGCGCTGACTGAAGCCTCTGGCCACGTAGCGCGCCTTGAAGACAGGAGGCTCTCCAGGGGGGCGCTTCACCTTGAAGAGCCAACGACCATCGACTACGTTCACGCCAGGCGGGGGAACTTCGTCGATGTAAGTGCCGGTGGACCTCCAAGATGCCATCTCCTGCTGCATGGCAGCTATCCACTGAGAGGCCCAAGGTCCCGAGGTAGCCTCAGCGTACGTGCGCGGGGTCGGGATGTCGAAGGCGTCTGGGTCACCCTCAGGGACTAACAGCATGGAGCAGAGATGGGGAGCAGCCTCGGAAAGGAAAGCAAGCTCGTACTGCCTGGCCTCAAGAACGTCACTGCCAAGGGCAAGAGCACCCCCGATGGACAGAGGACGGGCTAGGTCTGTGACCAGAGCGGTGGCATAGTCAAGGCGGCAGGTAGAGGCGAAGTCAGCGACAGCAGCGACAAGCGAGTCAAGGCGCAAGACAGGAATAGAAGGGTCGGTAACAAGAGAGGCAAGAACCTAAGAGACAAGGGGACGAGCAGCACGGAGGTAGTCAGACAACGGAGGAGGTGCAACAGCAAGCGACGAGGGAGGAGGGGACGGGAGGAGGGGAGGACGAGACAATGGGAACGGAGCAACATAGGGTGGGAGCGCAGGGCAGGAGAGACGGGACGAGCACGGGAGGGACGGCGAGACCAAACGTGGGACGGAGGTGTAGGGTCAGGAGACAGCGGGGGAGGCACAGGAGGGGAACGAGGAGGAAGACGGGCCGGAGACGAGTCCGGTGGTGGAAACACAGGACCGTAGACAGGAAAGACAAAAGGCAGTTGGGGAGACACCGGCAAGCGGTCAGGTGGGGGGGCGGGCCAGCGATAGGAGGGGCCGAGCGGCCTGAGGAAGGGGGGTGGGGGGGGGGGGGGGGGGGGGCGGGCCAGCGCTAGGAGGGGCCGGGCGGGCGCAGTGGGGCCAGGCGAGCGCGCCTGAGCCAGGAGGGCGCGACGGGGCCAGGCGAGCGCTGTGGGGCAAGGCGGGCGCGGAGTGGCCAGGCGAGCTCGACGGGGCCAGGCGGGCGCGGAGGGGCCAGCCGGGTGCGACGGGGCCAGGCGGGCGCGGAGGTGCCAGGCGGGCGCGACGGGGCCAGGCGGGCGCGGAGGGGCCAGGCGGGCGCGACGGGACCAGGCGGGCGCGACAGGGCCAGGCGGGCGCGACGGGGCCAGGCGGGCGCGACGGGGCCAGGCAGGCGCGACAGGGGCCAGGCGGGTGCGACGAGGCCATGCGGGCACGACGTGGCCAGACGGGCGCGACAGTGGGCCAGGTAGGCGCGACAGGGCCAGGAGGGCGTTACGGGGCCAGGAGAGCGGTACGGGGCCAGGAGGGCGCGACGGGGGCCTGGAGGGCGCGACGGGGGCCAGGAGGGGGCGACGGGGCCTGGAGGGCACAACGGGGGCCAGGAGGGCGCTACGAGGCCTGGAGGGCGCGACGGGGGCCTAGCGATTAGGGGGGGAGGGGATTAGGCTAGGGCGTGGGCGGAAGTGGGTGGGCGGGGGGACCTAACCTAAGCGTGATACCATGTTAGCATACGAGAATGATGGACTAGAAGGTGAAACAAGGAACATATAGCTATTGGGTTGTACTCCCTAGGAGCACACACCGATTCTAGCCTATAACTTCTACATGCATGACATGTACTGTATAAGTTGACAACACCGTGGTGTAGGGCGTGAAGTCGTCAACGAGCACCAGAAAGTAGCGCTCGCGACGCGGTCCAGGGACAGGGGCTGGGCCCTAGACGTCCAAGTGCAGGGTCTAAAAGGGGTGCAGTGGCAGGGCGAAGTGAGGAGGAGTGAGGAGCACGGCGCAGCCAGCCCTCGACGCAGGGCGTGCACGGCGGCGCAGGCGAGGAAGGGAGAGCAGGGAGGCCGAGGACTTGATTGTACTGAGACATGTGACGCATGCGGGGGAGCGCGGGGTGACCTAGGCGGTGGTGCCACAATAGTGACGGGTGAGTGAGCGACCGACACGAGCAGGTCGCAACTACCTGGGTGGATGCAGAACCGGAGGAGGACTCGCCTGCCGGAGGGGGAGCAGTGTCCAGCGTAAACAGGCCAGACACAGGGTCCCGGGGGAACGTCGCAAGGGGGGCACCTGAGACGGCCTTGAAACAGACCGCGTACCGCTCTTGACTAGGGAACGTAGTGGTGACACCGAGGTCCTGAAGACACTCGACACCAACTAAGTTCCTGGAGAACGAAGGGATGTGCAGGCCTGTAAGGGAACCCGAGGGAACCACCGGACAGGGAAGGGTAGTGTAGCTGCGAGCAACTACAGAACCAGAGGAGGGGTTCGCAAGGGTGACAGCGGCAGGCGCAGCAAGCGGCGTGAGGGCGGCGTGGTCGCGGAAGAAGCAGGCTGACGCACCAGAGCCTAGAGTGAAGGACAGCGACGCCGTAGTGGCCGACAACGGAGGAGCAAGGGTAGAGCCTAGGCTAGACAAAGCAAGGTGTCCTACGCCTGACGCAGCAGGGGAGTCTGGACTACACACAAGTGCTATGCCTAAGCTAGAGAACACATAGTAATAGGATCTGGAAACATTCGAAGCATCAGCATACAGAGAATGCAAGGCAGAACTAATCTTATCCATGTCTAAGTCAAACACCGGCACATCGTGGAGCAGCAGGCTGGGCCACCCAGGGAGGTCCGGGGTGGGACCAAAGCGGCGACGGAAGAGGTCGTCGAGGCGGCGGAAGCAGCGGGTGGCAGTGTGCGAGCAACGGCACACCGTCCCACGCAGGGGCCCGGTATGATGCTGGTACTGGCAGCTTACAGTACCGAAGCTGCTGGTGGACGTCGAGCTGCGAGGGCCACCACGAAGACCACCACCGCCTGGGGCTCCTGGCCACCCGGGCGGGAGACGAGCCCACGGCTGCTGCTGCTGCTGTGACGGCTGCTGTTGCTGCGGTGACTGCTGCTGCTCCTGGGCACCAGCACCAGCCCCGTCGTCAGAACCACTGTCCCCGCCACCACCACCACTAGCGCCACCTCCACGTCCTCCCTTGGGGCCACGGTGGCCCTGGCGATGGCGCTGCTGCGGGGAAGCCGTAGCTGCTGTCTCAGGTGCAGGCACAGTCGTGACAATTGCGGCGGAGACGTCAGCGTACGTGCACTGGGTGGGAGCACAGCCCTGAAAGATAGGGACTGCCGCAGCACCGCTTGACTGAGCGATAGTGCGCTGGCAAGTTTCTATCTCAGACAGCGTAGTGACAAAGGCGGTCATTGTGAGGTCGGCAGGGTGCTGACTAAGGAAGTGGTCGCGGGCAGTGGCTAAGCGGTCAGGCAGGCGCATGGCGATGAGGTTGAGGGCAGCGCAGAAAGGTGGGGGGAAGGCAGTAAGCTGGGCGGCAGAGCTAGCAGCGCGGTAGCTGGTCTCTAGTGTACGGAGGTGAGTAGCGAGGTCAGTTACCGTGGGGAAAGAAGAAAGATAAGGGAAGAGCATGCGTAGGATCAAGCAGCCAGCAGAGACCAAAAGCAGGTGTGGAGTAACGCTCAACTACTGCAGCAAGAAAGTCCTTGGCGTTCACGATAGCGGTAAAGTGCGGACGCTCAGGCACGGGGAGGGCATGACTAATGGCAAGCTGAGCTACTGCGTCGCGAGAATCCCAGACAGCTCAAGCAAGCGCAGCAGCAGCAAAAGCCTCGCTCTCAGCAGTGGTAGGGTCAGTTGGGAGGGGATCAGGCACAGGGGGGCGGGGAAGCAAACCATCAACATGCATAGCCAGGAAGTGCCCATCCTGGCGCTGACCTGTGAGGTGCCGGCGGAGGCCGACGAGCCAGGCGGAGAAGTCGATCGCGTGTCCCTCTGCGTCCATGCGAAGAACGGCGTCCGCCATCGCCCAGTGTGATAGCAGCACAGCGGCTCAGCAGTGCAGCGACGCGGCTACTCGGCAGCTCGGCGGCTCGGTGGCGCGGCGGCTCGGTGGCGCGGCGGCTCGGGGACACGGCGGCTCAGCGGCTTGGCGGCACGGCGGCGCGGCGGCACGGCGGCTCGGCGGCGCGGGTGCTCGGCGACTCGGGGACACGGCGGCTTGGCGGCTAAGGCGATGAGGCCGGCTCGGGCGCAAGAGGCCGCCTAGGGCACAAGAGGCCGGCTAGGGCGAGCGGGGCCAGCTAGGGCGAACGGGGCCGGCAAGGGCACGTGGGGCCGGCTAGGGACGAGGGGGGGGGGGGGCGGTAGGAGCACGAGGGGCCGTAGGGGCGCGAGGGGCCGGCTATGGACGCGAGGGGCCGGTAGGGGCGCGACGGAGCCGGCTGAGGGCGTGAGGGGCCGGTAGAGGCGCGACATGGCCAGCTAGGGGCGCGAGGGGTTGTAGTGGTGCGCGGGGCCGGCTAGAGGCGCAAGGGGCCAGTTGGGGCACGAGGGGGCCGGCTAGGGGCGCGAAAGGGCCGTAGGAGCGCGACAGGGCCGGAAGGGGCGCGACGGAGCCGGCTAGGGGCGCGACGGGGCCGTAGGGACGCGACAGGGCCGTAAGGGCGCGACGGGGCCTGCTAGGGGCGCGACGGGCCGTAAGGGCGCGACGGGGCCTGCTAGGGGCGCGACGAGCCGTAGGGGCGCGCGGGGCCAGCTAGGGGCGCGAGGGTCCGGTAGGTGGCAGCAGGGGGCGGAAGCGGGTGGGTGGACCTACCTACTTGTGATACCGTGTTAAGACTAGAAAGAATGAATAGAAGAAGGGAGAACAGTGGAGATATAGCGTTTGGGTTGTACCCACTAAGAACATACCCTATCTAACCTATAACTTCTATATAACAATGTATGTATAAGTTGACAACACCCCCTAGACTATATAGGGGCAGTGCCTAACAAGAGAACAAGCAGCTTAGGGCGGCACTACTAGTCCAGCCACTGCGAGAGGCCACAAGGCCAGTCTGGGTAATATAGGTATATAAAGGTCTGTACACAATCAAGGCCCTACCAAGTGGGAGGCTACAGGAACAAGACCAAGCTGTACACAGTGTTAGAAGACTAACTTAGCTAGGAAGGTAAGCGGCCATGAAATGGCGAGAGGTTTAGGAGCTAGGAGAGAAGTTGACTAGAGAAGAAGTGATGGAATAGAAGAGAGAGAGGCATACAAGGAGGAAGTTGTACCCTCTACAGTAGAGTTCAATAGGACCTACCATGCCTACAATTATATGTCTATAAAATATATTTAACACACCCCCTAGGCATGGTAGTCACAAGCCCACTCCCACATGCAACACCTCTAAGCCTAGCACCCCTATACCCTGCAGCAGAGGTGACTGCAGGGAAGGAGGGCACTAGGCCTTCTTGAGCTGTGGCAAGGCGGAGCCAGCTGGCGTGGCGAGCTGGGACCGACACTGCGAGCTGGGACCGACGCGGCAGGCTGGGTCCGCTGGGACCGACGCGGCGAGCTGGGTCCGACGCGACGAGCAGGGTACGACACGACGAGCTGTGTGGGTGCGGGCTTGCTGCTTGGTGCCTAAACCAGTGCGCGACCCACTGCCGCCCGTGCGCTGACGTGACGATGGCGGCACGACGAAGCCCTGAGGCACGGCGACGTGACGGGGCTGGCACGGAGTGACGGGGCCGCGGCGTGACGGGGCTGGCTCGGAGGGACGGGGCCGGCTCGGCGTGACGGGGCCAGCGTGGCGTGACGGGGCCAGCGTGGAGGGACGGGGCCAGCGCGGATTGAAGGGGCCGGCGCGGCGTGACGGGGCCAGCGCGGCATGACGGGGCCAGCGCGGTGTGACGGGTGGGGGGGAGTGCGCTGCGGAAGCGTAAGGAGAAGGCCCGAGCAAAAGGGGCCCGCTCTGAAACCATGTTAGAAGACTAACTTAGCTAGGAAGGTACGTGGCCATGGAATGGCGAGAGGTTTAGGAGCTGGGAGAGAAGTTGACGAGAGAAAAAGTGATGGAATAGAAGAGAGAGAGGCATGCAAGGAGGGAGTTGTACTCTCTACAGTAGATTTCAGTAAGACCTACCAAGCCTACAATTATACATCTATAAAATATAATTTCAAACACAGTGCCGCTGATGATCTTTAGGCGCAAGTGCCTTCGTAAAGATATCAGATGTGTTGGCACCGGAGGCCAAGTGTACTACGCACGCCTGGCGACGCTGCTGTAGCTCGCGCAGGAGGGAGTGCCACAGCTGCATGTGCTTCGCTCTGCCCTCAAGTTGAGGCTCCTGACACAGGAGGATCATGGCCCTATTGTTAGCGTACAGGACTGGGGCAGAGCTAGGCCGCTCACCTAAGTCGGTAAGCAAGAAGGTTAGCCAGTGGAGCTCCTGTGCCGCCATGGCACCAGCGTAGATCTCAGCCTCGCACCTGGACTGGGCAACAGACGAGGAGCGAGTAGCTCTCCACGAAACAGCACCTGAACCAAGGCTAAAGCAGTAGCCCTAAGAGGACTTGAGAGTCTCAGCGTCGTCTGCCCAAGAAGCGTCTGTGTGCCCAGTAAGGACCACTTGTCTGCGTCCTCCCAGCACTAGCCCCATGCCTGATGTACTTGCAAGATAACGCAAAACCCTCTTAGCGGCAGACCAGTGCTGTAGTCGGTGTCTATCTGTGGCCACAAAGCAAGCCAAGATGCAGAGAGGGAATGCGAGATCTGGGCGAGTGCAAGTCATCAGGTACATGAGGCAACCCACCAGCTCTGCGTAAGGACCACTGGGCTCTACTGACTCCTAAGGAACTGGAGCTGAGAGCCTGTGGTCTACTAGCAGAGGTGTGGGCTATGCGGAGGAGAACAAAGGACCGAACCTCTGAAGGACCCGGCGCACCAAGTCTGACTGTGTGAGAGTGATGGTGCGTGCTGCTCTGTCCCTAGAGACCTGCAGGCCAAGGTAGTGGCGCAGCTCTCCTAGGTCAGTGCAGGTGTGTCTCTTCAGCAGCTTGGCCTTCACGAAAGCCAGTGCATCCCTGTCTACAGTAGCGAAGACCAGGTCGTCTACGTAAACAAGTATGTCGAACGGGGTCTGGCCAGCAGGAACAAAGAGCGAGGGGTCGGCAGAGGACGGAAAGAACTGCAAGTCAGCCAGGGTAGCACGCAGCGTGTCGTGCCACTTACGGGGCGCCTGTTGCATGCCGTAGAGTGGGCGCCGCAGGAGCCACTGGGATCCAGGAGGGAAGGTACCAGTGAAGCCCTGAGGACGGTGCAGGTAGACCTGCTCATGTAGGCTGCCCTGAAGAAAAACAGTGGAGAAGTCGAGGGAGTGTAACTCATAGTCGCGCTATGCTGCTACGTATAGCAGTGCCTGAAGAGTAGTCATCTTCGGGGTCGGCGCGAAGGTTTGATAGAAGTCCACCCACTCTCGCTGACTAAAGCCTCAAGCCACGTAGCGTGCCTAGAATACAGACGGCTCTCCAAGGGGGTGCTTCACTTTGAAGAGCCAGCGGCCATCGACTACGTTCACCCCAGGTGGTGGAACTGCAACGACGTAGGTGCCGATGGATCTCCAAGATGCCATCTCCTGCTCCATGGCAGCTATCCACTGAGAGGCCCAGGGTCCCAAGGTCGCCTCAGCGTAGGTGCGAGGGGTCGGGATGTCGAAAGCGTCTTGGTCACCCTCATGGACTAGCAGTATGGAGCAGAGATGGGGAGCAGCCTCTGAAGGGAAAGCAAGCTCGTACTGCCGGTCCTCCAAGACGTCATTGCCAAGAGCAGGAACACCCTCGACGGACGGAGGACATGCAGGGTCAGAGATGAGAGCGGTGGCGTAGTCAAGGCGGCGGGTAGAGGCGAAGTAAGCGACAAGGGCGTCAAGACGCGAATCAGGAACAGACGGGTCGGTAACGAGGGAGGCAAGGACCCGAGGAACAAGAGGGCGAGCAGCACGAAGGTAGTCAGACAAAGGGGGAGACGCGACAGCGAGTCACGACGGAGGAGGTGAAGGCAGGAGGGGAGGATGAGACACGTGGGAACGAAGCGACATAGGGTGAGAACGCTGAACAAGAGAGACAGGGCGAGCACGAGAGGGACGGCGAGACCAGACGTGGGACGGGGGCGTCGGGTCAGGAGACAGAGGAGGAGTGACAGGAGGGGATCGAGGGGGAAGGTAAGCCGGAGACGAGTCCGGAGGAGGGAACACAGGGCTGTAGATAGGAAGGGGAGGAGACGGGAAGAGTGGGGTAGAAGTGCGGTCAGGGGAGGGAAGGCCGAGCAGGCGGAGGGCGGACACCGGCGGCGACTGCTGCTGCGGCGGCTGCAAGACACCGACACTTGGACCGCCAGCTGTTCCACGGCTACCTCCGGAACACTCCACTCCAGCACCTCGAGACGGGACACCTTCAAGACCAGAAGCTCGCTCAGCACCAGCACCACCCCCAGGCCTGCAGGGACAAGCCACGATAGGAGCCCCAGGACTAGCACCTTCCTCAACGCCAGCATCCCCAGAAGGCACGAACTGCTGCTGCGGCGGCGGCGACGATGGCTGTAGCTACGACGGCGGCTGCGACTACGACGTAGGGCCACCAGAGTCAGCAGACTTCTCAACCGGGACAACCGACGGGAGGGGGGTGGCGTGAGGCACACCAGACAGGGCAGGGCGGGGAGGAGGGGGGGCAGGGGCGACCGGGGGAGGGGGAACCAGGAACAGTGGGGGGGTAACTGGGGGACCACGGTGGGGAAAGCGGTGGTAGAAGGAGACGGACTCGTCAAAGGTGACGTCGTGGGAGTGAAAGAAACGGTGAGACGGGGGGTGGTAGAAGTGCCTGTCAGACGAGCCAAAGGGAAAACCGAGGAAGACACAGGGGAGTGTGCGGGCAGTGAGCTTGTCCGTGCGAGAGGCACGAACGTGAGCAAGGCAGCCCCGGACGTGGAACGGAGACGCGTCACCAGGAGACCTGGTCCAGAGAAGGGTTGGCGAAACCTGCGGTCGCTGAGGGTGCGGCCACAGGTTAAGGTGGTGAGCGGTGTAACGGACAGCGAACGGCCACAGAAAATGGGGTGCACCAGCGTGGATCATGGAGGTACGAGCCACCTCCATGACCAAACCGATGCGTCGCTCAGCGACCCCATTCTGCTGCGGGAGTTCGGCAAGGTGAACGGCTGAGTGATGCCCTCCGCACGACAGAAACGCCCAAGGCAACCAGAGCTGAACTCACCACCGCGGTCAGAGTGGAGACGCAACACAGGGAGGCCGCGGTGCACACGCGCAGAGACAAGCCACGGGAGAAGAACGTCAGGCACGTCGGCCTTCTGCTCTAAGGGAAACACGGTGGTGTAACGATTGTAGTCGTCAACAAGGACGAGGAAGTAACGCTCACGACGCTGCCCATGGACAGGGGCAGGGCCCCAAACGTCCATGTGCAAGGTCTACAAGGGTGAGGTGGTGGGGAGGAACAAGCAGGAGTGAGGGGCACGGCGGAGCCGGCCCTCGACGCAAGGGGTGCACGGTGGCGCAGGTGAGGAGGGGAGTGCGGGGAACGACCCAGGGAGACCTAAAACAAGACCGTGCTGAGACATATGACGAAGACGAGGGAGGGCAGGGTGACCTAGACGGTGGTGCTACAGGAGTGTCGGGTGAGTAAGCGACCGACACGAGCAAGCCGCAGCTACCTGAGGAGACACAGTCAGCTGGGGAGACGTCCCAACCGGGGGGGGGGGGGGGGGGGGGGGGGGGTTTGTCCAGCGTGAACAGGCCGGACACCGGGTCCTGGGTGTGAGAGTATGACCCCGTTACACCACTTGTCCCTTTTCTTATTTCCTTCCTCTTTCATTCCTAAACCCTAAACCCTATACGCAGGGTGATTCTATCTTCTAGAAGGGTCTATTCCCTTAGGATAGGATAAACCTTGTTACCTGATGTACTATGGAAGTATAAAAGCGCCTTGTACTGATCGATAGTGCAACCTTTCCTCGACACATTCGATCCTATGACACTTGGTAATCAGAGCTTTTCTCACTCGACCGCGCTCAGCTAAGCAGCAGCAGCGGGGATCCTGCCTCGAAAAACCGCCGGGGGCGACCAATTCGACGCCGATTCTGGTAAGCACCAGCTCCGCGTTTTTTCAAATTACCCCCTCCGCGCGTGTTTTTGAACAGGATGGCGAACCTCGACAACGCCGAGGTTACCCAGCAGCTCTTCGCGCACATCGCAGCCCTTCAGGAGGAGATGCGAGCGGACCGCGAAGCGTGGCGAAACGAGTTCGAGCGAGTAACTCGACTCGCCGGAGTGCAACACGAAACGACAACGGCGACGACGCAGCAGTCGCAACAGTTTCTCGAGGCTCCGAAACTGCGCCTTCCTGAGCCGTTCGATCTGAGCGATAGGAACTCCGACGTCCGCAGATGGATCGCCGAGATGGAGATCTACTTCGCAGCTGTCGGATGGAGCTCGCCAGTCTGGGACGGTCAACGCGTACGACTCGCGGCGACACTGATGCAAGGGCCGGCACTCGAGTGGATTGGCGGCAACAGTACCTTCATCCACGGTGAAGCCACGTGGCAGCAGTTCCGCGCCGACCTGCTGAAACGATTCGAGCCGATAAATTCGAGTTTCCTTGCCCGGGAAAAAATTCATCGACACCGACAGTTCGGGAGTGTAGCGCAGTACATGCAGCAGATGGAGGAATTTTATAACCGCATTCCCGACCTGACCAAAGGGGAAAAAGTACAGTCGTACCTCGCCGGGCTGAAGACCGAAGTCAAACGACAGGTGGCAGCGTCAAACTACGCGAGCTATAGTGACGTCGTATCGGCCGCGGAGCGCTTCGACATGGTCAACGCTGGAACACGACGGACGCACGTCGGCAGTACGCAACAGGGCGACCGCTCGGCTCACCCCACGTTCGCCGACCCGATGGAAGTCGACAGATTTGAAGGGCGGCCACGTTCGAAAAAACACCAACTACACGTGTGATTTTTGCGGGGTGCCGGGTCATCGAATCTTCGACTGCAACAAAATGAAAACCGCACGCGCAGAATATCGGGCACGCAACAGTGGCGGAATTCCTTCGGCCAATCAGAAGCCAAAAAACGGGACTCGCCAGTGATTGCGGATCTAGCTGGCAAAAATAAAAAGATCCGGAAGCGGCCGCGAGATTCCGAAAAAATCAACTTCGACGAAGCTGATTCGACGCGAGAAGGAGGAAATGATGGGGGAAAGTCTCCACCCCACGACCAGTCTTTGCCAGGGAAAATCGCCGAGGAAAAATACGACTCCGCGAAAAAAGACTCTGCCGAGACAGGGAAACTCCTTGAAGACCCAAGAAATTATAAGGATTCGTTAAAGTTATCTTACAAAGATGCTTTAATGAAAACTTATGATTTTTGAGGAGCTAGAGCCTTGGAGAAATTTCGGGAGGGACTCCAAAAGAAGCAGACAACTGTGGAGATTATACCGGTACCGGACAACTTGGGGACCAAATTTAAGGAGTGTGGAAAGAAGTCGACCTTTCCACGGAGTCAACGTCCTCTCCCGACACCAGCCCACAACGACCACCCGTTCCCCAGGGAAGACGTCGGTGGAGCTGAAGCAGCTCAAGAGGAAGCTAGGGGTCTACAAGAAGCTGCACAAACCCCGAATTCCTTCTCCTACGGATGCATCCAGTTCTTCGGCATCAATGACGCGCACAGTCGTCAAGGAAACTACGGGCCCTGGAGAAGAGCCGTTCTCCAAGCAGCCTTGGCCAGCTGCCAGCTCAGGAGTAGATAGCAACACAAAGGTGTGTACGGAACATTGGGATGTACCCTATGACCCAATCAATGAGACTATCTTTGGGTACTCCGAGCAACGCCTGCCCCTCGTGCTCGAGGTCATCTGCAAAGGACGACGCCTCCAAGCACTCGTGGACAGCGGAGCATCACACACCGTCTGCAACAAAGTAGTAATCGACCGACTTCGGGAAGAGTACAAGCCATTAGCATTCTCTGCAACGATGGTGGACGGCAGCAAGTTACCAGTATACGGCGAAGCAGTGCTACACCTACAAATCGGACCACTGCGCTGGAGACCTGCTCTCCCCATCACCAACATAAAAGGGCTTGACCTGATCTTCGGGCAAGACTTCCTAAAAAGATTCAACCCCGAGATCAACTGGGTGAACCGCACCGCAAGCATCTACAACAATGGACGGAGAGTACAGCTACCCAACTGGGACGATACTAGAGATATCCCAGTGGAGACACTCGCCAGATTCGAGAAGGACGTGAAGCGAACCGACACCGGGTTCCTGGCGATAGCTACAGCAGTGGAGAACGACGGAGAGAAAGCCTCGGAACCTCCAGAAAAAATCAAGGACTTACTGAAGGAGTTCCAAGACATTCTTCCTGACGATCTTCCGAACGAGCTACCGCCATACCGAACGCATCAACACGAGATCGTGGAGGAACCGGGATCGAAGCCGACCTTCCGAGCACCATACCCGCTCAGCCCTACGGAGCTGACCGACATGAAAAAACAGATCGAGTATCTCCTAGCCAAAGGACTCATCCGGCCATCCACTTCGCCATACGGTGCCCCAGTACTCTTCACACTGAAACCGGACGGAAGCCTGCGCATGTGCATCGACTACCGAGCTCTTAACAAGCAGACCATCAAGAATAAATATCCGATACCGCGAATCGATGACCTGCTTGACCAGCTTCGGGGAGCTACGGTATTTTCCAAACTGGATCTGCGGTCCGGATACTGGCAGATACGGATGGCGGACAACTCTATCCACAAAATTGCTTTCCGAACTCGGTACGGATCTTACGAGTATTTGGTAATGCCGTTCGGACTCACCAACGCACCGGCAACGTTTCAAGCCGAAATGAACCACATTCTACGACCACTTTTGGACGAGTGCGTGGTGGTGTACCTGGACGACATCCTCATCTACTCGCGCGACATGAAGCAGCACGTCAAGCACCTACAACGCGTCTTCGAAATTCTTCGACGAGAAAGGTTCTATGTCAAACTGTCCAAGTGCGAATTCGCCCTTGAGAAGGTCCAGTTCCTAGGACACATGGTGAGCGCTCAAGGAGTTCACGTCGACCCCAAGAAAATCGAAGCCGTACGTACGTGGAAGACACCCGAGAACGTGAAGGAGTTGCAGCAGTTCCTAGGCTTCGCTAATTAGTACAACAGGTTCGTGCCACAGTATGCGAAACTCGCAGCACCCCTCACGAATCTGCTGAAGAAGAACACGCCCTATAAATGGGAACCAAAGCACCAGGAAGCCGTGGAGCAGCTGAAACAAGCACCCACGTCCGCACCGGTACTCATCTTGCCAGATCCCGAACGCGACTACGTAATCGAAGCTGACGCCAGCGACCAGGCAGTGGGAGCAGTCTTAATGCAAGACCAGGGGAATGGACTGCAACCAATCGCCTACCATAGCAAGAAACTACATGGAGCAGAACTAAACTACCCGATACACGACAAAGAGGCCCTTGACATCGTCATCGCCTTCAAAGCATGGAGATGCTATCTCGAAGGAAGAAGAACAACCGTCTACACTGACCACTGCAGCCTGAAATACTTGAAGACACAACCCAACCTTTCCAGGCGGCAGGTCCGGTGGATCGACTTCCAAGCCCGGCCACAAAAACAAAGCAGACGCTCTTAGCCGGCCTGCACACGTTGCCGCCATTCAGATTGAAGGGATGAATCCACTACTCAAGGGACTCTTCACACACGGGTACGCCATCGACCCCGAAATCCCCTTGGCGGAAAAGCGACATTTGCTACAGTGGGACAGTGACATCGCGTACCGGAAAGGATCAACGAAAATTTGGGTACCCAATTACCCTCCTTTGCGCCAGTTACTACTCGAAGAATACCACAACGTCCTATATGCCGGACACTTCGGTAGCAACAAGACGCTCACCGGTATCGCCAAACACTACTACTGGCCCCACGTGGCAGATGACGTACAGAAATTCGTCACCTCGTGTGATACATGTCAGCGGATGAAGAGCAGCAAGCAGAAAAAGGCGGGACTACTGCAGCCTCTTCCTGTCCCAGAACAGCCATGGCAAGTGGTTAGCCTGGACTTCATCACCGGGTTACCACCTACCACCAGCAGTCATGACGCAATCCTTGTCGTCATCGACAAGTTCTCCAAAATGGGACACTTCATCCCGACACACACGACGGCACGCACCGAGGAGACAGCACAACTCTTCGTTCGTCACATCATCTCACAGCATGGCATTCCAACCACACTCATTTCCGACCGAGACCCTAAGTTCACTAGCAAGTTCTGGAAGGAACTTATGTCTCTTCTCGGAACCAAACTCGCGATGTCATCCGCATACCATCCGCAGACAGACGGACAGACCGAGTGCCTCAACCAAATTGTTGAGCAACTCCTCCGCGCAGCCTGCAAGGATGACATCTCCAAATGGGGCTTGCATCTGCCCGTCCTGGAGTTTGCCTACAACAATGCCACACATGCCGCTACTGGACAGACGCCGTTCTTCCTGTGCTATGGACGCCACCCACTCACACCACAGAAACCGACCACATCCGCTACAGTACAACCTGCCCATGATTTCATCACAACCATGCATCAGCTTTGGGATCGGACCCACAAGCGCCTCATCGACATTCAGCAGCAACAAAAGCGCCAGGCCGATCGCCATCGCAACAACCACACCATCACGGTGGGAAACCAGGTGCTTCTTGACACACGCAACCTAGACATCAGCCACCTCCCATCTAAACTGCGACCTCGCTTCTGCGGGCCTTTTCTCGTTGAAGCACAGGTTACTCCTGTTACCTTCCGCTTGCGTCTGCCAGCCACCTGGAAGATTCACAATGCCTTCCATGTCCAACTTCTGAAGCCCTATCGGGATCCGAACACGATCTTTGTCGGATGCCAACCGCCGCCGCCGCCACCCGTCCTCGTCCAGAATGAACCCGAGTACGAGGTTGCGTCCGTGCTGGCACACCGCCGACGTCGGAATGGCGCCGTGGAGCTTCTCATCCGTTGGAAGGGCTATGATCCTTCTGAGGACAGCTGGGTCCCTGAGTCCGACATGGGTAACGCCCGTCGTCCTCTGCATGACTACCTTGTCAAGCAGGGTGTTTCTTCTACCACCCAGCTTTGAGGGGGGGAAGTGTGAGAGTACGACCCCGTTACACCACTTGTCCCTTTTCTTATTTCCTTCCTCTTTTATTCCTCTTTTTATCTCATCTCATTTGGTTTCCTATTCTCCATTTTCCATTAACCTTTGGTTTATCCTGCTATTATAGTTATATTACCGACCAGGCTTGGGATGTACTGGTGTGCTATCTGGCGTAATCCTGCCGTAATCCCTTAAAGCCAATAGCCTCGCGTGGCTATACGCAGGGTGATTCTATCTTCTAGAAGGGTCTATTCCCTTAGGATAGGATAAACCTGGTTACCTGATGTACTTTGGAAGTATAAAAGCGCCTTGTACTGATCGATAGTGCAACCTTTCCTCGACACATTCGATCCTGTGACACTGGGGGAACGTGGTGAGGGGAGCACCAGTGGCGGCCTCGGTACAGACCGTGTACTGCTCGTGACCAGGGAACGTAGTGGTGATGCCAAGGTCCTAAAGGCAGCCGACACCAACTAGGTTCCTAGAGAACTAGGGGATGTGCAGGCCGGTAAGGGAGGCTGAAGGAGCTGTTGGACAGGGAAGGGTAGGTGAGCTACGAGCTAGGACAGGACCGAAGGAAGGGTTAGCTAGGGATACTGCGGCAGGAGCGACAAGTGGCATGCGAGTAGTGGAGTCCCGGAAGAAGCACCGGGAAGAGCCGGAGTCAAGGTGAAGGAGAGCGCTGCAGTGGTGGCAGCAGTCGAAGAAGCAGGAGAGGAGCCTAGACTAAACAAAACAGGGATCCTACGCCTGACGCAGCAGGGGGGTCTGAGCTAGGCACACCGACGCTAGGCAACACGGGGTAAGCGGAACCAATCACACTAGAGTCATCAACATACAGCACATACAACGCAGAACTAATCTCATCCATGTCCATATCAAAGATCTGAACACCCCGACGAAGCAAACTGAGCCAGTCGGGGAGGTCGGGCGACAGGCAGAAGCGCAGACGAAGCAGGTCGTCCAGGCTACTGAAACAGCGGGGGGGGGGGGGTGTGACCGAGCTTACTGCACATGAGGCCACGGCGAGGCCCGGTCTGGAGCTGGTACTGGCAGTGCGCATCACCCGACCCACCACCCAACGTCACGCCGTGCGCACGACCACCGTGACCGCCACCACCACCAGCACCGAGCCACTCGGGTGGAAGACAACCAACCCGCCGCTGCTGCTGCTACTGCTACTGCGACGGCTGCTGCTGCTGCTACTGCTGCAGTGGCTGCTGCGGCTGCTACTGCTGCGACGGCTGCTGGTCGAGCGGTGGAACCTGCTGCTGCGATTGAGACTGCTGCTCGATGGTGCTAGGCCCAGCACCGTCGTCAGCACCCTCAACGGACGACCCGGCTCCACCACCTCCTCCGCCCCCACCACCGCCGCGCCCAGCCTTGGGGCGGTAGCCCTTTCCAGGACGAACCTGTACTGCCGCGGCTGTCTTAGCCACAGCAGCAGAGCCGTCAGAGAAGGTGCACTGAGCGGGCGCACAGCCGTGGAAGATAGAGACCGGCACAATACCGCTGGATTGGGCGATAGAGCGCTGGCGGGTCTCTATGGCAGACAGGGTGTCGACAAAGTCAGTGAGGGTGAGTTCGGCAGGATGAGTACTGAGAAAGTGATCGCGGGCAAGTAGCAAGGCGGTCAGGGAGGCGAGTGGCAAGCAGGTAGAGGGTAGCGCAGAGGGGGGGCTGGAACACGCGAAGCTGAGCCTCAGTGCAGGCAGAGCGCCAGGTCGAGTCTAGCGAGCGCAAGTGGGTGGCTAGGTCAGCGACAGTGGGGAATGATGGAAATCGTGCAAATCTGGAGAGAAGTAATTAGAGATTGAGTCTGACGACCTCAACGGAACATTGCGTGCAGCTCAGGTAACTTCTAGAAATGACCTTATACGCGTTGGAAAGGTCTTAATCTCTACTTTCCATAATGGTAAAGCTCGTTTATAACCAAGATCTGAGCTGCCGATTATGGCGAAATCAGTGTGAGGGGATATTCTGGTAATTTGGCTTGGCAGCCATGAATCACCTAGTAAAAACGAGAAGGGAAGCAGTTCAATCTGGAAAAGTTCGAGTATGTGATTATCAAACACCACCAACCCTTGCCCTAGACCAAACCCCAAGACTCTCAAGTGCCACAACCGCAACATCAAAGATGTTGTAGTGGGTTTGAGGTTGTATGGGTCGGAAAGGTAACGAGTTCAAACCTTGCCAACCAACCCAAGTTCTTTTGCCCAAATCCCAATAGCCCACAACCAGCTAGAGCAAACTACACCACAGAACACTACACATTTATCAGGGAAGACGCGAGATCAGGGAACAGTAGAGGCAAGATCAGGCGATCGACGGAGGCAGAAGACAGGGTGGAATAACGCTCAATAACAACATCTAGAAACTCCTGGGCGGTCCTGACCGACCTAATGCGGGGACGCTCAGACAGGGGAAGGGCATGACTTATGGCTAGCTGTGCAACAGCGTCACGCGACAACCAGACCGAGTGGGCAAGGGCAGCGGCTGCAGCGGACTCACGCTCAGCGGACGAGGGGTCAGGAGACACTGCAGCGGGGGGGTCAGGGCAGGGGAGGGTACGAAGAGCCTCTCTAGAAGGCCGTTACGATGTCCATTTGCTTCACCACCCATCCTTTGATGGCCGCCGTGGCGAAGAGAGTTCGAAGGGTTGTACCCTTCACCACAGGAGCATATACTTCATTGTAGTACTTCTTCTCCTGCTGCTGGTACCCCTTGGCTACAAGTCTGCTCTTGTAGCGCTCATTGATGCCGTCGGCGTCGGTCTTGTGCTTGAAGAGCCACTTGGAAGAAACCGCCTTACGCCCCGGAGGTAGGTTCACCAAGTCAAAGGTGTCGTTCTCAATGATGCTCCCCATTTCTTCATCTGAGGCCTTCTTCCACTCCTTCCCATTGGGGCCCTCCCAAGCCTCCTTGGGATTTGTAGGCTCCCCCGGTATCTCCACCGGAGAGAAGAAGGCAAAAGCGCACTCCTCGCTTTCATCTTCCGCATCATCGCCTAGCATGAGAGCCGAACCGATCAAGGTTGAGTTGGCTGGTCCTCCAAGCCGGTCATAGCTCAACCTATTGGGGGGCTGAGTCCTCCTTCTCCCCCTTCCTTCCTCCTCTGCTGCAGGGACTTGAATGCTCTCATGGCGTTGCGGTAAATCTGGTTGGTTCGCGCGAGCACTTGTAGCACAAGGCGGAAGTGATGGTGCACGCTCATCACCTTGCTGCACCTCCTCCTCTTCTTCTCCCCCATTCATTTGAGGAGATTGCCTTGTGATTGTGCTGCTGCTACTCAGCTCCAAGGGCAGCTCCACATGCTCCAAGCCAGTACTCTTCACCTCTCCAAGCTGCACACCAATCTTTGCTTGGTTCTCCGCCTTCCACTCCTTGTACGGTAATTTCTCCATGAACTTGAAATCTCTGCTCACCAAGAACTTCTTGGTAAATGGGTCCCATAGAAGCCATCCCTTGCTGTTTTGAGCCATGCCCAGGTGCACGGCCCATGTTGCCTTGGCATCAAGCTTGTTGTGCCGAAGTTTCTTAGGCACAAGTGCCATGCACATGCACCCGAACACCCGAAGCATATCCACCTTCTGCTTCCTTCCAATCCACTCCACATAGGGCACCCATTTTTCTTCTCCCACATGAGTCAAGGCTCTGTTCTTGGCCACACAAGCATGCCGCACCGCTTCCGGCCAAAAGTAATTGGGTAGACCGGCTTCAATGAGAAGTCCCTGAGCCGTATCCGTGAGTGTCCGATTCGCACGCTCGGCGATGCCGTTCATTGCAGGAAAGTAGGGCATGGTAAGAGAGTGTCTTATGCCCTGCTTCTTCAGCCAAGTTGAGAAGTCCTTGCTCAGGAACTCTCCCCCACGGTCTGTGCGAATCGCCTTCACAAGCCGGTCTTGTTGCTGTTCCACCATCGGCAACCAATCGGTCTTCACCGTCTCAGCTAGATCACTCTTCTTGGGCAGCACATACACCCAGGTCATGCGAGTGTAGACATCCACAATGGTGAGGAAGTACTCAGCTCCAACAGCTCCAAGCTTCAAGGGGCCCACCACATCCATCACCACCTCATCAAGTGGTGTCTTCGCCGTTGTCTCCAAGCTATGGAACGGGTAGCGGGTGAACTTGGCTTGCATGCATGTTGGACAGCCAAGCACCTCATTGGGCTCCCCCTTAACACGTATCCTACTGACCATCTCTTGCTTAACTATCTGCTGCAAAATGGGCAATGCCACATGCCCCATTCGCCGATGCAAGGTCAGCCAATCACACTCTCCCGTAGCGGAAGTCGGGTTAGAGAAAGCGGCACTCGCAATTGTGCCCCACAAGCTCTCTCCTTTCTCCTTTGCCGCTGCTGATTTGCTGATCTTAGGCTTCTCCTCATTATTTCCACCACCTTTGGCTGCTGCACTACTCTCCTTGGGTTCACACGCCTTGCTGGTCTCTCCAAGATTGCATTCCTTTGAGTCGCTCTTGGTGTCACTTTGCTTTCCGTCATCACCGCCACCAACCGCTTCACTCTTGGTGCTGACGCTTGCTGCCACTTGCCTCTCTTTAGGCATAGGTACCACTGGGATTTGCCACATCTCATTGTAGATGTCCTTGTCCTCATGAAGGTCCCAAAGCTTCCGCTCTCCAAGCCTCGCGGTATAGGTTTTGGATCCCTTGGAAGATGTGTCCATGCCGGCCTTTTGCAAACGCCGCACGGAAATCAGGTTGGCTGCAAGGTTGGGCACCCAAAGCACGTTCTTGAGGCCCACCATCTTCCCATCAGCACCCTTGAATATGGCGTTGCCCATGCCTTTCACCTCTGCTCGCTGCCCAAAGCCGATGTAACATGCTTGACCGGCGACGGTTCGAGTTCGGTGAGCAAGTCCGCACGAGGTGTCATGCTATAGGTGGCGCCGCTATCGATCACCCAAAAGTCCAGAGAGTGAAGGGTGACCTTTTCCACAGTAGCTGGCTCCTCAAAACCTTCCACACCTCCTGCTGCAGCTGCCGCTTGCGTGGAGACAAAGAAGAATTGGCCCGGGTATCGACCTTCACTCGAGTACTTGTCGTAGTCTCCACCTTTCATGCTTGCTGCTTCGCTTCCACGACCACCACGGCCTCCACGACCTCCGTCTCTTCCTTCCCTTGCTCCTCTGCCCTCTTGGCCTTGAGAAAGGGTCCAACCATCAGGCAATTTGAAGCAATCTCTCCACATGTGGCCGGTCTTGTGGCAAAAGTAGCATTCGCCATCAAATCAACCGCACCCACGCCCGTAGCCATTATTGTTGTTGTTGCTGCCATATCCTCCATTGCAACGGCCTCCATTGAAGTTACTGCTGCCAAATCTGCCTCTTCGCCCTCTGCCCCTTCCACGGCCGTGCCCACGGCCCATGCTTGCAACTCCGGCACCATCGGGACCCGTCAATTCACGACGGCGGAAATCTTCTTGCAAGATTTCTCGCTTCACATCTTCGAGCGAGAGGCGGGGCAGATCTCGATTTAGGTTGATGATGAGTGAGGACCATGAGTCCGGAAGTAAGGCCAGCAGCTTGGTCTTCTTTTGAAGGTCACTATAGTTCAGGTCAGCTCCTTCGAGCCGTGTCAACAAGTCGAAGAATTTCTGCACTCCTTCCTCCACCGGTTCGCCTTCGTCAATTCGAAGTGCTGCCATTTGCCGCTCCAAAACCACAGCCACCGCCGCTGTTGCAGGAGCGTGTACACCCTTGAGAGCAGCCAATGCCTTTGGTCCCTTTGCTGGTTCACGCTGAAATGGCTTGATATGACGGATTTGGCTGCTCCCCAACGCTTGCCCAACTAGAAGGTAGTCTTGTGCGCTCTTCCGCACCCACGGGCTCTTCTCCGGGTCGTTCTCGGGGCGCTTCTCCGTTCCTTCCATCACCTCCAGTAGATCATAGTGGTCAAAGATGTTCTCCATCTTGAAGGACCACTCAGCAAAGTTGTCACCGTTGAACTTGTCAAGGCCAAACACTCTAGGCTCATCCCTAGAGGGCCCAAGGCTAGGTTGCACGGGAGCAACGTGTGGATCTTGGTGTTGACCTTGTGCTTGGGCGATTTCTCTGCCTCCAACACCTCTGCCACCCTCTTCCTCAGCTCTAGGCATGGTCGAGATCGCTCCAAGGGGCTCTGATACCACTTGTTATTAATCACAATAAGCTCAGATGTGCCTAAAATGAGAGAAATTGTGCACAGTCAGAATTCCGTCAGACAGCTTCAAATATTGATGGCGAACTGATCTGTGCCTCAAACGGTGATCTGTAAATTGGATCTGGAGCGCGTTGCTGTCCCCTATTCGCAGCAAGTTGAATCATAAAATTCCATGAAGATTTGACGATGCTATAGCGGTTTTACTGGCAGAAGGTACAGCAACCACTGAAGTCTTAGGAGTACAAACTTAGCAAGTAGAGTTCGAGATGGAGATGATTCCCAGCCTCTACATACCCCAAGAGCCGAGGTCCAGGTTGGTGGTACACCACCACAGAGTCCCCAACCATGAAGAGTCTCGAAACAAACCCTCCAAGGGGCTACACCAAGTGAAATGTAACACTACACGAAGTAGTTTTACTATTTTCACTATTTCATATTTATCCGTGTCCCCTGGGCTTGAAATCTTGAGCTCTTGGTCTTGGTTCTGCAAGATAAATTCTTCTTGACTTGATGGGGGCTTGCTGCAGACACCTGCGACGTGATGGACACTTCACACTCGACAAAATAGAAAAAACACATGCGACACGCACACGACGACTTGACATGCGGGTTGTGAAAACTCGCTAATGTCTTGACCGACACAAACCACATTGTGATACACCATTCAAACACACACACAAGCACTAGATAGCAATAACATAGACTCACAATTCATTCCATGCCATGCATCCACACACACAAACAAGGACGACAAGCCGAGTGCAAGCCATAGGGTTGCACCAACAAGGGCTGCAGCGGAATCACGTTCAGCAGACGTGGGGTCAGCGGGCAGCGCAGCAGGGGGGTCAGGACAGGGGAGCGTACCGTCAAGGTGGACAGACAAGGAGTGGCCGTCCTGCCGCTGCCCAGTGAGGTGACGGCGGAGGTCGACGAGCCATGTGTCAAACTCGATCGGCTGACCCTCCGCGTCAAACCGCAGCACAGAGTCCGCCATCAGGGGCGATGCAGCTGCGGTTCAGGGCGGTGCGGTGCAGTGCGGTGTAGTGCGATGCACTGCGGTGCAGAGCGGTGCCGTGCGGTGCAAGGCGATGCAGTGCGGTGCAGTGTGGGGCAAGGAGGTGCAGTGCGGTGCAGAGAAGTGCCGGGCGGGGACGGGCCGGGGACGGGTCGGGCGCAGGCCGGGGACGGGGCGAGCGCAGGGGCCGGCTACGGAAGGGCGCGGGAGCCGGCGACGGAACGGGCGGGGGGGCCACTACGGGCAGGCGCGGGGGCCGCTACGGACGGGCGCAGGAGGGCCGCTATGGAGGGGGCGCAGGAGCCGCTAGAGATGGGCGTGGGGGGCGCTACGGGCGGGCACGGGGGCCGCTACGGACGGGCGCGAGGGCCGGCTGCGGACGGGCGGGGGGGGGCGCTACGGACAGGCGCGGGGGCTGGCTGCGGACGGGCGGGGGGGCTGCTACGGAACGGGCGCGGGGGCCGCTACGGAACGGGCGCGGGGGGCGGCTAAGGACGGACGCGGGGACCGCTACAGACGGGCGGCGGGGCGCTACAGACCGGGCGCGGGGG
>BQMB01000554.1:0-141013 GCA_027943415.1 Closterium sp. NIES-67 | reverse complement strand
AAAGCGGCAATCGAGTCGCTGTGCGACTCGATAAACCGTTGCTGTAACTGTATTCTACAACTGTTTTCTTATCTTCTATATATTGCTGTATGCTTGTTTCTTTAATTAATCACTTGTTCTCACATACTAGTACGGTACAAGGGTTCAACCGTCTCAACTTCCGCTGCACTACTCAAAGTCTCAAGTCTTCACAGCTGGGACTTAGTCTCTGAAAGGATCCTAAGGGCTTTTCTCAGCCCAATAATAACAATTGACATCTATACATGTACCTGTATTTGGCATGTGAGTTCCAGCATGTTGCTGGTGTTGTTTACGAGAGACAGGTCACAGGGGGGTTGTTGTCAAGCATACATTCTAGGTGTACTATAGAAAAAGAATACTCATTAAATCAATCAGCCTTTGGCCTTTGTTTTGGCATTGGTAGTACCTCTACTGGCAACCACCCCCTTCCCTACTGGTCTACTCGTTTTGGCATCTAGAGGATTCTGTTGCACCGTCGCTTCAGGGCTTTCTCTTCCCGAAGCATTAACACTCGCTATCCCTGACCTGCTGCCATGTGCAGGCAGCTGGCTTTTCCCAGTACCTTCTACACCGCCAGCAGCACTTTGTTGCTTCAGCCCAGAATCTGCCATGCTTCCTTTGTCCTGGCCCTTCTGCACCTCTTGCTGCGTCGCCTTGTGCGGCTGCTGGTGCTGTGGTACTTGGTCTTTGCGCCCACTGGTCTCCATGGTTTCTTCCTTCCCACCTACTTTCACGTTTTTCCCACCTCTTACAGGGCCCTCTCTCCCACCTTTGCCCTGGGCTACACCTTTCCCTGCTGTTGCACTAGCAGCAATTTTTGCTGCACCACCCACTGCCTTCACTTTACTGCTTGCAGCGGACATCTCAACACTAGATCCCGCCTTGTGGGCTGTTGCTGACGCCTCTGCAGCCTGTCTCCCCTGTGCACTGCCACTGTCAGCCGCAGCTGCTTTCCCACCTTCAACTCTCCCTGATTGCCCTTCCTTCCCAGCTACCTTCATCCCCTGCCCCGTTGCTGCTTTACCACCTGTTACTCTTGCTGCTGTCTTGCTGCCTGCTGCTGCTGCTGCTGCTGCTGTGCCTGTGATGCTACGCACTGCAGGACTGCTGACTTTAGGAGTCAGAGCAGCACCCTTGCTTGCTGCCACTGCACTGCCTGAAGCAGCTCCAGCCTTTCCTCTGCCACCTGCTGCCTGCTTGCTACCCACCACCTCTGCCCTCTTGCCCCCCTTGCCACTGCTCACGTGCCCCTTGGCCCCCATATCCCCTTGAGCCCCGCCCCCTCCCTGCTTAGCTGGTACTGCCACCACCACCTCCTTCCCTGCACCTGCAGTGCGGCTGGCATTCCTTTGAATATCACCATGCTCACCTGGCACAGTCTTGCCCTTCCCTGACTGCCCCCCTGTGCTTCCTCCTGCCACCGCTGCACCCTGCTTCTTCACTCCTGAACCACCAGCCACTGTTCCCCTTCCTGCAGTTGCTGCTGATATTCCCACTCTGTGCTCACCCGAACCACCTGATGCTGCACCCGAACCACTTGATGCTGAACCCGAACCACCTGATGCTGCACCCGAACCACCTGATGCTGCACCCGAACCACCTGATGCTGCACCCGAACCACCTGATGCTGCACCCGAACCACCTGATGCTGCACCCGAACCACCTGATGTTGCACCCGAACCACCTGATGCTGCACCCGAACCACCTGATGCTGCACCCGAACCACCTGATGCTGCACCCGAACCACCTGATGCTGCACCCGAACCACCTGATGCTGCACCCAAACCACCTGATGCTGCACCCGAACCACCTGATGCTGCACCCGAACCACCTGATGCCGCACCCGAACCACCTGATGCCGCACCCGAACCACCTGATGCCGCACCCGAACCACCTGATGCTGCATCCAAACCAGCGACTGCTTTACTTCTCTGCTGCGTTCCTGCCACTGCTGCCATCACCTTGCCTCTGCCCTCTCCTCCATCCCCACCCCCTTGCCCCTCAAAGCGAACAGCAGCAGCAAATGAGTTGGCTTCATTCTTAATCTCAACGCCATCCTCTCGTCGCACACCCGTGCGCTCTGGTTGCCTGTCCCCTCCCACCTTGCCCTGCTCCCCTGATTCCTTCCCCAATGCACCTGTCCCACCACCTTCCTTCATCCCAGCCAAACTCCCCTCCTCCTTCTCCTTACCCCCGCCCTCCACCTCTCCTTTGCCTCCATACTTCCCCTCTTCTATTGCACCTTCCTTCTCTCCACCTTTTTCCTCCTTCCCTTCTGTCTTCCCTTCCGTCCTCCCCTCCGTCTTCCCATCCGTCTTCCCATCCGTCTTCCCCTGCGCCTGCTTCTTCTTCTTTTTCGTCTTCTTCTTGTCCTTGTGTTTCCACGGCTCTGTGAAGCTGATCTCAGTGTCATTTGAGTCCGTGGGGAAGTCGGGCCACAGCCGCTCCCGCTTGGTCACATCAACATGCATGGCGTCCCACTCCCTCTCCTCCATCTGCCCCTCGTCATCTGCTTCACTTGCCGCTTCCAGCCTGCCACCAGCGTCAGCAGCAGCACCAGCGCCAGCGGCATTAGCAGCAACAGTACCAGCAGCGTTACCAGCACCAGCGGCATTAGCAGCAGCAGCATCACCGGCGGCGGTGGCAGCAGCAGAGGTGGCAACAGCTGGAACGGCTGTGGTGTTTGCTCCACTTGTCGCTGCCACGGCCCCAATGGCAACACTACCGGCACCGCCAGCACTGCCGGCACTGCCAGCCCTGCCAGCAACATCACCAGTGTGAATCGGTGTGTGAAGCGCAACAGCAGCAGCAGCAGATGATGAAACCGTGGCAGCCCCAGCAGCAGCAGTAGTGGCAGCACGAGACACAGAGCCACCACCAGCAGCTGCACCAGCAGCAGCAACAGTACCCCCTTGCCCCACACCACGCCCAACAAACCCCACCCCTGCCATCCGCCCCTCCCCCCTCTGCTGCCCCTGCTGCTTCCCCTTCGCCCCTGCTGCCCCCCCTGTCCCTGGCGAGACCTGGCGCAGGGCCCAGTGGGGGGGAGGGCGACAGCCACGGGAGGCGAAGCTGCAGGGCGGGCAGGTGTCAGGGGGAAGCGAGGCAGTACTGGTGGCGGAGGAGTTGAAAAGGGAAGAGCTGGCGGTGCAGCGAGCACAGTCCTGCTGCGACGCATGGCACTCTGCAGGGGTGGTTAGAGGGGAGAGCAGGGAGGAGAGGGGAGAGGCGAGGGTGGGAAGGAACATGGGGGTGATGGGTAATGCAACATAAGGGGAAATGTGAGGGCGGTGCAAGGGGAATGCGGGAGGGCAACTGGCACATGGAGCAAGAGGGATTGAGGAGAGAGGTCGGTGAGTGGGTGAGGTGCGATGGCAGGGAGAGAAGATTGGGGAGAGAGTATAAGGGAGGGCATGTGATGTAACGACGCAGGCACATGGGGGGCATGAGAGGCACAGAGCAAGACCCCTCTCCCACCTCTTTCACCCTGTTCTCACCTCTCCAGCCTGAGCCCCATGCCGCACACAACCCACATGCCTCCCTGCCCCCGTGTCTCACCTGCCCCCATGTCTCACCTGCCCCCATGTCTCACCTGCCCCCATGTCTCACCTGCCCCCATGTCTCACCTGCCCCCATGTCTCACCTGCCCCCATGTCTCACCTGCCCCCATGTCTCACCTGCCCCCAAGTCTCACCCTGCCGCCACGCCTCACCTGGCACGCACGGCTCTCTGAATCTAAGGAACCCGGCATCAGCCAGCGCAATGAGCGTCGCACGCTCCCGCTGCTCCCGCCATGCCTTGCTGCTGCGATGGCACGGGTCGTAGTAGTGGTACGGCGCTGGGTAGTGCGGCGCCGACTGCGAGGAGATGGGAGATAAGGGGGGGTGGGGGGAGCGGGGAGGAGGTGGGAGGGAGGGTGTGGATGAGGTAGGAGCTACAGGGTGTAAGGTTGGAGGGTGGAGAGGAGAACGAGTGAGGCGTGCATAGCAGGGCGGAAGCGCGAGTGAGGCAGGTGTGGCAGGAAGTGACTCACAGTGAAGCCGTAAAGTGTGACGTGCTGGCAGCGCTGCAGCGCTATGAACACAGCTATGAAGCCCGCCGTGGGAGCGTGGCCGGCATTCCTCGTCACGTACTGCATGAAGGCGTGGTGGATGGGGTACGTCTGCACCGTGTAGGACCGCTTGCGTGCCTGGCGGGGACAGCACGGACACGCACATGGATGGCATGCACATGGATGGCATGCACAGGGACCCACATGGGGAAGGGGAAGGGAAGGGGGGATGGGGGGATACGGGGAAATGTGGGTGGGAGACCATAGACGAGGGCACGAGGTGGGGATAAGGTGAAAGCAGCAAATGGGCCTAGGGAGGAGGCGGGGCGCGAGGCGGGGTCTGAGTCGCCTGAAAACAAGAGGGGGGAAAGGGGCGGAGGGTGGGGGGCGAGGGGGTGGGGGCGGAGGGTGGGGGGCGGGGGTGTGGGGGCGGGGGTGTGGGGGGCGGGGGTGTGGGGGGCGGGGGTGTGGGGGGCGCGGGGTGGGGGGCGGGGGTGTGCAGGGCAAGGTGGGAGTGGAGGGGGGCATGTGGCGCGCTTGCGATGCAGGCCCAGGCAACAGGGAGAGCACACGCCAGGCACGAAAGAGACACACGGGCAGTAGGGCTGGAAGGGATGGAGGGATGGAGGGATGGAGGGATGTGTGCGTGGCAGGGCACTGACCGTGATGAGTCCCTGTGCCGTGTTGCGCGACACAATGGGCACCAGCACCTTCTCATCGCGCTCCTGCCGCCACACCACCAGGAGGGGGTAGGTCAGAGCGGGTTGGTTTGAATGTAAGGAGGGTGTTCGAGAGATGAGAATGCAAGCAGGAGTCAAGGGATGCACGAGACAGCAACGACCACGGGAGAGCAGGGACGGGGAGAAGCGAAGGGAGGGAAGGAGAGAAGAGAGAGAGATGCAAGGGAAGACAAGCGAGGCGAGATCCAAGAGAGGGAGGAGTGGAAGCCCATGAGGCGATGATCCCAAGAGCGAATGGAACTAGACCGGGGCGGGTGGTGGAGGAGGGAGGACCAGCTCGAGCGCCAAACATCCTGTGTGACTGTCTGTCTGCATGCCACCCTAAACCCTGCATGGTTGCCTGTCTGTCTGTTCCTTACATGGTCTAACCGTGCACCTCCCCTGTGCGGCATGGGCGGGGGCTAGGGCGAGGGGTGGGGGTCACCTGGAAGCCCCAGTTGTAGAAGTCCGTGACTCGGAAGTTGGTTCGCCGCCCCACCTGCTCCTCAAAGCCCTGCCGTGCCAAGGCATGCACACGTACAAGCACGGACATGGAGAGGTTTGAGTGAGAGGGGGAGCGGGTGTGTGGAAGTGAGAAGCCTACTGAGCATTCCACCACCACCACCATCACCACCACCACCACCACCACCACCACCACCATCACCACCATCACCACCATCACCACCACCACCACCATCACCTCACTGCCTACCTCTCAATGTAACATTTCATTCCACTATCAACCCCTTCATTCCCCTCAGCCTTTCTCTCCATCCCACCCACTTCCTCCCCCTCACTCTCCTCACCCTCACTCTCCTCCCCCTCACTCTCCTCCCCCTCACTCTCCTCCCCGCCACTCTCCTTCCCTTCGAACGCCCCTCTCCCTCTCCCCCCTCCTTTCTCCCCCCCTCCTTTCTCCCCCGCTCCCTCTCCCTCCCCCCCCATCCCACCCCCACCACATCCCATCCCCCCCCCCTCCCCCCAGCAGCAGCAGCGGCACTGACTCGGGTGCGGGCGCGGTTGCAGCGCAGCACGGCGGAGTGGCTGTCGATCTCGCGGCCCGCCTCCAGCTGCAGCAGCACGCCGCTGCCCCCCACCACCGCACACGAGTTGAACGACCGACCCGCCGGCAGCACGTCCGTCACTGCCACGGGGGAGGAGGGCGGACCAGGGGCAGGAGGAGACGGGAAGGCGCAGGAGGGGAGGGGCAGGGGCGGGAGAGGGGGGAAAGGGCGGGGGGGAGGGAAGGGGCGGGATGGGAGGGGAAGGGGCGGGAGGGGAGGGGAGGGGAGGGAAGGGGAGGTGCAGGAGGGGAGGGGAGGGGAGGGGCAGGAGGGTAGGGGAGGGGAGGGGAGGGGCAGGAGGGGAGGGGAGGGGAGGGGCGGGAGAGGATGGGAGGGGAAGGAGGGGAGAGGAGGGGCAGGAGGAGACGGGGTTATGGAAGAGCAGGTGGAGGGGATGGGGACGGGTGGGTATGTGGGTGAGGGAAGGGGAAGCACGCAGACGAAATAGAGGGGTGTGGGAGTACTGACAAAAAGAGGGAGGGGGAGGGGAAAGATGCGCAATGGAGGGCACTGACAGGGGTTCAGAGAGGAGGAAGCGCGTGACGTTGGGTGGTGCGAGCACGACTCACGCAGCAGCACGGCGCGACTCACAGGGCAGCGCGACTCACAGGGCAGCACGTCCAGCAGCTCGTTATCCACCATCCTCAGCTTCCTCTCCGCCCGCAGCAACCCCTCCTCGTCCACCACCTCCTCCTCCTCCCCATCCCCCACTCCCCCTTCCGCCACCCGGCCCCCCTCCCCATCACCCACCCCCTCACCATCACCACCCTTCCCTCCACCCACCGCCCCCCCCCAGCCCCCCCTCCTGCGCCCCCCTCGAGTTTCCCCGCCCCCGGCCCTGCGCCCGGGTCCGCCTGGCCCTCATCCTGCGCCACTTGTCTGAGCGTGGCATCGGTGGCGAAGCCCAGCAGCCAGCGGTGCCCCTCCATGTTGTGCCGGTTCACCACCACGTCGCCCACGTACTGCGCCGACAGGCCGCCCAGCCCCGGGAACGATGACAGGTCGTGCTCCTTCTGTGCGGGCCAATGGGGACACGGGTAGGGGGAGGGAACATGGGGTATGAGGGGTGGGGAGATGAGGGATGGGGGGAGTGGGGGTTAGGGTTGGAGGTTGGGAGAATGAGTGTTACGGGAAGGGGGTTGGGAGTAGGGAAACGGGGTACGGGGGGTTGGGGTTTAGGAGTGGGCAGCAGGATGGCAGTAGGGGGTTTGGGTAAGGTGGTTGCTGACTGAAGGGCGGACGGCGGTTGAGGAGAAAGGGGGGAGGGGCGGAAGGGAGGAGAGGAGGATTGGCGCGGGCGTGGTTGATTGGCGGGTGGGTGGATGGGTAGTGGTGGAAGGGGGGGAGGGGGGTGGAGGGGGGAGGGAAGAGTGGGGTTGGGGGAGGAGGAGGAGAGAGGGGAGGCGGAAGTGGGGGGTTTGGGAGAGGTGGTTGCTCATTACAGGGCGGAAGGCGGGGGAGGGGAGATGGGGAAGGGGTGCAAAGCGGGAGGAGAAAGATTGGCGCAAACGTAATTAAGGCTGGGTGGGTGGGTGGATGGATGGGTGGGTGGGTGGGTGGGTGGTTGGGTGATGGGGGAAGAAGGAAATGGGTTTGGGGGGAGGAGGAGAGCGGGGGGGCGGGAGGGGCGGGGGCGCACGAGGCATTGGGAGCCGCTGTAGAAGGCGGGGCAGACGCACGTGTCGTTCTGGCACTCGCCCCACCCGATCCGCCCGCACAGCAGGCACGCCACCGCGCTCGAATTCCCCCCCGCGCCCCCTCCAACCGCCGTGCCGTTCCCGCCCGCGCCCCCGTCCGCCCCCCCCGCGCCCTTCCCCGCGCCCGCGGCGGCGGCGGCGGGGTTCTTAAAGCGGGAGAGGATCTGCGAGGAGTTGGCGAGCAGCCACGCCTTGCCCCGCTCGTACATGAGCCCCATGCCCGCCGCGCCGCCCTCCTCGCCCACGTCCGGCAGCGGGATGTACGCCACGCGGAACCGCATCACGCGGTGCGGAATGCGCCGCCGCCCGAACAGCCCGTAGTTAATCGTGAAATACCTCTCCTGCGCGCCCGTGCCGCCACTGCTGCTGCTGCTGCTGCTGCTGCTGCTGCTGCTGCTGCTGCTACCGCTCTCCCCGTCGTCGCCGGCGCCATCGGCGTTTAGACGGTCGGGCCCGCGCGTTTTGATGCTGGGGAGCGCGGCGTGCAGCGCGGGGTGCAGCCACGCGGCGCAGAGCAGTAGCGCGGCGCAGAGGAACAGCGCGCAGAGCTGGAAACGCGGGCGCGGGCACCGGGGCCGGGGGAAGCGGAGCAGCGAGCCGAGAGCGGAAATGAAACCCACGGCGGGTGACGACGACGGGGGCACGAGGCGCCGGTCAGTCCCTGTAGCGGCTAACGCGGCGTCACTGCTATTGCAATTGCTGCTACTGCTGCTATAGCTGCTGCTGTAACTGTTGCTGCTGCTCAATGTTGCGTTGTTTACGCCTCCCGCGCCTAGGCTGGGTCGGCCGCCCCCAGCCGCGTGGTATGCGGACGAGGTGCGCCGCCTGCCGATGCCCGCGTCTTTCATTCAGCGGGGCGCGCACACCACGTGGGGATGCGCGGGCGGGCAGGAGAGCGGCGAGAAGTCGGTTGGTTGGGGTTTGGTACGCGCGCCGTTGACGCCCGTCGGCACGCCGCTCGGCCTCTAGACTGGACTCTCTATTGTCTCTCGCACTAGGTGGGTGGGTGGGTGGCGTGCGCATCTTGTTGGCGGCTGGGAGCGTTGTGCCAGTGGCGTGGCGTGGCGTGGTGTGCTGTGAGGTGATGGCATCGCAGTCGTTGTGGGGCTGGTTTACGAACGGCCAATGATTTGTTCAGGTGTAGGTCGTTTCTGAATACACTCGGGTTATCTAGCTCCAAGAAGTTCTGCTTTTTGTAAGGTGGGAAGCAATCATCCACATGTTAATTCGCTCCAGCTCGTTATTTTATAAGCCATGCGCTAGGTGTTAAATTATATCTTTGATATATAATTGGTAGGCTTGGTAGGTGTTACTGAAACCTACTGTAGAGGGTACAACCCCCTCCTTGTATCCCTCTCTCTTCTAGTCTCACCCTCTTTTCTCTCGTCAACTTCCTCTCCTAGCTAAACCTTCACGCCATTTCATGGCTTCCTAGCGTCCTAGTCTTTTATCATGGTAACAGAGCAGGTTGCCCTTCCCGGGCCTGCTCCCCACGCTTCCACCGCGTACTCGTTCTCCTACTGTCGCCATTTCCGTGCTGCCGTGGCGACCATGCCGAGCTGCCATGGCGGCTTTGTGGTGCTGCCATTGCAGCTCCGATGTGCCGCCGCGGCATCGACGCCTCGCTATGGCGGCGTCGTAATGCTGCAGTGGTTGCGTCATCGGGCGCCAGCCGGCCGGGCAACATCTGAGGCGCCGCCAGTCCTGACGCCCGCACGCCAGCCACGGGCGTGATGCGGGACCACGCCGCGCCCTCCTTCCCCTGCTTCCCCTCTTCCTCGCGCAGCCGGAGGCTGACTCCTGCCGTCGTCCCATCGTCGCGGAACGCGGCCACGCCGCCGAGTGCTGCGAGCTCCGCCGCCGTCGCCGCCGCTATTGCCGCTTGCGTTGGGGCCACGCCGCCGCTGTTGACGCTGCCGCCGCTGTCGACGCTGCCGCCGCTGCCGCCGTCGTCGCCGCAGCCCTCGCTGTCGATGTCGCTAACTCACGTACTGAGGGGCTCATCACACTGGAGTAGCCATCGCTGCTGCCGACTATGGGGGTGCTAAGCTTAGGGGGTGTGTGGTGTGCTTTCGGCTACCAAGCCTAGGGGGTGTGTTAAATTTTATCTTTGATATATAATCGGTAGGCTTGGTAGGTGTTACTGAAACCTACTGTAGAGGGTACAACCCCCTCCTTGTATCCCTCTCTCTTCTAGTCTCACCCTCTTTTCTCTCGTCAACTTCCTCCCCTATCTAAACCCTCACGCCATTTTATGTCGCTACCGTGCCCCGCCGGCCCCTAGCGCGCTCGCCGGCCCCAAGCGTACCGCCGGCACCTAGCACACCTCAACGGCCCCTAGTGTGCCCGACGCCCCTTTCGCACCATGCCGGCCCCTTAGCGCCCCGCCGGCCCCTCACGCCGTGCCGGCCTCACGCGCCTAGCCAGCCCCTCGCGCCGAGCCGGCCCCTCGCGCCTAGCCGGCCCCTCTCGCCTAGCCGGCCCCACGTGCCGAGCCGGCCCCTCGCGCCTATCCAGCCCCACGCGCCGAGCCGGCCCCTCTCGCCTAGCCGCCCCTCGTGCACCGCCGGCCCCTCGCGCCTAGCCGGTCCCACACGAGCCGTGACGGCCCCTTGTGCTGTGCCGGCCTCTCGCGCCTAGCCAGCCCCTCTCGCGCACTGCTGGCCCGTCGCGCCTAGCCGGCCCCTCGCGTGCTCGTCGGCCCCTCATGTACGCACCGGCCCCTCCCGCACCCGCCCGGCTTCTCGCGCGCCTTGCCGGCCCTTCGCGCACCTCGGCCCCTTGCACGCCCACCGGCTCCTCGAGCGCCCATTGGCCCTCCCACGCCTCTGGGCCCCAGCACTATGCCGGCCCTTTGCACCCTGCCGGCTCTGCGTGCCTCGGGCCCTGTGCGCCTCGGGCCCTCATCGGCCTCCCGCCCGGTCTTCTTGCCGGAGAGTCCTGCCGCCACCCTGTTGTGCTGCCGTGCCACTGAGTACCTATGCCGCTATGTCTCCGTGCCGCAGTGCCACCGTGCCGATGTGCCGCCGTGTACCTGTGCCGCTGAGGTTGCATGATGGCGGACGCCGTACTTCGCCTTAACGCGGAGGGGCATGCGATCGACTTTGCGGCCTGGCTTGTCGATCTTCGCCGGCACCTGACAGGTCAGCGCCAGGATGGGCACTCCCTGGCTATGCATCTTGATGGCTTGCTTTCCTGCCCCCCCACGCCTCATCCCCTCCCTGCTGATCCCACCAATGTTGAGAGTGAGGCCTTTTCTGCTGCTTTACTCGCTCGAGCTGTCGGGGATTCTCGCAATGCTGTAGCGCAGCTGGCCATTAGTCATGCGCTTCCCCTATCTGAGCGTCCAAGCTTCACTGCTGTCGCGAATGCCAAGGACTTCCTAGATGCCGTAGTTGCGCGCTACTCCACACCTGCCTCCGCCTCCGCTGGTCGCTTGATCCTCCCCATGCTATTCCCTGATCTTTCCACTTTCCCCACTGTCGCTGAACTCGCCACTCACCTCCGTGCACTAGAGACTAACTACCGCGCTGCTAGCATTGACGCCCAGCTTACTACCTTCCCCCCACCATTCTGCGCTACCCTCTACCTTATTGCCATGCACCTACCAAACCGCTTAGCCACTGCCCGCGACCACTTCCTTAGCCAACACCCTGGCGATCTCACCTTTACCGCCTTTCTTATTGCCCTGTCTAAGATAGAGACTCGCTAGCGCACTATCGCTCAGTCGAGCGATGTTGCGGCAGTCCCTATCTTTCAGGGTTGTCCTCCTTCCCAGGGCACGTATGCTGACATTTCTACTGCGGTCGCCGCTAAGACCGCAGATGCGGCCTTCCAGCAGCAGCGACATCGTCAAGGCCACCTCGGCCCCAAGGGAGGGTGTGGTGGTGGCGCTGGTGGTGGTAGTGGTGGTGGCGGGGATAGTGGTTCCGACGAGGGGGTTGGGGCTGGTGTCCAGGAGCAGCAGCAGCCGCAGTAGACGCAGCCGCAGCAGTCGCAGCGGCAGTAGCAGCTGCAGCAGCCGCAGCAGCAGTCGTGGGCCCGCCTCCCACCAGAGTGGCGGCCCCCGAAGCTCGGCATCTACCAGCGGCTTCCGCGCTGTGAGCTGCTAGTAGCAGCTCCAGACCGAGCCCCTTCATGGCACTGTGTGCCGCAGCCCACACCCGACCGCCCGCTGCTTCCGCTGCCTCGACGACCTCTTCCGTCGCCGCTTCGGCCCAGCCCCGGACCTCCCCGACTGGCCCAGTCTGCTTCGCCACAATGTGCCTGTGTTTGACTTAGACATGGATCAGATTGGTTCTGCCTTGCATTCTCTGTATGCTGACGCTTCTAGTTTGTCCGGATCTAATACCCCATGTTCTCTAGCTTAGGCGTAGCATCTGCGTGTAGTACAGACTCCCCTGCTGCGTCAGGCGTAGGACTGTTTGCTTTGTCTAACCTAGGCTCTCCACTCGCCCCTCCTTCGTCTACCGCTACTGCTTCGCTGTCCTTCACACTTGACTCCGTTGCATCTGCCTGCTTCTTCCGCGACCACGCCACCCTCACGCCGCTTGTCACGCCCGCCGCGGTCACACTTGCTGACCCCTCTTCTGGTCCTGTCGTTGCTCACAGCTACACTACCCTTCCCTATCCGGCGGTTCCCTCGGGTTCCCTTACAAGCCTGCACATTCCTTCGTTCTCCAGGAACCTAGTTGGTGTTGGCTGTCTTCAGGACCTCGGCATCCCCACTATGTTCCCTGGTCACGAGCGCTACGCTCTCTGTACCAAGGCCGCCTCAGGTTCCCCCCTTGCGATGTTCCCCCGGGACCCTGCGTCTGGCTTGTTTACGCTAGACACTGTTTCCCCCTCGGTTGGGGCGTCCTCCCCGGGCCCTGCGTCTACCCAGGTCACCGCTGCTTGGTCGTATCGGTCGCTCACTCACCCGTCGCTTCTGTGGCACCACCGCCTAGGTCATCCCGCACTCCCGCATCTGCGCCACATGTCCCAGCACGGTCTCGTCATAGGTCTCCCTTCATCGCTTCCTGCCCTCCCTCCCTCTCCTGTGCTGCTGTGCACGCCTTGCGTTGAGGGCTGGCTGCGCCGTGCTCCTCACTCCTCCTCGCCTCGCCATGTCACCGGACCACTCCAGACCCTGCACCTGGACGTCTGGGGCCCTGCCCCTGTCCCTGGGCCGCGTCGCAAGCATTACTTTCTCGTGCTCGTCGATGACTACATGCGCTACACCACAGTGTGTCTTCTCGAGCGGATGGCCGATGTGCCTGACGATCTTATCCCGTGGGTCGTAGCTGCATGCCTCCACTGCGGTCTTCCTGTGATGTGTCTCCACTCCGACCGACCTTGACAAACTCTGCATAGCTGTATCGTATGATTTGGCAACAGTGATTTGGAAGCACACCGACATTTTTCCAGACAACTTACCGGTGGGCGTGCCACCTCAGCGGCCGCATGACCACAAAATCAAGCTCGAACACGGCGCGCAACCTACTGTTCGGACCCAATGGCGGCTGAATCGGCCCGAGTTAGATGAACTTCGACGCCAGCTGGACTACCTGCTCGAGAAAGGCTTCGTCAGCCCCAGCACATCACCATTTGCATCTCCGAACCTGTTCACACCAAAGAAAGATGGCGATCTGCGTATGTGTATCGACTACCGCGCCTTAAATCGGGTTACCATCAAATCTCGCTACCCCATACCACGTGTCGACGATCTCATCGACCAACTTCGTGGGGCCAGTTTTTTCTCGAAGATTGACCTGCGCGGCGGTTACCACCAACTTTGCGTGCACGAAGCTGGCTGCTACAAGACAGTTTTTCGAACACGATACGGGAGTTATGAGTACACGGTCATGCCCTTCGGATTAACAAACGCGCCATCGACCTTCAAGTTGACCATGAACGAAGTTTTTCGGCCACTGGTGGATAAGTGCGTCAGCGTGTACCTCGACGACATTCTCGTCTACAGCACAACCCGGGAGCATCATTTAAAGGATTTGGGCGAAGTTTTCTCTCTCCAGCAACAGAACCGACTCATCACCAAAGGCTCGAAGTGCGCGTTTCTCAAACATGAACTGGAGTTTTTGGGTCACGTGATTTCCATCGACGGTGTTAAAATCGACCCTAAGAAAATCGCGACAATCCAAGTATGGAAGCCGCTGGCTAATCTCCGTGAACTTCAGAGTTTTCTGGGGTTTGTTGATTACATCCGCCATTTCATTACGAACATGGCGGGGGTAAATTCCCCTCTCACGGATCTCCTGAAGAAGGGCATGTTTTTTGAGTGGAGGGGAGAGCAGCAGGCTGCGTTCGAAAAGCTCAAACTTTTCCTGACTACACCGCCGGCTGTTCGGACTGCAGATCCTCACCGTCCATTCGAGCTCATCACCAACGCTAGCGATCTCGCCATTAGCACAGTCTGGTTACAAGACTTCGGCGAAGGCCTACAACCGATCGCCTACGAGTCACGAAAGCTGAACCCGACCGAGCGAAATTATCATATCCACGACAAGGAATTACTCGCCATCGTTCAAAGTCTAGCGCTGCTACCTGACGGCCGCTGACATAGCCGTCCGAACAGACCACAAGTTGCCACAGTTCATCCGCGCCCAGCCGACATTGAATCCCCGACAGCTTCGCTCGCACGACTACCTCGAGTCGAATTTCCACTACAGAGTCACCTACAAACGAAAGGTCAGCAACATCACCGACGCACTGACCCGCCCCTTGGTGCACACCGCGGCAGTCCTAATTATCCAAGCTAATCCACTGCTAACTGGCATATTCACCCACGGATACAGTACTCACCCATTCTTCACCACTAACAGTCATCCCCAACTAACGGTCAAGCAAGGGGCCTATTATCTAAAATCTGGTACCAATTGGATTTGGGTTCCCGCCTACCATACCCTACGGGAATTAGTGATCAAGGAGGCACATGACTCGAATTTCTCGAGTCACTTCGGCATCGACAAAACCGCCAAATTACTGAGCCGTAATCATTACTGGCCTGACCTACCGACAGACGTGCAGCAGTACGTCACCTATTCGCGTGGTTCTCGTCTAGCTCTGTTCATGCCTATAGATGCCTAGGCCCTCATTTTTATCGCCACTATTGAATCATGACTCCTAAATTACAGTACCTGTTATTACTCTGATTAATTCATAACAAACAAGAAACACCAGTTATTTGCGAAAGTATGTACAGTTGTAATTGGCCGATATCCTTTCGCTAGTGTCGTGAAGCACATTGAAATGTCAAAATTAGTGCGGGGAATGCAGAACATTGACTGGACTCAGGGACTATTTCTAAAATGAAGCCTCATAGGACCTCGCGTCTGAATCATGCGGTTACACGCACTGCACAGAATTTCTGTCTGAACTCGATGCGGTGCTGATAGGGTCGTCACGATTCTGACGCGAGGTCGAGTCCGACGCGAGCTGTGGATCAGGCTGCGTGTTACATCACCCCTCTGAGCAATGCTTCGTCAAATTTCAGGCTAAGGGGTTGTGCAGATTCGCGTGTGGTTCCAGCTTCGGCTCCGAGCCTGTCTAGTTTGGGAACAACAAATGGAATTAGCTATCTTCCTTCGATTGGTTCCTGGTTTATTTGGCGTCAATGTGTGGATCAATTTTGCATATTGGTTCGGGAATGGGGGCATGAGTGGGTCGTGGAGATCGTCGACAAATGAGATGCGGTCTTGACCATATTGTATACGCTTATACGATTGGTGGAACACCGTACAGGCTGCGTACTTGGGATTTGCTCTTATCGAATAGTTGCCCGGTGCGAATGTTTGCCTTAGGGTCGTTTCACTAGTCGAGGTTGACCTGCATTCACTAAGTCATATTTCTAGTACACCTAGCCCTCAGCGCCCCGCCAGCCCCGTTCGCGCCCCCGCTAGTCCCTCGAGCCCTGCTGGTCCCTTACTCGTCCCGCCGGCTCCTCGCGCCCTGCTGGTCCCTTATGCGCCCCGCCCGGCCCTCGCGGCCCGCTGGTCCCTTACGCACCCTACTGGTTCCTTACGCGCCCCGCCTGGCCCTAGCACCCCCCCGGCCCTTAGCGTCCCGCCGACCCCTCGCGCGACGCGCCTCATCTAACGGTTTCATGACGGCCTAACCGTAGCAGCGGTCCTAGCCTATCTCCTGACTACTTGAAAGTCGCGAGGGCAAGTAAGTAGAAAAAGGGAGGTTAGGATATAGATCTAGTACGCCACTTGGCATGAACTGTCCGGATGCACCCACGCGAACCAAATCTCGTCCCCGGTAAAAAATCGACCCCTATATAACTGAAACCAGTATCCGTCACATATACTACAGTACTACTTTACAGCCAAGGCCAAAATATGAGTTGTAACTATACAAAAAAGGCACCAAAATAGTACGAGAATATTTTTAAGGCAATTATCCGGGCAATACTTTCTTCCAGTGTACGTCGACGCAGTTCCCCTACCACGGGTGAGCGTAGTCGATGGCCGGTGGCTCTTCTAGGTGAAGCGCCCCCTAGAGAGCCACCTGTGTTCAGGGCGTGCTATGTGGTTAGAGGCTTCAGTCAGCGCGAGGGTGTGGACTTCTTTCAGACCTTCGCCCCGACCCCGAAGATGACTACTCTTCGGGCGCTGCTATACGTAGCAGCACAGCGTGACTACGAGCTACATTCTTTCGACTTCTACCCAGCGTTCTTTCAGGGCAGCCTACACGAGCAGGTCTACCTGAGCCATCTATAGGGCTTCACCAGTACCATCCCTCCTGGGACCCAGTGGCTCCTCCGGTGCCCGGTCTACCGCCTGCGACAGGTGCCTCGTGAGCGGCACGACATGCTGCATGCTACGCTAACTGACTTGCAGTTCTTCCCATCGTCTATAGATCCCTCGCTCTTTGTTCATGTAGGCGGCCTGGTTTTTGCTACTGCAGACACAGACGCACTAGCCTCCGTGAAGGCTGAGCTGCTAAGGAGACACACCAGCACTGACCTAGGAGAGCTGCACCGCTACGTTGGCCTGCAGATCCCCAGGGACAGAGCAGCACCCACCATCACTCTCACACAGTCACACTTGGTACGCAAGGTCCTTCAGAGGTTCGGTCTTCAGTTCTCCTCTGCACAGCCCACGTATCTAGCAGTAGACCATAGGCTCTCGGCTCCAGTTCTTGAGGAGTCTGTAGAGCCTAGTGGTCCTTACGCAGAGCTGGTGGGTTGCCTCATGTACCTGATGACTTGCACTCATCCAGGTCTCGCATACCCTCTCAGCATCCTAGCATGCTTTGTGGCCATAGGGAGACACCGACCACAGCACTGGTCGGCAACTAAGAGGGTTTTGCATTATCTAGCAAGTACATCAGGCATGGGACTCGTACTGGGAGGACGCAGGCCAGTGGTCCTTACAGGGCACACTGACGCTTCTTGGGCAGACGATGCCGAGACACTCAGGTCCTCCCAGGGCTATTGCTTTAGCCTTGGTGCAGGTGCCATCTCGTGGAGGTCCACCCGCTTGTCATCTGTTGCCCAGTCTAGCTATGAGGCTGAGATCTACGCCGGTGCCATGGCGGCACAGGATCTCCGCAGGCTGACCTTCTTGCTCACAGACTTAGGTGAGCGGCCCAGCTCTGCCCCGGTCCTGTACGCTGACAATAGGGCCATGATTCTCCTGTGTCAGGAGCCTCGACTCGAGGGCAGAGCGAAGCACATCCAGCTGCGGTACTTCCTCCTGCGCGAGCTACAGCAGCGCCGCCAGGCAAGCGTAGTACACTTGGCCTCTGGTGCCAACACAGCTGATATCTTTACTAAGGTGCTTGAGCCTAAAGATCATCAACGGCACTGTTTGCAGCTTGGTCTAGTTTCTGTAGCTCTTCACTTCCTAGGAACTTGATTGTGTACTCCTCTTATATATATTCCTTCCGGACAAGTAGAGCTGCCCTAGCTTGCTCTTGTCGAGTTTGTACTCTTGTTGACTGGTCTTCGGACCCTAGTCTCAGATGTTGGACTAGTAGTTCCACCATGAGTTGCTGGTCTCTTGCCAGGCATTGCCCCTTGTCCAGTCTAGGGGGTGTGTCAAACATATTTGGATATGTTGCTGTAGACTAGATAGGGGCATGCCTTAGCGAGTACAACATTTTAGGTCAAAACTGCTAAGTTACATATGTTATATATATTTATGCAAGCTTGGTAGATGTTACTGGATCCTACTGTAGAGGGTACAAAACCCTTCTTGTATCTCCTCATTCCTAGTGCTCCTCTTTTCTCTCGTCGACTTTCTCCAATCCTAGCACCTAAACCCTCACGCAATTTCCATGGCTCTTCTCCTTTCCTTGCTTGTTTAACATGGTTTCAGAGCAGGTTGCTCCTCCTGGGCTTGCTCCCCACCCTTGCGTCGCGTACTCTCTCCACTCCCGTCACTTCCGTGCTGCCGTGGCGGCCTTGTCGCACTGCCGCGGCGACCTCGACGCACTGCCGCGACGGCCACGTCTAGGTGCCATGGCAGCCTCGCCACGTGGCTGCCTCGTCGAGCAGCCGTGGCGGCCTCGCCATGCTGCCGCGCCGACCTCAACGCGCTGCCGTTGTGGCCTCGCCGCGCTGCCGCGACGTCCTCGTCTTGCTGCCGCGGCGGCGCTGACTCGCCAGCGCACGGACGACAGCCAGCGCGCCAGTCAGGGCGTCTCGCTAAAGGCACGCCCCTTCCTCTGCATTTCCTTTTCTCCCTGCCGTAGCTGATGGCGTCTCTCGCCGTGCGGCCCTGTCATTGCTGAGCCGGGCCACGTCGCTGGGTGCCGCGCTCTCCGTTACCACCGTTGCCATCGTTGAAGCCGCCGTCGATGCCGCAGGTGCCGCTGGCTTCGCCGCCACCTGCCATCGCAGCCGCCAATGTCGTCGTACCGTCGTCGCCGCCGCCACCGCTGATCCCGCCGCTGACGTCGTCGCCTCGCACTGTCAACTGATACATAAATTTGTATGTAGAAGTCATAGGCTAGAAAGGTCTGTGTTCTTAGAGAGTACAACTCCAACCCTATACCTTCCCTGTACTCTCTTGTTTCTAGTCATTCTCGTATTCTAACATGGTATCATAGTAGGATAGGTCCGCCCACCCACTTCCGCCCCTCGCCCTAGCCTACCACCCCGTCGTACCCTAGCCTACCACGCCCCGCCGACCCCTAGTGCGCCCGTCAGCCCCTAGCGTACCACCGGTCCCTAGCACGCCTGCCGGCCCCTAGCGTACCGCCGGCCCCAGTGCACCTCGCCGGCCCCTAGCGTGCCCGCTGTCCCTTCCGTGCCGTGCCGGCCCCTTAGCGCCCCGCCGGCCCCTCGTGCCCAGCCAGCCCCTAACGCGCCGCAACGGCCCCTCGCGCCGTGCCAGCCTTACGCACCTAGCCAGCCCCTCGCGCCGTGCCGGCCTCACGCACCTAGCCAGCCCCTCGCGCCAAGCCGGCCCCTCGCGCCTAGCCGGCCCCTCTCGCCTAGCCGACCCCTCGCGCACCGCCGGCCCCTTGCGCCTAGCCGGCCCCGCGTGCGCCGTGACGGCCCCTTGTGCCGTGCCGGCCTCTTGCGCCTAGCCGGCCCCTCTCACGCTCCGCCGGCCCCTCGCGCCGAGCCAGCCCCTCGTGTGCTCGCCGGCCCCTCCCGCACCCGCCCGGCTTCTACGCGTGCCTCGGTCCCTCGCTCCCCCGCCGGCTCCTCGAGCACCCACTGGCCCTCCCGCGCCTGTGGGCCCCAGCACTCTGCCGGCCCTTTGCGCCCTGCTGGCTCTGCACGTCTCGTGCCTTGTGCGCCTCGGGCCCTCCTCGGCCTCCCGCCCGGACTTCTCGCCAGAGAGTCCTGCCGCCACCCTGCTGTGCCGCTTTGCCGCTGTGCCGTCATGCGGCTGTACCACCATGTACCTGTGCCACTGTCGTTGCACGATGGCGCACGCCGTACTTTGCTTGGACGCGGAGGGGCACGCGATCGTCTTCTCGGCCTGGCTTGTCGATCTTTGCCGGCACCTAACAGGTCAGCGCCAAGATGGGCACTCCTTGGCTATGCATCTTGATGGCTTGCTTTCCCGCCCCCCCACGCCTGATCCCCTCCCTACTGACCCCACCACTGCTGAGAGTGAGGCCTTTTCTGCGCTGCACTCGCTTGAGCTGTCTGGGACTCTCGCGATGCTCTAGCGCAGCTTGCCATTAGTCAAGCGCTTCCCTTGCCTGAGCATCCGTGCTTCACTGCTATCGCAAACGCCAAGTACTTCCTAGAAGCCGTAAATGCGCGCTACTCCACACCTGCCTCCACCTCCAATGGCCGCTTGATCCTCCCCATGCTATTCCCCGATCTTTCCGCTTTCCCCACTGTCGCTGATCTCTCCACTCACCTCTGTGCACTAGAGACTACCTACCACCGCTAGAGACTACCTACCATCGCTAGAAATGACGCCAAGCTCACTGCCTTCCCCCCACCGTTCTGCGCTACCCTGTACCTTATTGCCATGTGCCTGCCTGGCCGCTTAGCCATTACCCGCGACCACTTCTTTAGCCAACATCTTGGCGACCTCAGCCTTACCGCCTTTGTCACTGCCCTGTCTGAGATAGAGACTCGCCAGCGCACTATCGCTCAGTCGAGCGGTGTTACGGCAGTCCCTATGTTTCAGGGCTGTGCTCCCTCCTAGTGCACATGATGTTCCCGCCGCAGTCGCTACGGCTGTCCCTACCACTGAGACCGCATCTGCGGCCTTCTTGAAGTAGTGACAGCGTCGGGTCCGCCGCGGCCCCAAAGGAGGGCGTGGTGGTACGCTTGTGGTGGTAGTAGTGGTGGCAGGGACAGTGGTTCTGACGAGGGGGTTGGGGCTGGTGTCCAGGAGCAGCAGCTGCCATAGAAGCAGCCACAACAGCAGCCGCAGCAGCAGCACTCGTTGGCCCGCCTCCCATCGGGGTGGCCAGTAGCACCTGGAGGTGGTGGCCGCGGTGGCGGCCCCCGCAGCTCGGCGTCTACCGGGGGCTTCGGTGCTGTGACCTGCTAGTACCAGCTCAAGACCGGACCCCTTCAAGGCAATGTGTGATGCCGCCCACACCCGACCGCCCGCTACTTCCGCCGCCTCGACGACCTGTTCTGTCGCCGCTTCGGCCCGGCCCCGGACCTCCCCGACTGGCCCAGTCTGCTGCGCCACGGTGTGCCTGTGTTTGACTAAGACATGGATCATACTAGTTCTGCCCTACATTCTCTGTATGCTGACACTTCTAGTGTGTCCGGATCGTATTACCCTGTGTTCTCTAGCTTAGACGTAGCACCTGTATGTAGTACAGACACCCCTGTTGCGTGAGTTGTAGGACCGTTTGCTTTGTCTATTCTACGCTCCACACTTGCTCCTCCTTCGTCTGCCACTTCTGCTTCGTTGTCCTTCACCCTTGACTATGGTGCGTCTGCCTGCTTCTGCCGCGACCATGCCACACTTACGCCGCTCGCCCACTTGCCGCTGTCGCACCAGCTAACCCCTCTTCTGGTCCTGTCGTTGCTCGCAGCTACACTACCCTTCCCTGTCCAGCTGTCCTCTCGGGTTCCATTACAGGCTTGCACATCCCTTCGTTCTCCAGGAACTTAGTAAGTGTCGGCTATCTTCAGGTTCTCAGTGTCACCACCACGTTTCCTGTTCATGAGCGGTACGCTGTCTGTACCGAGGCCGCCTCAGCTTCCCCCCTTGTAACGTTCCCCCGGGACCCGGTGTCTGGCCTGTTTACGTTGGACACTGCTTCCCCCGCAGTTGGCACGTCCTCCCCGGGCCCTGCGTCTACCCAGGTTGTGGCTTGCTCGTGTCGGTCGCTCACCCACCCGTCGCTTTTGTGGCACCACCGCCTAGGTCACCCCGCACTCCTGCGTCTGCGTCACATGTCTCGGCACGGTCTCGTTCTAGGTCTACCTGCATCGCTTCCTGCCCTGCCTCCCTCGCCTTTGCCGACCTGCACCCCCTGCATCGAGGGCTGGCTGCGCTGTGCTCCTCACTCCTCCTCGCTTCATCCCGCTACCGCACCCCTCCAGACCTTGCACCTGGACGTCTAGGGCCCAGCCCCCGTCCCTGGACCCCGTCGCGAGCGCTACTTTCTAGTGTTCGTTGACAACAACACGTGGTATACCACAGTGTTTCCCTTGGAGTGGAAGGCCGACGTGCCCGACGTTTCTATCCCGTGGGTCGTAGCTGTGCGCCTCCATCGCGGTCTCCCAGTGATGTGTCTCCACTTCGACCGTGGCGGTGAGTTCCCCTCCGGTCGGCTTGGACAGTTCTGTCGTGCGGAGGGCATCACCCAGTCGTACACCCTACCAGACTCCCTGCAGCAGAATGGGGTCGTTGAATGATGCATCGGCTTGGTCATGGAGGTGACTCGTACCTCCATGATTCATGCCAGTGCACCCCATTTTCTGTGGCCGTTCGTTGTTCGCTACGCCTCTCACCAGCTTAACATGTGGCTGCGAACCTAGCAGCCGTAGGTTTCGCCGACCCTACTTTGGACCAGGTTCCCTGGTTACGCATCTGCGTTCCCATGTCTGGGGCTGCCTCGCTCACGCTCGTGCCTGTGGCCCGGACAGGCTCACTGCCTGCATTGTCCCCTGTGTCTTCCTCAGTTTCCCCCTGGACTCGTCTGACTGGCACTTTTACCACCTGCCGTCTCACCGCTTCTTTCGCTCCCGTGACGCCACTTTCGGCGAGTCTATCTCCTCTTACCACCGCTTTCTCCACCGAGGTCCCCAGGTTTCCCCTCCTCTGTTTCTGGTCCCCAGTCCCCCGGTAACCCCTGCTCACCTCCCTACTTGTCCTGCTCCGTCTGGTGTGTCTCACGTCACTCCCCTCCCGTTGGTTGTCCCGGTCGAGGAGTCGGCTGACTCTGGTGGCCCCACGGCGCAGTTCTTGCCGCCTGTCTCTCCTCCGGTGTCTCCTCCTCCGCCGTTTTGGTTGCCGCCACCGCAGACGCCGTTGCCGCCGCAGCAGCTGCCGCAGTCGCAGTAGCAGCAGCCGTTCGTGGACTCTGGGCATGCTGGCGTTGAGGAGGGTGCTAGTCCTGGGGTTCCTGTCGTGGCTTGTCCCGGTGGGCTTGGGGGTGGCACCGTTGCTGGAGAGGGTTCTTACTCTCGGGTGCTCGTTCTAGGGGTCCTGAAGTGGAGTGTTCCGGAGGTAGTCACGGTGCGGCTGGCGGTCCAGGTGCCGGTGTGGAGCAGCGGCAGCAGCAGTCGAGGCCGGTGTCTGCCCTTTGCCTGCTCGGCCTTCCCTCCCCTGACCGCTTGCCTGCGCCTCCCCCGCCGCCTCCTCCCCTTCCTGTCCATGGTCCTGTGTTTCCTCCGCCAGACTCGTCCCCGGCCGGTTTCCCACCTCGTTCCCCTCCTGTTACTCCTCCTCTGTTATCTGACCCGACGCCTCCGTCTCACGTCTGGTCTCGCCGTCCCTCTCGGGCTCGTCCAGTCTCTCTTGTTCTACGTTCTCACCCTACGTTGCTTCGTTTCCACACGTTTCATCCTCCCCTCCTGCCTTCCCCTCCTCCGTCGTCGCCTCCCCATCTGTTTGACTACCTTCGTGCTGCTCTTCCTCTTGTTCCTTGGGTCCTTGCCTCCCTCGTTACCGACCCGTCTGTTCTAGTCTCCTGTCTTGACGCGCTTGTCGCTGCTATCGGTGACTTTGCCTCTACTCGCCGTCTTGACTACACCACCGCTCGAGTCTCTGACCCTGTCCGTCCTCCGTCCGTCGGGGGTGCTCCTGCACTTGGTAGTGACGTCCTAGAGGACAGGCAACATGAGCTTGCTTTCCTATCCGAGGCTGCTCCCCATCTTTGTTCCATGCTGCTAGTCCCTGAGGGTGACCCAGACGCCTTTGACATCCCGACCCCTCGCACTTATGCTGAGGCGACCTTGGGACCCCGGGCCTCTCAGTGGATAGCTGCCATAGAGTAGGACATGGCATCTTGGAGATCCACCGGCACCTAAGTCTCAGGGTGAACGTAGTCGATAGATGATGGCTCGTCAAGGTGACGCGCCCCCATGGAGAACCGCCTGTGTTCAAGGCGCGCTACATGGCCAGTGGCTTCAGTCGGTGAGAGGGGGTGGACTTCTTTTAGACCTTTGCCCCGACCCTGAAGATGACTACTCTTTGGGCACTGCTAAACGTAGCAGCACAGCGTGACTACGAGCTCCACTCCCGAGACTTCTCCACTGCTTTTCTTCAGGGCAGCCTACACGAGCAGGTCTACCTTCCCTCCTCGGACCGAAGGGCTTCACTGGTACCTTCCCTCCTCGGACCCTGTGGCTCCTCCGGCGCACGGTCTACGGCCTGCGGTAGGCACCTCGTGAGTGACACGACACATTGCGTGCTGCGCTAGCTGACCTGCACTTCCTTCCGTCCTCTGCAGACCCTTCGCTCTTTGTTCGTGTTGGCCAGACTCCGTTCTACATCCTTGTCTACGTTGAAAACCTGGTCTTCGCTACTGCAGACAGGGACGCCCTGGCTTCAGTGAAGGCCGAGCTGCTGAGGAGACACACCTGCACTAACCTAGGAGAGCCACGTCGCTACCTTGGCCTGCAGATCTCCAAGGACAGAGCAGCGCGCACCATCACTCTCACACAATCACACTTGGTGAGCCAGGTCCTTCAGAGGTTCGGTCTTCAGTTCTCCTTCGCACAGACCACACCTCTGCCAGTAAACCACATGCTCTTAGCTCCAGTTCCTGAGGAGTCAGTAGAGCCGAGTGGTCCTTACGCAGAGCTGGTGGGTTGCCTCATCTACCTGATGACTTGCACTCGTCCTGGTCTCGCATACCCTCTCAGCATCCTGGCTCGCTTTGTGGCCACTGGCAGACACCGACCACAGCACTGGTCGGCTGCTTATAGGGTTTTGCGTTATCTAGCGAGTACATCGGAGATGGGGCTACTGCTAGGAGGTCACAGGCGGGTGGTCCTTACTTGGCACACTGACGCTTCTTGGGTAGACGACGCTGAGATCCTCAGGTCCTCAAAGGGCTACTACTTTAGCCTTGGTTACGGTGCCATCTCTTGGAGGTCCACTCGCTCCTCGTCTTTTGCCCAGTCTAGCTGTGAGAGTACGACACCGTTTCACCAATTTCCCCTTTCCATATTTCCTTTCTATTTCATTCCTCTTTTTATCCTAATTCATTTGGTCTCTATCTCATCTCATTTGGTTTCCTATTCTTCCTTTTCCATTATCCTTTGGTTTATCCTGTTATTATAATTATATCACCGACCAGGCTCAGGATGTACTGGCGCAATATATCTAGCGTAATCCTGCTGTAATCCCTTAAAGCCAATAGCCTCGCATGGCTATACGCAGGGAGATTCTATTTCTAGATGGGTCTATCCCATTTGGATAGGATAAACCTGGTTACCTGATGTATTCTGGAATTATAAAAGCACCTTGCACTGATTGATAGTGGAACATTGAGCAAACCTCATTCGATCCTGTGACACTTGGTTATCAGAGCCAAGGTTTCAGCTCAACGCTTAACCGCTGGGCCCCCAGGAGCACGCCGAGGATGGAGTCGAAACTTCAATTCCTGTAAGTACAATGCACTTTCGTTTAAGTTTCGACTAACCTCGCGCAGTTGCACCGGGGTTCCCCTTCAAAGGCGAGATGCCTCGCCAACCGTTCGATGGACTGCATCGACGGTACCGATGTTTCGCGGGGCAAACGGCCTCAACCTCGCGAACGCGCCAGTACTGCCGGAACACTCCCTGCGACATTCCGAGGAGTTCGCAGTTCGCGACGACACTTGGAGTTGCGCGGAAATGTGCGGAGCTTCGACCGACGACATCCGTCCGATGAGATTCGACGCTTCAGATCGACCGAGGCGAAAACGAAATCCTTCAGAGGAAGTTCGAGTTTCAGCGCATTTGGGAACGGGACCTCGAAATCCACAAAGTTCTTCAGAGCGTCCGATCGTTCGACAGCCGACATCGACGACCAAGAATTGCTGCAGGAAACGAGTCAACCCGGGCACCGAAAGCTGCTGAACGCTACTCCGGAGTATCGTCAGATCGCTTGGAGTTTGGACCGTGGGATCGACTTCATCTTCAACGGACGAGATGGAGCGCGACTTCTGCACAAAGGGAGAATGACGCGCAGAACAAGAAATCATCCGCCTTCGACACCGTCGACAACATCTGGACAACCAAATTCGAATTCCTTCATTTGGTGAAGGTTTGGTGCACAAATCATCTGTGGAGTCAGAAATCTGCCAGAGTATTACCTACTTGGTAATAGCTGCAAGCAGAAAACTGACAGGAGAACACGGATCGTCGGATCGTTGCGGAATCAACGTCACAAATGCAGCGGAAACCACACCATGGGAAATCATTATCATGGAGACAATATTCGTGACCAGCAACTGCACAATCGACGAATCTTCTGACAAGTGTCGACAAAGATCGATTTATTTTGACGAAGTCATCTTCGTTAAAAAATGGATCGACGTCAACACAACGGATCTTCACCCTGGAAAAACAATGAACCTGCGTGAAGACATGTTCTCCACCAATGAGACTCTTCATCCTATAGATTTGATCGACAACCTATGGGATTGCAGAGAAGTAGCCGTTTTCTCTCGCAATATTCCCAACATCAAGTTGCTGCGAAGGAGCAGATTTCGCACGCAACGACGACGTAGTGAACCCGTCTCGTCAAGGCCAGCGAGACACTACTTCGTAACAGGAGCTGAACAATTCGTCTTCATCAAGAATCTCAGCCATCCGAAGTGATTGATTGGAGCAGTCTCAACATCGACCTCACGAGGCGACACACCAATCATGCGTCGCGATTCCAGGTGTTAATGACCTGCGTGGAAATTTTTTCCGTGCATGTCATGATGCTTGACAGATTGAGGAGTAATTAACCTCTAATTCGGCATGTACTCGTTCACTAGCGACCCTACGGCACATGCATTGGAGGCGATTCTACTAGAAGCCGAAGCGTTACAAGCATCAGCGTAACTTCGACGATGCAGGAGAACGCCAAGCAACACGAGGTGTCAACAAATGAGGGAGATGCGGACTACTACAACACAATCACGCGCTCTACCGACCGTACATCGGAGGCATGGATGAGCATACCAGGAATTGCTATCCGTGGATACATTGAGAGGAGAAGCAAATTTCTCTTCATACCCTCAAATGAAACAATCACCGGCAGCAATGGAGCAACACATGTGTACCAAAATGCACGTGTTCCTGGTAGTTACGCCTGTTACACCCATCAGGAACACTCTACTGGGAAGGGGGAGTTGATGGATTCTCCTTCAACTGGTACGAGTTGAGAGAATTCTCTGTAGCAGCTGCCGCCGTCACCATCGTCGCTACCGCCGCCGCCGCCGCCGCAGCAGAAGACTCGACTCATCAGTCACAACCAAATCCTGATGGATGATTCTCCACTCAATGGAGATAATGCTGGATTATATTCCAGTGGATCGTAAAGTCCTGGTCAGGCACAATACTATGATTTCCAGCTAGTGGGGAGGAGATACCACTATGCAAGGAAACAAAAGCTATGGCAATGCCATATACCCTCAAGAGCAGGAGATATTTGCTCTTACGAGGATGGGAGGACTACGGTACTCTACCGGTATTCAAGTCCTCATGGCCTATGGCTTTCCTTAAAGTCATAAAACCTGCGTCGCAACCAATCCATCACCAGTACCACCCCTATGGAAGCAGATAGGCGTAAAATGGAGCGCCGATGCCACTCCGGACAGTGGAATCCGCGTATCTCCAACAACACCCCTGTTTGCCGAAATGGAGCAGACTTCAACACTGATGCTGAGTAGCTGAGACATCTTCGACTTCAACGCTACTTCAAGGACAGTGGCAGAATAAGACAACACATGATGGCACCAGAAGACCTATCCCAATATGTGCGCCCAGACACCGATGCCTACCGATGGCCTCCGTGCTAAACTGGACGTGCATTAGATCATTTGGAAATGGGAGAGGATTACCTGGGAATACCCCTAACGTTCCCATATATCTTAACCCATTACCGTCGGATATCTACGCAGCTGAGATTCCTTGCTTGAGCAACCACCGAGGGAAACCTCTTGGCACCGATTCTAGAAGTTACCAGCTCCGCGTTTATGGTACCAACTCCTCGCATGGTTCTAAACACAAGGGAAACACTGAGCAGCGCTACAATGCCGAGAGTGTACAACTTGCGACAACACTACGGCATGGACCAGCATTCGACAGAAGCTGCATGTATCTGATACAGCGCTGCTGCCGAAGCAGGACTATGACACGACTGCAACACCACCAACACTTAGTCGTCTTCATACGCGAACGGGATGCGAGTAACACTAGGATGTGCTACCCAAGACTCAACACATGCTACAGTGTGCCAGCTAGAGCACCTACCGAAAGGACAGTACATCTACTCTTCCGCTACAACATCTCGATCACGATCAACGCCATCCGCGTACCACCAATAGACGCAACGCGCTCATACCACAACAACCGATAAATCCATTTCATCACCGTTGTCCATCATCTCTAACACCGGACACGCCACTTGGACATCCAACAGCAGCAGAAGCACCTGGCTACTCATCACTACGGTTATCCACACCATAATCTCGACATCAGCCAACTTCCATCTAAGCTTCAACCTTGCTTCTGCGGATCTATCCTCATTGAAGCAAATGTAACTTCAGTAACCTTCCGCTTCCGCCAACCAGCCACTTGGAAGATCCATAACGCCTTCCATACAAGCTTCTTAAACCCTATCAAGACCAAACATGCTCTATACCGAATGCCAACCAACGTCGCTGCCCGTGTTCATCCACGCCATGGGACAACTACGTGCTTGGACACCGTCGTCGTCAGAATGGCACTCTGGAGCTTCTTCATTGCTGGAAGGATTCTGATACTTCTAAGGCTGCGTCTCTGAACTCGACATGGGTAACGCCCGTCGTCCTCTTCGCGACTACCTTGTCAAGCAGGGTGTTACTTCTACCACCCAGCTTTGAGGGGGGGAAGTGTGAGAGTACGACACCGTTTCACCAATTTCCCCTTTCCATATACAGTGGCGGATTAAATTGCCCGGATGTTTAACACTTTGAAACGTATCGTTATGCAACACATGTTTCGAAAATAGTAACACCCGTTTTTTTCCATTCTGTTACTCGGTTTTTGAGTTCTGCTTCATCCGTTTCTTGCTTGGCGCGATTGTGACACTAACGGAAAGTGGGGTTGAAATTTACTACTCGACTGTCGATGTGGACATTTCCTACCGAGCGGAAGAGTAGATCTATTTTCCCCCGTCGCTCAGTGTGTACATCGTCACGCGCACCAGTTCCTAGCTTAGTTGTTAGTCCGGAAGCGAGCCTACGACCGCATCGCTATGAAGCCGTTAAATGAGAAGAAGCGCGCGAGGATCAGAAGCATGTTGCGTGCGGGGCATTCGACTAGGAAAATAGGGAAACTTCTTGGCATAGGCAAGAGCACCGTGCACGATTACGGTATGAAACTCGCTGAGGAGACTAGTCGCGAGGAGGTGCGACCTACGATGCCTTCGGCCGGCCGCCCCCGCTTAATCACAACCCGTCTCCAGCGCGGAGTTATACGTGCGATTACTAGCGGCGAGGCGAAAAGCTCTTCAGACGCGGCCAAGATGTTGTTGGAGAAGCACGATCTCGCCGTAGACTCGAAGACGGTCCGCAACTCTTTACGATCCGCGGGGCTGATCGCCGTGCATCAGCCCAAGAAACCCAGGCTCTCACCGAAAAACATCCGCGATCGTCTCGACTTCGCGCGGGCGCATGCCGACTGGACGCTGGAGGACTGGAAGCGGGTGATTTGGTCTGACGAGACGAAGATTAACCGCTACTGCTCCGACGGACGTGCGTACGCCTGGATTCGCGAGGGCACCAGCCTTCGGAGCCACCAAGTCCAACAGACAGTTAAGCATGGGGGCGGTTCTGTGATGGTGTGGGGTTGCATGACGTATGAGGGGGCGGGGTTCATGTGCAAGATAGATGGCAGGATGGATGGGCCGCTGTATCGCAGCATCTTGCAAGATGAGCTCAAACAGACCATCGATTTTTTCAAGCTTTCCCCCTCAGAGGTCATTTTCCAGCACGACAATGATCCCAAGCACAGGTGTCGTCTGGTCCAAGACTGGCTTGGGGAGCAGGAGTACGCGGTGCTGGAATGGCCGTCGTGCTCCCCGGACCTTAACCCAATTGAGCACCTGTGGGCATACTTGAAAAGGCAGCTGGGGAAGTACGAAAAGCCGCCAAGGGGAATGCTGGAGCTGTGGGAGAGGGTGCAGGAGGAATGGGACAAGATACCGCCGGAGGTGTGTGCAAACCTGATCGACAGCCTGCCGAGGAGGATCAAGGCAGTGATTCGGGCAAAGGGACGCTGGACTAGGTACTAGTTTTCCTAGAATCTAGTGTGATACCATTTTCCGGTACAAATTGTCCACATGTTCTCCCATGCTATGCTTAGGAGTTTAAGGACCATGTGTGGTACTACTTTGGTGTTTGAACACTGGAGTGACTGCTCTAACTGAACTTCTCAGCGTTAATGCACACCTTACATTAAGGCTTAATGTATACGCCTCTGCACTCATAAAAATGCCAAAAAAGGCAAAACATGTGGACAATTTAATCCGCCACTGTATAATTTCTATTTCATTCCTCTTTTTATCCTGATTCATTTGGTCTCTATCTCATCTCATTTGGTTTCCTATTCCTCCTTTTCCATTATCCTTTGGTTTATCCTGTTATTATAATTATATCACCGACCAGGCTCGGGATGTACTGGCGCGCTATATCTAGCGTAATCCTGCCGTAATCCCTTAAAGCCAATACCCTCGCGTGGCTATACGCAGGGTGATTCTATTTCTAGAAGGGTCTATTCCATTTGGATAGGATAAACCTGGTTACTTGATGTATTCTGGAAGTATAAAAGCATCTTGTACTGATTGATAGTGGAACATTGAGCAAACCTCATTCGTTCCTGTGACACTAGCTGTGAGGCTGAGATCTACGCCGGTGCCATGGCGGCATAGGAGCTCCGCTGGCTGATGTTCTTGCTCACCGACTTAAGTGAGCAGCCTAGCTTTTCCCGGTCATGTATGCTGACAACCAGGCCATGATCCTCCTGTGTCAGGAGCCTCGACTTGAGGGCAGAGCGAAGCACATCCAGCAGCGGTACTTCCTCTTGCGTGAGCTACAGTAGCGCTGCCAGGCCCGCGTCGTACACTTGGCCTCCGGTGCCAACAAGCTGATATCTTGACTAAGGGGTTTGTGCCTAAAGATCATGAGCAGCACTGCTTTCTGCTTGGTCTAGTTCGTGTAGACTCTCACTGGCTAGGACCTTGATCGTGTACTCCTCTATATATATATATGTATATATATATATATACACACACATATATATCTTTCAGACTCCTCTTCTAGTGGTCGGACTAGTAGTGCCACCTTGGTTTGCTCCTGTCTTGTTTGTACTCTTGCTCACTAGTCTTCGGACCCCTGTCTCAGAGGTTGGACTAGTAGTGCCACCCTGAGTTGTGTGCTTCTTGCTCAGCACTACCCCATATCTAGTCTAGGGGGTGTATCAACTTATACATACATTTGCATGTAAAAGTTATAGGCTAGAATAGGTGTATGTTCTTAGAGAGAACAACCTAACCTTATATCTTGCTGTATTCTAATTGTAGTGCCACCTTGGTTTGCTCTTTTCTTGTTTGTACACTTGCTGACTGGTCTTCGGACCACTGCCTTAGAGGTTGGACTAGTAGTGCCACCCTGAGCTGCATGTTTCTTGCTCAGCACTGCCCCTTTTCTAGCCTAGGGGGTGTGTCAACTTATACATATATATTTGTATGTATAAGTTATAGGCTGGATAGGTCTGTATTCTTAGAGAGTACAACTCCAACCCTATATCTCCCATGTACTCTCTTGTTTCTAGTCATTCTCGTATTCTAACACGCATGTCGAGAGGTCGACTAGGCTGACGAAGCCACCGCTGCTGCAGGGCATGGGGGTTCAAGGGTTTTGGCGGTGCTGCGTGTGTGGTGTGGTTTCGACAACAAAGCCTAGGGGGTGTGTTTAAATATATATGTTATATACATTATTGTAGGATTGGTGGATATTACTGGATCCTACTGTAGAGGGAACAAAACCCTTCTTGTATCTCCTCTTTCCTAGTGCTGCTATTTTCTCTCGTCAACTTTCTCCTATCCTAGCACCTAAACCCTCACGCCATTTCCATGGCTCTTCTCCTTTCCTACCTGTTTAACATCTATTTAACAAAAACCAACATGTACCCTATTTTCAAGTTTCATTCCGCTACTCTAAGGTATACACAATCGGCATTACGGCACGGCAAAGAGGTTTGGGCGCACTTTCACTGTAGGGCTGGCCAATCAAAATATTCGTCCCCCCAGTTTTCCCCTTTAGCTTTACATTTAGAGCGTGTTCCAACTATCAAAGTTAACGAATGACTAGAACCATGGCATACAACGGAATATAACCTACTGGGTTGTACTCTCTAAGGCACAACATTGTGTAGTCAATAAGTGTTAAAGTGAGAACTGAATGAATGAGTAGAGAGAGAGTACAGGTGAATATACCTAAGTGTTGTACCCTCTAAGAGGTGGCCCTATACAGTCTATGCAAACATAGGAGATACACATGTTTGACACACCCCCTAGACTGCATGGGGGCAGGTCCTGAACAAGCAGCTCAGGGTGGCACTACTAGTCCAGCCTCTGAGACAAGGGTCTAAAAGACCAGTCAGAAGGAGTACAGACAAGGCAAGAACAAGACCAGGGCGGCACTACTAGTCCAGCCACTGGGAGAGGACACAAGTCCAGTCTGAGTACATATAGATGTATAGGACAGTACAAAATCAAGGCCCTAGCAAGTGAGAGGCTACAGGAACTAGACCGAGCTGTACATAGTGCCGCTGATGATCTTTAGGCGCAAGCACCTTCGTAAAGATATCAGCTGTGTTGGCACCGGAGGCCAAGTGTACTACGCGAGCCTGGCGTCGCTGCTGTAGCTCGCGCAGGAGGAAGTACCGCAGCTGAATATGCTTTGCTCTGCCCTTGAGTCGAGGCTCCTGACACAGGAGGATCATGGCCCTGTTGTCAGCGAACAGGACCGGGGCAGAGCTAGGCCGCTCACCTAAGTCAGTGAGCAAGAAGGTCAGCCAGCGGAGCTCCTGTGCCGCCATGGCACCAGCGTAGATCTCGGCCTCACAGCTGGACTGGGCAACAGACGAGGAGCGGGTAGCTCTCCAAGAGACGGCACCTGAACCAAGGCTGAAGCAGTAGCCCTGCGTAGACCTGAGGGTCTCGGCGTCGTCTGCCCAAGAAGCGTCTGTGTGTCCAGTAAGGACCACTGGCCTACGTCCTCCTAGCACTAGCCCCATGCCTGATGTACTAGCAAGATAACGCAAAACCCTCTTAGCGGCAGACCAGTGCTGCGGTCGGTGTCTACCCGTGGCCACAAAGCGAGCCAGGATGCTGAGAGGGTATGCGATATCTGGACGAGTGCAAGTCATCAGGTACATGAGGCAACCCACCAGCTCTGCGTAGGGGCCGCTGGGCTCTACCGACTCCTCAGAAACTGGAGTAGAGAGTCTGTGGTCTACAGGCAGAGGGGTGGGCTGTGCAGAGGAGAACTGAAGGCCTAACCTCTGAAGGACCTGGCGCACCAAGTGTGACTGAGTCAAGGTGATGGTGCGTGCTGCTCTGTCCCTGGAGATCTGCAAGCCAAGGTAGTGGAGCAGTTCTCCAAGGTCAGTGCACGTGTGTCTCTTCAGCAGGTCTGCCTTCACTGAGGCCAGTGCGTCCCTGTCTGCTGTGGCAAAGACCAGGTCGTCGACGTAAACAAGGATGTAGAACGGAGTCTGGCCAGCACGAACGAAGAGTGAGGGGTCTGCGGAAGACGGAAAGAACTGCAGGTCAGCAAGGGTAGCACACAGCGTGTCGTGCCACTCACGGGGAGCCTGGCGCAGGCCGTAGACGGGGCGCCGCAGGAGCCACTGGGTCCCAAGAGGGAAGGTGCTAGTAAAGCCCTGAGGGCGACGCAAGTAGACCTGCTCGTGTAGGCTGCCCTGAAGGAAGGCAGTGGAGAAGTCGAGGGAGTGAAGCTCGTAGTCACGCTAAGCAGCTACGTGTAACAGAACCCGAAGTGTAGTCATCTTCGGGGTCAGAGCGAAGGTCTGGACGAAGTCCACCCCCTCACGCTGACTGAAGCCTCTAGCCACGTAGCGCGCCTTGAACACAGGCGGCTCTCCAGGAGGGCGCTTCACCTTGAAGAGCCAGCGGCCATCGACTACGTTCACCCCAGGCGGGGGAACTGCGCCGACGAAGGTGTCCGTGGATCTTCGAGATGCCATCTCCTGCTCCATGGCCGCTATCTACTGCGAGGCCCAAGGTCCCGAGGTCGCCTCAGCGTAAGTGCGAGGGGTCGGGATGTCAAAAGCGTCTGGGTCACCCTCAGGGACTAGCAGCATGGAACAGAGATGGGGAGCAGCCTCGGACAGGAAAGCAAGCTCGAATTGGCGGTCCTCCAGGATGTCACTGCCGAGGGCAGGAGCACCCCCGACAGACGGAGGACAGGCAGGGTCAGAGACCAGAGCGGTGGCATAGTCAAGGCGGCGGGTAGAGGCGAAGTCAGCGACCGCAACTACAAGAGCGTCAAGACACGAGACCGGAACAGACGGGTCGGTAACGAGAGAGGCAAGGACCCGAGGAACAAGAGGACGAGCGGCACGAAGGTAGTCAGACAGAGGGGGGGACGCAACAACAAGGGAGGACGGAGGAGGCGACGGGAGAAGGGGAGGATGAGACACGTGGGAACGAAGCAACATAGGGTGGGAGCGCAAGACAGGGGAGACAGGACGAGTACGGGAGGGATGGCGAGACCAGACGTGAGACGGAGGAGTCGGGTCAGGAGACAGAGGAGGGGACACAGGGGGGGAACGAGGGGGGAGACGAGCCGGGGTTGAGTCCGGCGGAGGGAACACAGGGCCGTAGACGGGAAGAGGAGGAGACGGCCAGAGAGGAACAGATGCAGGGTAAGGGGACGGAAGGCCGAGCAGGCGAAGGGCTAACACCGGCGGGGACTGCTGCGGCGGCGACACAACTCCGACATCGGGACCGCAAGCTGCACCTCGGCTACCACCGGCACACTCCACGTCAGCACCCCCAGAGGGAACACCCTCAGGGCCCGAAACCCCTCGAGGACCGGTTCCACCCCCAGGGCTACCGGGACTAGCACGCACTCCAACGCCAGCACCCCCCGAGTCAACGAATGGGTGCTGCGACGGCAGCGGCGGCGGCAGCGACAACGATGGCTGCGGCGGCGGCAGAGGAGGTGACAACGGCTGCGACAACAGGGGCGACAGCGGCGGCAGAGGCGGTGGAGAAGGGGACGCTTGAGGAGGGGCAGCCGGCTAGGACGGCGCCTCAGGACCACCAGAGTCAGAAGACTCCTCAACCGGGACCATTGACGGAAGAGGGGTGACGTGGGACACACCTGAGGGGGCAGGACGGGCAGGAGGAGGTGGGGGGGCAGGGACTACCGGGGAAGGGGTGACCAGGAAAAGGGGGGGGATAACCGGGGGACCGCGGTGGGGGAAGCGACGGTAGAAGGAGACAGACTCGTCAAAGGTGACGTCGCGAGAGTGAAAGAACCGGTGAGACGGCGGGTGGTAGAAGTGCCAGTCGGACGCGTCAAGGGGAAAACCGAGGAAGACGCAGGGAAGGGTGCGGGCAGTGAGCTTGTCCCTGTCGAAGGCACGGACGTGAGCAAGGCAGCCCCAGACGTGGAACGCAGACGCGTCACCAGGAGACCCAGTCCAAAGACGGGTCGGCGAAACCTGCGGCTGCTGAGGGTGCGGCCACAAGTTAAGCTGGTGAGAAGCGTAGCGCACAGCAAACGGCCACAGAAAATGGGGTGCACCGGCATGGATTATGGAGGTGCGAGCCACCTCCATGACCAAACCGATGCGTCGCTCAGCGACCCCATTCTGCTGTGGGGAGTCCGGTAGGGTGAACGTCTGGGTGATGCCCTCCGCACGACAAAAGCGACCAAGGACACCTGAGGCAAACTCGCCACCACGGTCGGAGTTAAGGCGCAAGATAGGGAGACCTCGGTGGACATGGGCAGAGACAAGCCAGGGGATGAGAGCGTCAGGCACATCGGCCTTCCGCTCCAGGGAAAAGACCGAGTTGTAGCGAGTGAAGTCGTCGACAAGCACAAGGAAGTAGCGCTCTCAACGCGGCCCATGGACGGGGGCGGGGCCCCAGACGTCCATGTGCAGGGTCTGCAGCGGCGCGGCGGTAGGGGGAAACGAGGAGGAGTGAGGGGCACGGCGAAGCCGACCCTCGACGCAAGGCGTGCAAGGTGGGGCTGGGGAGGAGGGAAAAGCGGGGAGAGAACCAGGGAGACCAAGGACGAGATCGTGCTGGGACATGTGACGCAGACGCTGGAGCGCAGGGTGACCTAGGCGGTGGTGCCAAAGGAGAGTCGGGTGAGTGAGGGACCGACAGGAGCAGGCAGCAGCAACCTGGGTAGACGCAGCCACCTGAGGGGGCGCCCCAGCCGGGGGGGTCACAGTGTCTAGAGTGAACTGGCCGGACACCGGGACCCGGGGGAACGTGGACAGGGGGGCACCAGTGGCGGCCTCGGTACAGACAGCATACCGCTCGTGACCAGGGAACGTAGTGGTGACGCCAAGTTCCTGGAGGCAGCCGACACCAACTAGGCTCCTGGAGAACGAGGGGATATGCAGACCTGTGAGAGAGCCCGAAGGAACCGCCGGACAGGGAAGGGTGGTGGAACTGCGGGCAACTACCGGACCGCCGGAGGGGTCAGCAAGAGAAACGGCAGCAGGATTAGGAAGCGGCGTCAGTGTAGTAGAGTCGCGGAAGAAGCACCGGGTAGCGCCAGAGTCCAAGGTGAAGGAAAGCGAAGCAGTCGCGTCCGGCGACGGGGCGACGGCGGAAGCACCAAGGCTAAACAAAGCAGGGGATTCTATGCCTGACGCAGCAGGGGAGGCTAACCTAGGCACACCTACACTAGACAACAGTGAGTAATAAGCGGGAAGCACCATGTCCATGTCAAAACTGTGCCAGTCCGGGAGGTCTGGCGACGGGCCAAAGCGCTGACGAAACAGGTCATCCAGGCGACGAAAACGGCGGGGAGTGGTATGACCGAGCTAACCGCAAATGAAGCCGCGGCGAGGACCGGTCTGGATCTGGTACTGACAACGCACGCCTCCCGAACCACCACTCGGCACACCACCACGCGCCCGACCACCTCCAGCTCCAGGCCACCCAGGCGGGAGGACACTCGCCCGCCTCGTCTGCGGCGGCTGCTGCGGCTGCTGCGGAGGCTGCGGCTGCTGGGACTGCTGCGACTGCTGCGGCTGCTGCTGCTGCGACTGCGGAGGCGGCGGCTCAGCTGGACCGGGCAGGGTCCCCTCGTCCGCTCCAGCACCAGATGACCCGACTCCACCACCACCCCCTCCTGCACCCCCGCCTCCTCCGCCGCGCCCAGCCTTGGGGCAGCGGCCCTTCCCCGAATGAAGCTGCGCTGCAGCAGCAGTCTCAGCCACAGCGACAGAACAGTCGGAGAAGGTACACTGAGCGGGGGCACAACCCTGAAAGATAGGGACCGGCACGGTACCGCTCGCCTGGGCGATGGAGCGGTGGCAGGTCTCAATAACAGTCAGGGTGTCTACAAAGTCGGGGATGGTGAGCTCACCGGGGTGAATGCTAAGGAAGCGGTCGCGGGCGGCAGCAAGGCGGTCAGGGAGGCGGGTGGCAAGCAGGTAGAGGGTAGAGGTAATGGGCGGCTGGTGGGCTCTAAGCTGTGCGTCAGTGCAGGCAGCGCGCCAGGTCTCATCTATCGAGCGTAGGTGGGCAGCTAGGTCAGAGACAGTGGGGAAAGACGCAAGGTCGGGAAAGAGCATCAGGAGGATCAGGCGACCCACCGAGGCAGCAGGAGGGGTGGAATAGCGCTTGATGACAGCATCTAAGTATGCTTGGGCTATAGTAATGGACCTAAAGCGAGGGCGCTCAGACGGGGGAAGGGCATTGCTAATGGCAAGCTGAGCGACAACGTCTCGGGAAAGCCAGACAGAGCACGCAAGGGCAGTGGCTGCAGTAGACTCGCGCTCAGCGGGTGTGGGGTCAGCGGGCAGAACAGCAGGGGGGTCTGGGCAGGGGAGCGTACTGTCAAGGTGTGCGGAAAGCGGGTGGTCATCCTGCCGATGACCAGTGAGGTGGCGACGGAGGTCGGCGAGCCACGCCTCGAACTCCAGAGGCTGGCCTTCAGCGTCGAAGCGAAGCTCCGCCGCCAGGACTGTACAGTGCGGTGCAGCGCGTTGCTGTGCGGTGCAGGGCGGTGCAGGGCGGTACCGTGCAGTGCAGTGCGGTGTAGTGCGGTGCAGGGCGGTGCAGTGCGGTGCAGGGCGGTATTGTGCAGTGCAGTGCGGTGCAGCTCAGTGCAGTGCGGTACAGGTGATGGGGAACCGTACCAGGGAGGATGCAGGGCCCGGGCAGGGACGGCGAGCGGGCCGCACACAGCTCGGGGCAGGACGGGCGCGGGGGCCAGAAGCAGCGGGCACCAGGCCGACGGGACTGGCGCGGGGCCGGCTGGGACGGGTGCAGGGGCCGAGCAGACTGGCGCGGAGGTCGCGAGGGTGGGCGCGGGGCCGGCTGGGACGGGTGCAAGGCAGGCGCGGCGGGGCCAGGCAGGCGCGGCGGGGCCAGGCAGGCGCGGCGAGGCCAGGCAAACGCGGAGGGGCCAGGCAGGTGCGGCGGGGCCAGGTAGGCGCGGTGGGGCCAGGTAGGCGCGGCGGGGCCACGCAGGCGCGGCGGGGCCACGCAGGCGTGACGGGGCCAGGCAGGGCGCGACGGGGCTGGGCAGGGCGCAACGGGGCCAGGCAGGCGCGGCGGGGCCAGGCAGGCGCGGACGGGCCAGGCAGGTGCGGCAGGGCCAGGCAGGCGCTGTAGGGCCAGGCAGGCGCGGCAGGGCGAGGCAGGCGCGGCGGGGCCAGGTAGGCGCGGCAGGGCCAGGCAGGCGCGACGGGGCCAGGCAGGGCGCGACGGGGCTAGGCAGGGCGCGACGGGGCCAGGCAAGCATGACAGGGCCAGGCAGGGCGCGACGGGGCCGAGCGGGGCCAGGCAAGCGTGACAGGGCCAGGCAGGGCGCGACAGGGCGCGGCGGGGCCAGGCAGGGCGTGACGAGGCCTAGGAGGGGCGCGACGGGGCCCAGAAGGGGCGCGACGGGGCTAGGGGGGCGCGACGGGGCCCAGGAGGGGCGCGACTGGGCTAGGGGGGCGCGACGGGGCCAGGAGGCGCGACGGGGCCCAGGAGGGGCGCGACAGGGCCCAGGAGGGGCGCGACTGGGCTAGGAGGCGCGACACGGCCCAGGAGGGGCGCGGCGGGGCTAGGAGGCGCGGTAGGGCCCAGTGTTGTGTGATGTCATCATATGCTATCACATTCTGTCTGCCTCCCATCCCATATTTTTTCAACTTGCATGTGTGGTTTGAACGTGTGCAAGAATTTGTGTGTGATGTGTTCTGGAGTTTGGGAATGTGTTTTGTGTTATTTTGTTTGAGCAGGTTTTTTGTGATGATAGATCTTGAGAAGATCTTTCCGACGCAACGAGAATCCCTTCAATCGGAGCAAGAACGCGAAAGCTATGAAGATTCAAAGTTCATGAGCTTGCGTTACAATTGCGGCGGTTACAAAGTGAAGTTGTGGGGTGACTCTATATGGAGTTGGGACCTTTGGGGGTTTGGGAAATTTGTCACTCACTGTAACAGCTGCAAATTGGTTGGGAACAACCAAGCTAGGTTGGCAAGGGTGGCCAACTTGGATGGATTGGTTGGGAAGGGACAAATGTCAAAGTTGGGGTTCCTATAGGGAGGGAATCTTTGTGCTTATGGGGTTTCCTTGGTTGGGGACTCTCTTGGGACCTTCCCTCTCATCCCTCTCTTCCTATCCCAACCTTTCTCTTGCTCCTTCTAAATTCCTTGTGAGATTCTTGAACTTTGATTGAACTCTTGAGATTGAGTTAAGTTCTCCTCCTACAGCTTACCCCCTAGTGCGTCGAAAGCCATAGCGTCGCGAATACTTCATCAATCAACGTGATTCAAATTGGGAACGGTAGCTGAGATCAAGAGCTACAACATATCCAAGTTTCGCGACATTCCAACGGCTAGTGTTTTGTCGACGTCGTTTCTTGTGAAGACGACTTTTCTGTCCAGAATTTCGGATTTATATTTTGAGTAATTCTAGCTCCTAAGTTCACCTAGACTCTGTCCTTAATCCTAACAAGTGGTATCAGAGCGATATTAAGGACATTGAGAGGAGTCTACAGAAGTGTGAAGACCCTTCTAGACCCACCATGGCCTGTGGGTGTGCCTAAGTGGTGTTCTAAAGGTTGGATGTGTCTTCCGCTAAGGGGAAACTCTGCCGAAATTTCGTGGACGCCGACACTTGTGAAAATATCGAGGGAGCTGAGTGTGGACAGCAAAGGGGAGCTGAAATTCGTCATTTCTCAAGGAGAAGATGAATGAGAGAGGAGGAGATGCTAATGGAAGAGGAGCTGTAGCTGAGAAGACAAGTGAGCCGCCGCCATCAAAAGTTGAAGCTTTGGATGGCTCCAACTATGAGGAATGGAGCGGACGGATGAGAAGTGCCTTCAAACGCTACAAGCTACTGAAGATTGCTGTTGGGGAAGAGAAGATGCCGGAAGAAGGCGAAGCACGTGAACGGTGGATTGAGAAAAGCGCGGTGCTTTTCGACCTCATTCTTCAATCGGTCAACAAGGAGATGTTCGAGCACATCAAGGATCTTGTGGAAGCGGATGATTCGGGTCCAAGGGCGTGGAAACTACTACGCGATGTGATTCAGCCCAACACTCTCCTGATGGTGATCGTGCTCGAGAAGGAACTTGCTGCCATCTCCATGCGACCAGGGGACGATGTGAAGCCGGTCCTTGACAAGATCAAGGACACCTATGCAAGGATGGCAGCAGCGGGCAGCAGTGTATCTCAGCTGCAGCAGTGCACCAAGATCATCTCGGTGTTGGACAACTCGTGGGATAACCTCATCCCCACCCTCAACTCTCAGCAAGATCAATGGACACCTGAGTGGCTAAGGCAGCAGATTCTGCAGGAGGACTTCCGCAGACGCCATGTGGGAGGCGGTGCTGCCACTAAGACTGCTGAGGGGTATGGAGCTGCAGGGCGCGGCAGAGGAAGAGGGGGTTGGAAAGGCCGAGGCCGTGGGAGGAGCTTTGGCAGAGGTAGAGGCCGAGGTGACTATAATGAGGGGCATGGGAGCTCTAGTGGCAGGGGGAGTACCAGAATGGAGGGCACGTGCTGGTACTGCAAGAAGGTTGGGCATCCTTGGTTCAAGTGCTTCAGCAGGCTGGAGGGATGGGCACCTCCAGGCATGAAGCCGCCCAGTGGTGAACGCGCACAAGGTGGCGCTGTGCAAGGCTCAGGTGCACAAGGTGAAGGTGCACAAGGTAATGCCTATCCTGGTTTGTTTGTTATGGTTGAGGATGTGCATGGGCATGAGGGTGATGTGGGATCTGTGGGAAAGGTTGTGATGCACCCTCTCACGCACTGGGTGATTGATTCGGGTTGCACCAGTCACATGACCCCACGGGCAGATTTGCTTGATGAGGTAAAACCCCCTGGGAAGATCAAGTATGTGGCAGCAGCGTCAGGTGCTTTGCTCCCTGTCATTGGTGTTGGAAATGCCAAGGTTAAGGGAGCTAATGGGGAGCTTGTGGGGCTTGGGAATGTTCTGCTGGTTAAAGGCTTGTCTGCTAACCTTCTCTCTGTGCGGCGACTGCAGAAGAGTAAGGCCGAAGTGACCTTTGGACCAACCAGCTGCCGTGCTAAGCTTGGGAAGAAGGTGCTGTGGAGTCTGGAAGAGGAGACCAGCTGCATCAAGGACCTGTGGCAGCTGCCCATCATCCCTTGGAATGGGAAGACTCCAACAGCAGCAACGGCAGCAGCGGCAAAGGCAACAGCAGGAGGAGATGCAACTGCACCAACTGATGGGGTCCTGGAAGCAGTCAAGAAAGTGCAGAAGCAGCAGACACATGGTGAGGTGCTTGCTGGTGTGGATGCGAGTGCGGCATGGGCTAAGGCTTCACCAAGGAGTGGAGAGGCCGATTGGGAGACATGGCATGAGAGGCTGTGTCATGTGAACTTCCCTATGCTGCAGAAGTTGGTGAAGGATGGGAGCCTGAAGGGCTTGGAGGTGAAAGGGGGAGTGAAGGAGATTGGGAGCTGCCCTACATGCTTGGAGACCAAGTTCTCCAAGTTCCCCTTCAACAGCACTACAGGACCAGCCAAGACCCCACTTGCACTTGTGCATATGGATGTGGTGGGGCCCACAAGAGCCCCTTCCCTCTCAGGCAGCCGCTATTTCTTGACAATTGTGGATGACCACACTCGAGCAGTGTGGGTTTACCCTTTGAACAGCAAGGGGGAGGTGGCAGCGGCTGTCCTTAAGGAGTGGATGCCGAGAGCTCAGAGGGAATGCGGACACAAGGTGAAGGTGATCCGTAGTGACAATGGTGGGGAGTTCATTGGAGCTGATTTTGAGGGGGAGTTGAAGAGGAAGGGGATCCAGCATCAACTGACAGTGCCCTACAACCCGCAGCAGAATGGCGTGGCTGAGAGGTTCAACAGGACCCTGCAGGAGGGGGCACGCACTCTCCTTGGGCGTGCAGGGCTGCCTGATCCGTTTTGGGTGTCTGCACTGAGGCAGGTCGCCCTTGTGAAGAATAGGGTGCTGGCTACAGTTGGAGATAAGGAGTGGATCCCATACGTCAAGTGGTATGGGAGTGCTCCAGCTGTGAACATGCTGAGGGCATTTGGGTGCATGGTGGTGTTTCATGTGCCTAAGGAGAAAAGGGGGAAGTTGGAGGCTTCTGGAAGATGGGGTGTGCACTTGGGGATTGCAAAGGATCACAAGGGGTGGCTGCTATGGGACCTGACCACCCAGAAGCTGACAGTGTCAAGGGATGTGAAGTTTCTTGAGTCCCTGTACTATAAGGAATGGAAGCAGCAGCAACAGAAGCTTCCATCTACACCACTCATTGTGGAGGCAGATGAGTTGCAGCAGCCTTCAAGACAGGTGGAGGTTGCAGTGTCAGAGGAGGAGATGTCTGGGGTGACTGAGGAAGGGGGAGCAGCTGAAGTAGAGCAGCAGCAGCAGCAGCAGCATGAGTCTCCACCTCGAGTTCCACACCCGCCTGAGCGTCCTAGGAGGGATGTGCGCCCTCCAGTGAGGCTGACCTATGGGGGAAGAGGCAAGCCGAATGTGGTGCAGGCTGGGAGTGTGGTTGAGCAGATTGAGGAAGATGAGATCGCTCACTGCTACTGGGCACCAATCCCTGAGTACATGGCCTTACACCATGGGGCCAAGGAAGTAGTGTGGCTAAGGCGTTTGTTGGAGGAGTTGGGAGTTGGTCAGGAGAAGCCGACAGTTGTGTTTTGTGACAATGAGTCCGCTGTGAAGCTCGCCAAGAATGCTTGTCTGCATGGGCTGACAAAACACATAAGGCCTAAGTGGCATTGGGTGAGGAGACTCCTTGATAAGGAGGTGCGGCTGGAGATAGTGAAGACCCATCAGCAGGCAGCAGATATTTTCACCAAGCGTCTGGCGGAGGCGGATCATTGGAAGGGCATGAAGCTTGCTGGGATGAGTGTGCATTGAGTATGCATGCTTGAGATGTTGGTATGGTGGATGATGGTTGGCAGCCAGAGGGGGAGATTGTTGTGTGATGTCATCATATGCTATCACATTCTGTCTGCCTCCCATCCCATATTTTTTCAACTTGCATGTGTGGTTTGAACGTGTGCAAGAATTTGTGTGTGATGTGTTCTGGAGTTTGGGAATGTGTTTTGTGTTATTTTGTTTGAGCAGGTTTTTTGTGATGATAGATCTTGAGAAGATCTTTCCGACGCAACGAGAATCCCTTCAATCGGAGCAAGAACGCGAAAGCTATGAAGATTCAAAGTTCATGAGCTTGCGTTACAATTGCGGCGGTTACAAAGTGAAGTTGTGGGGTGACTCTATATGGAGTTGGGACCTTTGGGGGTTTGGGAAATTTGTCACTCACTGTAACAGCTGCAAATTGGTTGGGAACAACCAAGCTAGGTTGGCAAGGGTGGCCAACTTGGATGGATTGGTTGGGAAGGGACAAATGTCAAAGTTGGGGTTCCTATAGGGAGGGAATCTTTGTGCTTATGGGGTTTCCTTGGTTGGGGACTCTCTTGGGACCTTCCCTCTCATCCCTCTCTTCCTATCCCAACCTTTCTCTTGCTCCTTCTAAATTCCTTGTGAGATTCTTGAACTTTGATTGAACTCTTGAGATTGAGTTAAGTTCTCCTCCTACAGCTTACCCCCTAGTGCGTCGAAAGCCATAGCGTCGCGAATACTTCATCAATCAACGTGATTCAAATTGGGAACGGTAGCTGAGATCAAGAGCTACAACATATCCAAGTTTCGCGACATTCCAACGGCTAGTGTTTTGTCGACGTCGTTTCTTGTGAAGACGACTTTTCTGTCCAGAATTTCGGATTTATATTTTGAGTAATTCTAGCTCCTAAGTTCACCTAGACTCTGTCCTTAATCCTAACACCCAGGAGGGGCGCGACGGGGCCTAGCTAGGGTACGGGCGGAAGCGGTAGGTGGGGGATCCTAACCTATGCGAAATACCATGTTAAAGTGAGAACTGAATGAATGAGTAGAGAGAGAGTACAGGTGAATATACCTAAGTGTTGTACCCTCTAAGTGGTGGCCCTATACAGTCTATGCAAACATAGGAGATACACATGTTTGACAATAACACCATACAAAGATATGTTTGACACACCCCCTAGACTGGATAGGGGCAATGCTTGGTGAGAGACAAGCAGCTCAAGGTGGCACTACTAGTCCAGCCACTGGGAAGAGGCCACAATGCCAGTCAGCAAGTGTAGTACGCAGCGTGTCGTGCCACTCACCGGGCGCATGTCGCAAGCCGTAGATGGGGCACCGAAGGAGCCACTCAGTGCTAGGGAGAAAGGTATCTGAGAAGCCCTGGGGGCGGCGTAGGTAGACCTGCTCGTGTAGACTGCCCTGGAGGAAAGCTGTAGAGAAGTCGAGGGATTGAAGCTCAAAATCACGCAATGCGGCTATGTGTAACAGTGCCCGAAGAGTAGTCATCTTTTGGGTCGGGGCGAAGGTCTGAAAGAAGCCCACCCCCTCATGCTGACTGAAGCCTCGAGCAACGTAGCGTGCCTTGAAGACAGGCGGCTCTCCAGGAGGGTGCTTCACCTTGAATAGCCATCAGCCATCGACTACGTTCACCCCAAGTGGGGGAACTGTGTCGACAAAGGTACCGGTTGATCTCCAAGATGCCATCTCCTGCTCCATGGCTGCTATCCATTGAGAGGCCCAGGGTCCCGAGGTGGCCTCAGCGTAGGTGCGAGGGTTCGGGATGTCAAGGGAGTCTGGGTCACCCCCAGGGACTAGTAGCATGGAACAGAGATGGGGAGCGGCCTCAGACAGGAGAGCGAGCTCATACTGCCTGTCCTCAAGGACGTCACTGCCAAGGGAAGCCGCACCCATGACGGGCGGAGGGCATGTAGGGTCAGAGACCAGAGCGGTGGCATAGTCCAGGTGGCGGGTAGCAGCGAAGGCAGTGACAGCAGCGACAAGAGCCGACTGACGACGAGACCAGATGTGAGACGGAGGAGTCGGGTCAGGAGAGAGGGGGGGAGACACAGGAGGAGAATGGGGAGGGAAATGAGCCGGAGAGGAGTCTGGAGGAGGAAACACTGGGTCGTAGACCGGCAGAGGAGGAGGCGGCGGCGACGGAGGAGGCATCGGAAGGCGTTCAGGGGAAGGAAGACCGAGGAGGCGAAGACCGGACAGCGGCGGCGACGGCTGCGACTGCTGCCCGACTCCAACACCAGAACCTCCAGCGACAACACGGCTCCCTCCGAGAACGGGAACCCACTCCAGTACCAGCTCCAGCACGCTCCCCAGCACCCCCAGAACGGGAACCCGCTCCAGTACCAGCTCCAGCACGCTCCCCAACACCCCCAGAACGCACGAACCCCAGCGGCGGTGATGACCGCGGCTGCAGCTGCGGCGGCAGTGGTGAAGGCGGATGCGGCAGGGACAGCAATTGCGGCAACAGGGGAGGGGGGACCGGGGCGGGGTCAGGCAGGGGAAGAGACTCCGCTGAGCCATGAGAGTCAGCAGACTCCTCGGCAGGGACACCCGACGGGAGGGGTGTCACAGGATCGAATGTGTCGAGGAAAGGTTGCACTATCGATCAGTACAAGGCGCTTTTATACTTCCAAAGTACATCAGGTAACCCGGTTTATCTTATCCTAAGGGAATAGACCCTTCTAGAAGATAGAATCACCCTGCGTATAGCCACGCGAGGCTATTGGCTTTAAGGGATTACGGCAGGATTACGCCAGATAGCGCACCAGTACATCCCAAGCCTGGTCGGTGATATAATTACAATAGCAGGATAAACCAAAGGTTAAGGGAAAAGGGAGAATAGGAAACCAAATGAGATGAGAGAAATGAACGAGGAAGGAAATAAGAAAAGGGACAAGTGGTGTAACGGGGTCGTACTCTCACACTTCCCCCCCTCAAAGCTGGGTGGTAGAAGTAACACCCTGCTTGACAAGGTAGTCATGCAGAGGACGACGGGCGTTACCCATGTCGGACTCAGGGACCCAGCTGTCCTCAGAAGGATCATAACCCTTCCAACGGATGAGAAGCTCCACGGTGCCATTCCGACGTCGGCGGTGTGCTAGCACGGACTCGACCTCGTACTCGGGTTCATAGTGGACAAGGACGGGCGGCGGCGGCGGCGGTTGGCTTCCGACGAAGATCGTGTTCGGATCCCGGTAGGGCTTCAGAAGCTGGACATGGAAGGCGTTGTGAATTTTCCAGGTAGCTGGCAGGCGTAAGCGGAAGGTAACAGGAGTGACCTGTGCTTTAACGAGAAAAGGCCCGCAGAAGCGAGGTCGAAGTTTAGATGGGAGGTGGCTGATGTCCAGGTTGCGGGTGTCAAGAAGCACCTGGTCTCCCACCGTGATGGTGTGGTCGTTGCGATGGCGATCGGCCTGGCGCTTTTGTTGCTGTTGAATGTCGAGGAGGCGCTTATGGGTCCGATCCCAAAGCTGATGCATGGTTGTGATGAAATCATGTGCAGGTTGTACCGTAGCGGATGTTGTCGGTTTCTGTGGTGTGTGTGGGTGGCGTCCGTAGCAGAGGAAGAACGGCGTCTGTCCAGTAGCGGCATGCGTAGCATTGTTGTAAGCAAACTCGAGTACGGGCAGGTGCAAGTCCCATTTGGAGATGTCGTCCTTGCAGGCTGCTCGAAGGAGTTGCTCCACAATCTGGTTAAGGCGCTCGGTCTGTCCGTCTGTCTGCGGATGGTATGCGGATGACATGGCGAGTTTGGTGCCGAGTAGAGACATGAGTTCCTTCCAGAACTTGCTGGTGAACTTGGGGTCTCGGTCAGAAATGAGTGTAGTTGGGATGCCATGCTGTAAGATGATGTGACGAACGAAGAGCTGTGCTGTCTCCTCGGTGCGTGCCGTCGTGTGTGTTGGGATGAAGTGTCCCATTTTGGAGAACTTGTCAATGACGACAAGGATGGCGTCATGACCGCTGGAGGTAGGTGGTAACCCGGTGATGAAGTCTAGGCTAACCACTTGCCATGGCTGTCCTGGGACAGGAAGAGGCTGCAGTAGTCCCGCCTTTTTCTGCTTGCTGCTCTTCATCCGCTGACATGTATCACACGAGGTGACGAATTTCTGGACGTCGTCTGCCATGTGGGGCCAGTAGTAGTGTTTGGCGATACCGGTGAGCGTCTTGTTGCTACCGAAGTGTCCGGCGTACAGGACATCGTGGTATTCTTCGAGTAGTAACTGGCGCAAAGGAGGGTAATTGGGTACCCAGATTTTTGTTGATCCCTTCCGGTACGCGATGTCACTGTCCCACTGTAGCAGATGTCACTTTTCTGCCAAGGGAATTTCGGGGTCGATGGCGTACCCGTGTGCTCCCTTGAGTAGTGGATTCATCCCTTCGGCCTGAATAGCGGCAACGTGTGCAGGCCGGCTGAGGGCGTCTGCTTTGTTTTTGTGGCCGGGCTTGTACACGATGTCGTAGTGGAAGTGTGTCTCGAGGAAGTCAATCCACCGGACCTGCCGCCTGGAAAGGGTTGGTTGTGTCTTCAGATATTTCAGACTGCAGTGGTCGGTGTAGACTGTTGTTTGACGTCCTTCGAGATAACATCTCCATGCTTTGAAGGCGATGACAATAGCAAGGGCCTCTTTGTCGTGTATCGGGTAGTTGAGTTCTGCCCCGTGCAGTTTCTTGCTGAGGTAGGCAATTGGTTGCAGTCCATTCCCCTGGTCTTGCATCAAGACTGCTCCCACGGCCTGATCACTGGCGTCTGCTTCAATGACATAGTCACGTTCGGGATCTGGCAAGATGAGCACCGGTGCGGAAGTCAGTGCTTGTTTCAGCTGCTCCATGGCTTCCTGGTGCTTCGTCTCCCATTTGTAGGGCGTGTTCTTCTTCAACAGATTCATGAGTGGTGCCGCGAGTTTCGCATACTGTGGCACGAACCTGTTGTAGTAATTAGCGAAGCCTAGGAACTGCTGCAACTCCTTCACGTTCTCGGGCGTCTTCAACGTGCGTACGGCCTCGATTTTCTTGGGGTCGACGTGAACTCCTCGAGCGCTCACCATGTGTCCTAGGAACTGGACCTTTTCAAGGGCGAATTCGCTCTTGGACAGTTCGAAGAATTTCGAAGACGCGTCGCAGGTGTTCGACGTGCAGCTTCATGTCGCGCGAGTAGATGAGGATGTCGTCCAGGTACACCACCACGCATTCATCTAGAAGTGGTCGTAGAATGTGGTTCATTTCGGCTTGGAACGTTGCCGGCGCGTTGGTGAGTCCGAACGGCATTACCAAATACTCGTACGATCCGTACCGAGTTCGAAAAGCAGTTTTGTGGATAGAGTTGTCCGCCATCCGTATCTGCCAGTATCCGGACCGCAGATCCAGTTTGGAAAATACCGTAGCTCCCCGAAGCTGGTCAAGCAGGTCATCGATTCGCGGTATCGGATATTTATTCTTGATGGTCTGCTTGTTAAGAGCTCGGTAGTCGATGCACATGCGCAGGCTTCCGTCCGGTTTCGGTGTGAAGAGTACTGGGGCACCGTATGGCGAAGTGGATGGCCGGATGAGTCCTTTGGCTAGGAGATACTCGATCTGTTTTTTCATGTCAGTCAGCTCCGTAGGGCTGAGCCGGTATGGTGCTCGGAAGGTCGGCTTCGAACCCGGTTCCTCCACGATCTCGTGTTGATGCGTTCGGTATGGCGGTAGCTCGTTCGGAAGATCGTCAGGAAGAATGTCTTGGAACTCCTTCAGTATTTCCTTGATTTTTTCTGGAGTTTCCGAGGCTTTCTCTCCGTCATTTTCCACCTCTGTTGCTATCGCCAGGAACCCGGTGTCGGTCCGCTTTACGTCCTTCTCGAATCGTGCGAGTGTCTCCACTGGGATATCTCCAGTATCGTCCCAGCTGGGTAGCTGTATTCTCCATCCATTGTTGTAGATGCTTGCGGTGCGGTTCACCCAGTTGATCTCGGGGTTGAATCTTTTCAGGAAGTCTCGCCCGAAGATCAAGTCAAGCCCTTTGATGTTGGTGATGGGGAGTGCAGGTCTCCAGCGCAGTGGTCCGATTTGTAGATGTAGCACTGCTTCGCCGTGTACTGGTAACTTGCTGCCGTCCACCATCGTTGCAGAGAATCCTGAAGGCTTGTACTCTCCCTGTAGTCGGTCGATTACTGTCTTGTTGCAGACGGTGTGTGATGCTCCGCTGTCCACGAGTGCTTGGAGGCGTCGTCCTTTGCAGATGACCTCGAGCACGAGGGGCAGTCGTTGCTCGGAGTACCTAGTTTCATTGACTGGGTCATAGGGTACATCCCAATACTCCGTACACACCTGTGTGCTGCTATCTACTCCTGAGCTGGCAGCTGGTCGAGGCTGCTTGGAGAACGGCTCTTCTCCAGGGCCCGGAGTTTCTTTGACGACTGTGCGCGTCACTGATGCCGAAGAACTGGATGCATCCGTAGAAGGAGTTCGGGGTTTGTGCAGCTTCTTGTAGTCCCCCCAGCTTCCTCTTGAGCTGCTTCAGCTCCACCGACGTCTTCCCTGGGGAACGGGTAGTCGTTGTGGGCTGGTGTCGGGAGAGGACGTTGACTCCGTGGAAAGGTCGGCTTCTTTCCACACTCCTTAATTTGGTCCCCAAGTTTTCCGGTACCGGTATAATCTCCACAGCTGTCTGCTTCTTTTGGAGTCCCTCCCGAAATTTCTCCAAGGCTCTAGCCCCTCGAAATTCATAAGTTTTCATTAAAGCATCTTTATAAGATAACTTTAACGAATTCTTATAATTTCTTGGGTCTTCAAGGAGTTTCCCTGTCTCGGCAGAGTCTTTTTTCGCGGAGTCGTATTTTTCCTCGGCGATTTTCCCTGGCGAGGACTGGTCGTGGGGTGGAGATTTTCCCCCATCATTTCCTCCTTCTCGCGTCGAATCAGCTTCGTCGAAGTTGATTTTCCCGGAATCCCGCGGCCGCTTTCGGATCTTTTTATTTTCGCCAGCTAGATCCGCAATCACTGGCGACTCCCGTTTTTTGTCTTCTGATTGGCCGAAAGATTTCCGCCACTGTTGCGTGCCCGATACTCTGCGCGTGCGGTCTTCATTTTGCTGTAGTCAAAGATTCGGTGGCCCGGCACCCCGCAAAAATCACACGTGTAGTTGGTGTTTTTCGGACGTGACCGCCCCTCGAATCTGTCGACTTCCATCGGGTCGGCGAACGTGGGGTGAGCCGAGCGGTCGCCCTGTCGCGTACTGCCGACGTGCGTCCGTCGTGTTCCGGCGTTGACCATGTCGAAGCGCTCTGCTACCGAAACGACGTCACTGTAGCTCGCGTAGTTTGACGCTGCGACTTGTCGTTTGACTTCGGTCTTCAGCCCGGCGAGGTATGATTGTACTTTTTCCCCTCCGGTCAGGTCGGGAATGCGGTTATAAAATTCTTCCATTTGCTGCGTGTACTGTGCTACACTCCCGAACTGTCGGTGTCGATGAATTTTTTCCCGGGCAAGGAAACTCAAATCTATCGGCTCGAATCGTTTCAGCAGGTCGGTGCGGAACTGCTGCCACGTGGCTTCACCGTGGATGAAAGTACTGTTGCCGCCAATCCACTCGAGTGCCGGCCCTCGCATCAGTGTCGCCGCGAGTCGTACGCGTTGACCGTCCCAGACTGGCGAGCTCCATCCGACGGCTGCGAAGTAGATCTCCATCCCGGCGATCCATCTGCGGGCGTCGGAGTTTCGATCGCTCGGATCGAACGGCTCAGGTGGGCGCGGTTTCGGAGCCTCGAGAAACTGCTGCGACTGCTGCGTCGTCGCCGTTGTCATCTCGTGCTGCGCTCCGGCGAGTCGAGTTACTCGCTCGAACTGGTTTCGCCACGCTTCGCGATCCGCTCGCATTTCCTCCTGAAGGGCTGCGATGCGCGCGAAGAGCTGCTGGGTAACCTCGGCGTTGTCGAAGGTTGCCATCCTGTTCAAAACACGCACGGAGGGGGTAATTCGAAAATCGCGGAGCTGGTGCTTACCAGAATCGGCGTCGAATTGGTCGCCCCCGGCGGTTTTTCGAGGCAGGATCCCCGCTGCTGCTGCTTAGCTGAGCGCTGTCGAGTGAGAAAAGCTCTGATTACCAAGTGTCACAGGATCGAATGTGTCGAGGAAAGGTTGCACTATCGATCAGTACAAGGCGCTTTTATACTTCCAAAGTACATCAGGTAACCTGGTTTATCTTATCCTAAGGGAATAGACCCTTCTAGAAGATAGAATCACCCTGCGTATAGCCACGCGAGGCTATTGGCTTTAAGGGATTACGGCAGGATTACGCCAGATAGCGCACCAGTACATCCCAAGCCTGGTCGGTGATATAATTGCAATAGCAGGATAAACCAAAGGTTAAGGGAAAAGGGAGAATAGGAAACCAAATGAGATGAGAGAAATGAACGAGGAAGGAAATAAGAAAAGGGACAAGTGGTGTAACGGGGTCGTACTCTCACAAGGGGGGTGACATGAGACACACTAGATGGGGCAGGGCGGGGATTGCTAGGGGCAGGAGCTACAGGTGGAAGGGGGGGAACCAGAAACTGAGGGGGAGTGACTGGGGGACCACGGTGGGGAAAGAAGTGGTAGAAGGAGACGGACTTGTCAAAAGTGACGTCGCGAGAGTGAAAGAAACGGTGAGAAGGCGGGTGGTAGAACTGCCAGTCAGACGAGTCGAGGAGGAAACCTAGGAAGATACAGGGGATAGTGCAGGCAGTAAGCTTGTCCGTGCGAGAGTCACGAACGTGAGCATTGCAGCCTCAGTCATGGAACGCAGACGCGGAACCAGGAGACCTAGTTCAGAGGAGGGTTGGCGAAACCTGCGGCCGCAGAGGGTGTGGCCACAGGTTAAGCTGGTGGGCGGCGTAGCGAACGGCGAATGGCCACAGAAAATGGGGTGTACCGACATGGATCATGGAGGTACGTGCCACCTCCATGACCAAGCTGATGCGTCGCTCAGCGACCCAATTCTGCTGTGGGGAGCCCGGCAGAGTGAACGTCTGGGTGATGCTCTCCACACGACAGAAGCGACAAAGGCAGCCAGACGCGAACTCGCCTTCACGGTCGGAGTGAAGACGCAAGACAGGGAGACCTCGGTGAACATGCGCAGAGACAAGCCACAGGATAAGAACGTCAGGCACGTCGGCTTTCCGCTCCAGGGGAAACACGATGATGTAGCGTGTATAGTCGTCGACAAGCACTAGGAAGTAGCGATCGCGACGCGGCCCATGGACGGGGGCGGGGCCCCAGACGTCCATGTGCAGGGGATGTAGCACTGCGGCGGTGGGGGGGAACGAGGAGGAGTGAGGGGCACGGCACAGAAGCGACATGTGAGTAAGCGACCGACACGAGCACGCTGCAGCAACCTGGGAAGACGCTGCTATCTGGGGAGGCGTCCCAACCGGGGGGGACGCGGTGTCCAGCATGAACAGGCCAGTCACCCAGTCCCGGGGGAACGTCGCTAAGGGGGCACTAGTGGCGGCCTCAGTACAGACAGCGTACCGCTCGTGCCTAGGGAACATAGTGGGGACGCCAAGGTCCTGGAGGCAGCCGGCACCAACTAGGTTCCTAGAGAACGAAGGGATGTGCAGGCCTGTAAGGGAGCTACGGACAACTACAGGACTGGAGGAAGGGTCTGCAAGAGCAACTCCGGCGGGAGCGGCAAGCGGCATAAGCGTAGTGGAGTCCTGAAACAAATACCAGGAAGCGCCGGAGTCCAAGGTGAAGGAGAGCGCGGCAGTGGCGACAGGGGTCGGAGGAGCGAGGGAGGACCCAAGGCTAAACAAGGCAGAGAATCCTACGCCTGACGCACCAGGGGAGCCTGAACTAGGCACTCTGGGCACACCTATGCTAGGCAACACAGGGTAATAGGAACCAGTCACACTAGAGTCATCGACATACAGCACATACAAAGAAGAGCTAATCTCATCCATGTCCATATCAAAGATCCTAACACAACGACAGAGCAAACTGTGCCAGTCAGGGAAGTCAGGCAACGGGCTGAAGCGGAGACAAAACAGGTCATCTAGGCGACGAGAGCAACGAGTGGGGGTATGGCCGATCTTACCGCACACGAGGCCGCGGCGAGGGCCGGTCTGGAGCTGGTACTGGCAGCGCCCATCACTCTGACCACCACCTGACGGAACGTCGCGCGCACGACCACAGCGACCACCATTTTTGCCGGCGCTAGGCCACCCGGGGGGGAGACGACCGACCCGCCGCAGCTGCTGTGGCGGCTGCTGCTGCTGTGGGTGCTGCGGGTGCTGCGGGTGCTGCTGCTGCTGGTCTAGCAACGGCGCCTGCTGCTGCTGCTGCTGGGGTTGCTGCTCCGAGGCACCAGCCCCAGCCCCCTCCTCAGTACTACCAGCGGGCGAGCCACCTCCACCACCGGCACCACACCCTCCTCCACTACCTCCGCCGCGGCAAGCCTTGGGGCGGCGACCCTTACTCAGACGAAAATGCACTGCGGCGGCTGTCTCCGCAGCTGGAGATGTCTCAGCGACCGCAGAAAAACCGTCAGAGTAAGCGCACTGAGCAGGGGCACAGCCCTGAAAGATAGAGACCGGCACGGTACCGCTAGACTGGGCGATAGAGCGCTGACGAGTCTCTACGGCAGATAGGGTCTCAACAAAGTCAGTGAGGGTGAGTTCAACGGGGTTGAGACAAAGGAAGTGATCGCGAGCGGTGGCAAGGCGGTCAGGGAGACAGGTGGCAAGCAGGTAGAGGGTTGAGCAGATGGGGGGCTGAAACACACGAAGCTGGGCCTCAGTGAAGGCAGCGCGCCAGGTCGTATCTAGAGTGCGCAGATGGGCGCCTAAGTCAGCGACAATAGGGAAAGACGCGAGGTCACGAAAGAGCGTGGGCAGGATCAGGCGACCGAAGGAGGCAGAGGGCGGGGTGGAATAGCGCTGCTGCTGCGGCTGCTGTTGTTGTGACGGCTGCTGCTGCGTCGACTGCGGCTACTGCTGCTCCTGGACACCAGCCCCAACCCCATCGTTAGAACCACTGTCCCCATCACCACCACCACCACCACCAGCACCACCACCACGCCCTCCCTTGGGGCCACAACGGCCTTGACGCGGTCGCAGCTGCGGGGAAACCGCAGCTGCGGTCTCGGCGGCAGGGGAAGTCGAAGCGACCGCGGCTGAAACATCAGCGTACTGTACGTGTGACTGAGCGATAGTGTGCTAGGGAGTCTCTATCTCAGACAGGGCAGTGACAAAGGTGGTCAGGGTGAGGTCACCGGGGTGCTGGCTAAGGAAGTGGTCGCGAGAAGAGGCTAAGCGGTCCGGGAGGCGCATGGCAATAAGGTACAGGGTAGTGCAGAACGGTGGAGGGAAGGCTGTGAGCTGGGCGGCAGTGCTAGCGGCGGGGTAGCTAGTCCCTAGGGCACGGAGGTGAGTGGCTAGGTCAGCGACAGTGGGGAAAGCGGTAAGATCTAGGAATAGCATGGGGAGGATCAGGCGGCCAGCAGAGGCGGAGGCGGTTGTGGAATAGCGCTCAATGACTGCATCTAGGAAATCCTTGGCGTTCGCGACAGCAGTGAAGCCCGGACGCGCAGACAGGGGAAAAGCAGGACTAATGGCTAGCTGCGCTACGGCATCGCGGGCATCCCAGACAGCGCGAGCAAGGGCAGTAGCAGAAAAGGCCTCACGCGCAGCAGTGGTGGGGTTAGCAGGGAGGGGATTAGGCACGGAGGGGGCGGGTAAGCAAACCATTAACATGCATAGCCAGGGAGTGCCCATCCCAGCAAGACGACGGCGCAGCGCCACGGCGGCACAGCGGCACAGCAACACAGTGGCACATCAGCACAGCTACTCAGCGGCATAGCGGCACAGCAGCGTAGCGGCAGAACTCTCCAGTGGGGAGACCAAGTGGAAGGCCGAGTGGGACGCACTGGGCCCGAGGCGCGTAGTAGGCCGGCGAGGCGCAATGGGCTGGCGGGGCTCGAAAGGGGCGGGGAGGCGCCAAGGGCCGACAGAGCGCAAGGGCCAGGTGGGGCACTAGGGCCAGTGGGCGCTCGAGGGGTTGGCGGGGCGCTTTGGGCCGGCGGGGCACTAAAGGGACCAGCGGGGTCAGCGGAGCGCTAAGGGCCGGCGGGCACGCGAGGGGCCGACGGAGAACGCGAGGGCCGGCGGGGCGCTAAGGGCCGGCGGAGTGTTAAGGGCCGGCAAGGTACGCGAGGGGCCTGCGGGGTGTAAAGGGCCGGCAGGCCGCTAAATTCTGGTGGGCACGCGAGGGGCCGGCGAGGTATGCGAGGGACCTGCGGGGCGCTAAGGGGCGGCAGGGCGCTAAGGGCCGGCGGGCACGCGAGGGACCGACGGGGTACGCGAGAGGCTGGCGGGGCGGTAAGGGCCGGAGGGGCGCTAAGGGCCGGCGGGGTACGTGAGGGGCCGGCGGGGCGCTAAGGGCCGGCAAGGCGCGCGAGGGGCCGGCGGGGTACGCTAGGGGCCGGCGGGGTATGCGAGGGGCTGGCGGGGGCTTGGGGGACCAGCGGGCACAAGAGGGGTCGGCGGGGCGCTAAGGGCCGGCGGGGCGCGCTAAGGGGAACGACGGGGTGGTAGGCTAGGGCTAGGGTGGAATCGGGTGGGCGGACCTAACCTGAATGGGCAGGAACGTAACTCTGATACCAGCTGTTACGAAAATCTCCAGATAGGAGTCGAGTAATGCAATAGTGAGGTCGTGATCAAAGTGTCCAATACAAATGAGGCACAGAGCTAAATACAAGCACAGCTAACCCAGCAAGGGAGCCTTGAGAAAGGCCACGAAACACACACGAGGTGGTTTGGGCGCCTCGGGACTCGGAAGTGTCGAACGCGATGCCGCGTGTAGGCTTGGGGGTCTCGAATGTAGTTCGGACCTGAGATGTCGGGCGAAGCCTGGACTTCTGAAGATCAGGGTTGTACTCGATGTTAGCGAGGCTCGATAAGGAAAAGGGATTTTCCTTACAAGAAGTGTAAGGAAATAGTATTTCCTTATCACGGGTTTTAATTAGCAAGGCATACACTGCTATAACCGGGTTGCCGCGCAGCTCTGAAACGGCGTATCCAGGGGCGAGTTCCTACGATGGAAATCGCACTCGCGGACCAATCGAGCATGCCACTGTACATGTTGTTACAACCTCGAACTCAGCAGTTACAGCCTTCAAGGGTCGCTGGTTCGGTTGTAATAGGCCGGGTTACCACAAGTTAGAATGCCCAGAGGAGCGGAAGAAGCGGAATCAGGGACATGGGAGTTCTGTCGATCAGGGAAACGCTTAGTATCAGTAGTTAACGGGACTACTACTAATGGAACCTGCTCGCCCGTGACCGATGACCCTCATCGAGTTCTGGTACCGATCCATGCAATCGACCAAACCCGGTTGAATAAGGAGGGTGCAGTGGTGGATTGCCCCATTTGTTTAGAGGGTAGGGTTCAGGGGAAATAATAAAATCTTTGTGGACGGAGGAGCCAGCCACTATCTGATCAACCTCGCCACGGCCAGAAAAAAAGAATTTACCATTGGTGTCTACCGGAGATTGACGCCCGACTAGTCGATGGGACCCCATTCGCAATAAAGGACCGGGTGGAAAAAAATTGGGTACGCTGTGGAGCTGACTTCAGTTTTCAATAGGGATGCTGGCAAATACACTCGACGGCTTCGACATGCTGCTAGGACGGGATTGGCTGTGACGCTTCAATCCGGCAGCTGTTCCGTAAAGACCAATGGCTCTAGTGTAGTGTTACTAGAGTGGAAGAAGGGGATCACAAGGGGAGTGACGATAAAAAGAGTTTTCGCATGGGAAGCAGAATTCTTCGCTGTAGTCGTTCGCAAGATTGACGTGTCATCGCAGCCGTCCGATTCAGAGAAGCTGACCGCAGCAGTTCCGGCTGACCTCGCGCAACTGATTCGCAGATTCCCACAGATTTTTCCAAGCGACCTTTTGACCATCGAATATAGTTAGAACCAGGGACACAACCCACCGTTCAGCGGCAATTTTGACTGACACAGGCGGAGTTAGAGGAGTTACAGAAGCTGTTAAAATACTTGAGAAAAAAATCATTCGTCCGAGTTCAACCCCGTTCGCCGCCCCAATACTGTTCACCCGAAAAAGGACGGCTGAATGTGTAATGATTACAGAGCACTGAATAGGGTGACTATCAAGTCTCGTTACCCCATCCCTCGTGCCGACGAACGAATCGCCCAACTTCGCAAAGCTCGCTTCTTCTCGAAAATATATCTACGAGATGACCATGAACCAGATTTTCAGTTCACTCGTATATAAGTTTACCTAGACGACAACCTGATCCACAGTGAGACCTGGAGCAGCACTTAAATGACCTCAAAGCAATTTTCATGCTACTGCAGGAGCATCGGCTGCTCACGAAGGGGTCTAAGTGCGAGTTTTTTAAAGGTAGGCTAGAATTTCTAGGTCATGTCATTTCCACTAAGGGCGTTGAAGTGGACCCACGCAAAATCGAGGCAGTGCAAGCCTGGCTACCGCCTACGAACCTGCAGGAGCTGCAAAGTATTTTAAGGTTCGTCAATAATGTTCAGAGATTTATCCCAAATATGGCGGGGGTAACTGCACCGTTGACAGACTTGTTGCGGAGGGGGACTGAGTATAGGTGGGTGGAGAAAGCACAAGTTGCTTTCTCCGCGCTCAAAACTTTTATATTTTCAGCCCCTGTCCTTCGCATCACCAATCCTCACCGTCCATTTGAAGTCAACGGGGCCGGCTAGGTGACGGGGCCGGCTAGGCGAAGGGTTCGGCTGGGCGAAGGGTTCAGCTGGGCGAGGGGTCGGCTAGGTGACGAGGCCGGCTGGGCAACAGGGCCGGCTAGGCGACGGGGCTGGCTAGGAGGCGGGGCCGGCTGGGCTACGGGGCCAGCTAGGCGACGGGGCCAGCTAGGCGACGGGGCCGGCTAGGCGATGGGGTCAGCTAGGCGACGGGGTCGGCTGGGCGACGGGGTCGGCTAGGCGACGAGGCCGGCTGGGCAATGGGGCCGGCTAGGAGGCGGGGCCGGCTAGGAGGCGGCGCCGGCTAGGCGACGGGGCCGGCTAGGAGGCAGGGCCGGAAGGGCTACGGGGCTAGCTAGGTGACGGGGCCGGCTGAGCGACCAGGCCGGCTAGGCGACGGGGGCCACTAGGGGATGGGCCAGCACGGGCGGGAGGGCAGCGGGGCGGCTAGGACCCATGGCGGAAGGGCTAGTGGACAAGGGGGACCTAACTTGCTCTGATACCATATTAAAGTTAACGAATGACTAGAACAATGGCATACAAGGGCATATAACCTAGTGGGTTGTACTCTCTAAGGCACAACCCTGTTCAGTCTATATCTATGTTTGACAACGCAAGCTGGAGCAGGTGTGAGGGGCGTGATTGGCCCTTCGCCAAAATCACGCAGACAGTTTGACGCGAGCTGGAGCAGGTGTGAGGGGCGTGACTGGACCTTATGCAAAATGACGCACGTAATGCGAGTTGGAGCAGATGTGAGGGGCGTGATTGGTCCTTCGCCAAAATCACGCACGCAGTCTGACGCGAGTCGAGTATGTATGAAGGGCGTGACTGGTCCTTGGCCAAAATCACGCTAGTAGTGTGACAATTTGTTTTGTACGTAGTGAAGTCCGATCCGATCTAAGGATCAGAAACCTAAAAAATGTACTCGATGAGTCAGGGTTTTTTTTTTTTTTTTTTTTTGGCCTGACAAAACATGCCCTGTCTAACATAATGTGCTAGGCTAAATTCCTAGCCACCTTAAAAAATCGCCAAGGTTCAACCCTATAATCTCAGCTCTGAAAATGTTCAGTCCTGATCATTCAGACTTCGAAAAAAATTACAGGGGAAAAATTGCAACTTCCAAAACCCGACCCTGAAAAATGGGGGCTCCTGATGGGGGCACCCTGAGCCAACAGCCCCTCAAAATGAAATATGAAGCTCTGTCCCCCATACACCCCACTGTTCGAATAGCAGAATGAACTAGAACAAGTGAGTACAGGGGAGATTTAGGGTTGGAGTTGTACCCTCTAAGAACACAAACCTATCTAGCCTATAACTTCTACAAAAAACATATGTTTAAATTGACACACCCCCTAGGCTAGATAAGGGGCAGTGCTGAGCAAGGAACACGCAGCTCAGGGTGGCACTACTTGTCCAGCCTCTGAGGTGGGGGTCCGAAGTCCAATCAGCAAGAGTACAAATAAGACAAGAGCAAACCAGGGCGGCACTACTAGTCCGGCCACTGGGAGAGAAGCCACAAGGCCTGTCAGGAAGGTATATGTAAAGAGGAGTACACAATCAAGGTCTTAGCAAGTGAGAAGCTACAGGAACTAGACCAAGTTGCAAAAAGTGCCACTGATGATCTTTAGACGCAAGTGCCTTAGTAAATATATAACATGTGTTGGCACCGGAGGCCAAGTGTACTACACGGGCCTGGCGACGCTGCTGTAGCTCGCGCAGGAGGAAGGGTTAAACTATATATTTGATATATATATAACGGTAGGCTTGATAGGTGTTACTGGATTCTACTATAGAGGGTACAACCAACCTTCTTGTATCCCTCTCTCTTCTATTCCAAATCCCTTCTCTCTACATTTTCCTAGCACCTATAACCACTCGTCATTCAATGGCTCCTCTACCCACCTAGCTTATCTTGAAAGGAAGTACCGCAACTGGATGTGCTTTGCTCTGCCCTCAAGTCGAGGCTCCTGACACAGGAGGATCCTGGCCCTGTTGTCAGCGTACAGAACCGGGGCAGAGCTAGGCCGCTCACCTAAGTCGGTGAGCAAGAAGGTCAGCCAGCAGAGCTCCTGTGCCGCCATGGTACCGGCGTAGATCTCAGCCTCACAGCTAGACTGGGCAACAGACGAGAAGCGAGTGGACCTCCACGAGATGGCACCTGAACCAAGGCTAAAGCAGCAGCCCTGGGAGGACCTGAGTGTCTCAGCGTCGTCTGCCCAAGAAGTGTCTGTCTGCCCAGTAAGGACCATTGGCCTGCGTCCTCCTAGCACTAGCCCCATGCCCGATGTACTTGCTAGATAACGCCAAACCCTCTTAGCGGCCGACCAGTGCTTTGGTCAGTGTCTGCCTGGGACCATAAAGCGAGCCAGGATGCTGAGAGGGTATGTGAGATCTGGACGAGTGCAAGTCATTAGGTACATGAGGCAACCCACTAGCTCTGCGTAAGGACCACTGGGCTTTGCTGACTCCTCAGAAACTGAAGCAGAGAGTGTGTCGTCTACTGGCAGAGGTATGGGCTGAGCAGAGGAGACTGAAGACCGAACCTCTGAAGGACTTGGCGCACCAAGTGTGATTGTGTAAGAGTGATGGTGCGTGCTGTTCTGTCCCAAGAGATCAGCAGTCCAAGGTAGCCGCGCATCTCTCCTAGGTCAGTGCAGGTGTGTCTCCTCAGCAGCTCGGCCTCCACGAAGGCCAGTGAGTCACTGTCTGCAATAGCGAAGACCAGGTCATCTACGTAGACAAGGATGTCGAACGGATTCTGGCCAGTACGAACGTCGTCTGCAGACGACGAGAAGAACTGAAGGTCAGCCAGCGTAGCACGCAGAGTGTCGTGCCACTCACGGGGTGCATGTCGCAGGCCATAGACTGGGCCCTGGAGGAGCCACTGGGTCCCAGGAGTGTAGGTACCGGTGAAGCCCTATGGATGGCGCAGGTAGGCCTGCTTGTGTTGGCTGCCTTGAAGAAAAGTAGTGGAGAAGTCGAGGGACTGGAGCTTGTAGTCACATTGTGCTGCTATATGTAGCAGTGCTTGAAGAGTTGTCATCTTCGGAGTCGGGGCGAAGGTCTGAAAGAAGTCCACATCCTCTCGCTTTGCATACATGCGGCTCTCCAAGGGGGCGCTTCACCTTGAAGAGCCACCAGCCATCGACTATGTTCACCCCAGGCGGGGGAACTGCATCGATGTAGGTGCCGGTAGATCTCCAAGATGTGATCTCCTGCTCCATGGCAGCTATCCACTAAGAGGCCCAGGGTCCCGAGGTCGCCTTTGTGTAAGTGCGAGGTGTCGGGATATCAAAGGCGTCTGGGTCACCCTCAGGGACTAGCATAATGGAATAGAGATGGGGAGCGGCCTCAGACAGGAAAGCAAGCTCGTACTGCCTGTCCTCTAGGACGTCACTGTCAAGGTCAGGAGCACCCCCGACAGACAGAGGGCAGGCAGGGCCAGAGATCACAGCGGTGGCATAGTCAAGGTGGCGGGTAGAGGCAAAGTCAGCGACAGCAGCGACAAGAGCGTCAAGACTGGAGATAGGTAGAGACGGGTCAGTAACGAGGGAGGCAAGGACATGAGGAACAAGAGGACGAGCGGCGTGAAGGTAGTCAGTAAGAGGGGGAGGCGCGGCAACGAGCGATGACGAAGGAGGCGAAGGCAGGAGGGGAGGACGAGACGCGTGGGTATAAAGCATCATAGGGTGGGAACGCTGAACAGGAGAGACAGGACAAGCACGAGAGGGACGGCGAGACCAAACGTGAGACGGAGGCGTCAGGTTAGGAGACAGAGGAGGAGTCACAAGAGGGGAACGAGGGGGAAGACGAGCCGGAAAGAGTTCGGTGGAAGGAACACAGGGCCGTAGACAGGAAGTGGAGGAGGAGGCGGGGGAGGCGCTGGCGAGCGGTCTGGGGTGGTGACGACGCCTGCGGCTGCGGCTGCGGCGGTGACTTCGGCGGCTGCAGTGAGGGCAGAGGAGGAGATACAGGGGGAGAGGCAGGCGGCAAGAACTGTGGCGCAGGGCCACCAGAGTCAGCCGACTCTTCGAGTGGGACAACCGACGGGAGGGGAGTAACGTGAGACACACCAGACGGAGCATGACAGGGAGGGAGGTGAGCAGGGGCGACAGGGGGAGTGGGAACCAGAAACAGTGGAGGGGAAACCGGGAGACCTCGGAGGGAAAAGCGATGGAAAAAGGAGACAGACTCGTCGAAAGTGGCATCACGGGAGTGAAAGCAGCGGTGAGACGGCGGGTGGTTAAAGTGCCAGTCAGACGAGTCAAGGGGAAAACCGAGGAAGACTCAGGGGACAGTGTGGGCAGTGAGCTTGTCCATGCCAGAGGCATGAACGTGAGCAAGTCAGCCCCAGACGTGGAACGCGGACCGTCACCAGGGAACTCGGTCCAAAGAAGGGTCGGCGAATCCTGCGGCCGCTGGGAGTGCGGCCACAGGTTAAGCTGGTGAGCGATGTAGCGAACGCCGAACGGCCACAGAATATGGGGTGCACCGGCATGAATCAAGGAGGTATGAGCCACTTCCATGACCAAACCGATGCGTCGCTCAGTGACCCCATTCTGTTGCGGAGAGTCCGGCAGGGTGTACGACTGGGTGATGCCCTCCGCACAACAGAACTATCGAAGCCGTCTAGAGACGAACTCGTCGCCACGGTCGGATTGGAGACATAGCACAGGGGGACCGCAGTGTAGACGTGCGGCTACGACCTACGGGATAAGAACGTTAGGCACGTCGGCCTTTCGCTCCAGGGGAAACACTGTGGTTTAGTGCATGTAGGCATCAACGAGCACGATAAAGTAGATCTCGCGACGCGGCCCAGGGACGGGGGTTGGGCCCCTGACGTCTAGGTGTAGGGTCTGGAGCGGTGCGGTGGCAGGGCAAAGCAAGGAGGAGAGAGGAGTACGACGCAGCCGACCCTCGACGTAGGGGGTGCACGGCGCCGCAGGGGAGGGAGGGAGGGCAAGGAGCGATGCAGGGAGACCTAGGACGAGATCGTGATGAGACATGTGACGCAGACACGGGAGTGCGGGGTGACCTAGGTGGTGGTGCCACAGAAGCGACGAGTGAGTGAGCGACCGACACAAGCAAGCTGCAGCGACGTGGGTGGATGCAGGACCCGGGGAGGACGCGCCCACCGGGGGGGAAGCAGTGTCCAGCATAAACAGGCCAGACACCGGGTCCTGGGGGAACGTCGCAAGGGGGGCACTTGAGGCGGCCTCGGTACAGATAGTGCACCTCTCATGACCAGGGAACATAGTGGTGACGCCGAGGTCCTGAAAACAGCCGACACCAACTAAGTTCCTGGAAAACGAGGGGATGTGCAGGCCTGAAGGTGAACCTGAGGGAACCCCTGGACAGGGAAGGGTAGTGTAACCACGGGCAATTATAGGACCAGAGGAGGGGTCAGCAAGTGCGATGGCGGCAGGCGCAGCAAGCGACGTGAGTGTGCATGGTAGCACAAGAGGCAGGCAGATGCACTGGAGGCAAGAGTGAAGGACAGCGAAGCAGAGGCGGCACATGAAGGAGGAGCGAGTATGGAGCCTAGGCTACACAAGGCAAACGGTCATACGCCTGGCATAGCAAGGGAGTCTGTACTACACACAGGTACTACGCATAAACTCGAGAGCACTGGGTAATAAGATCCGGACACACTAGAAGCATCAGCATATAGTGAATGCAGGGAAGAACTAATCTGATACATGTCTAACTCAAAGACAGGCACGCCATGGCACAGCAGACTGGGCCAGTCAGGGAGGTCCGGGGCTGGGCCGAAGTGGCGACGAAAGAGGTCGTCGAGGCGGCGGAAGCAGCGGGCGGTCGGGTGCGGGCGGCTACACACAGTGACGCGGAGGGGGCCGGTCTGGAGCTGGTACTGCCAGCTCACAGCACCGAAGCTGCCGGTAGACGCTAAGCTGCGAGGAGCACCACCGCGGCCACCACCTCCAGAGGCATATGACCACCTCGGCGGGAGGCAGTTCATGGCTGCTGCTACTGTTGCTGCTACGGCTGCTGCTGCGGCTGCTGTTGTTGTGACGGCTGCTGCTGCGTCGACTGCGGCTACTGCTGCTCCTGGACACCAGCCCCAACCCCATCGTTAGAACCACTGTCCCCATCACCACCACCACCACCACCAGCACCACCACCACGCCCTCCCTTGGGGCCACAACGGCCTTGACGCGGTCGCAGCTGCGGGGAAACCGCAGCTGCGGTCTCGGCGGCAGGGGAAGTCGAAGCGACCGCGGCTGAAACATCAGCGTACTGTACGTGTGACTGAGCGATAGTGTGCTAGGGAGTCTCTATCTCAGACAGGGCAGTGACAAAGGTGGTCAGGGTGAGGTCACCGGGGTGCTGGCTAAGGAAGTGGTCGCGAGAAGAGGCTAAGCGGTCCGGGAGGCGCATGGCAATAAGGTACAGGGTAGTGCAGAACGGTGGAGGGAAGGCTGTGAGCTGGGCGGCAGTGCTAGCGGCGGGGTAGCTAGTCCCTAGGGCACGGAGGTGAGTGGCTAGGTCAGCGACAGTGGGGAAAGCGGTAAGATCTAGGAATAGCATGGGGAGGATCAGGCGGCCAGCAGAGGCGGAGGCGGTTGTGGAATAGCGCTCAATGACTGCATCTAGGAAATCCTTGGCGTTCGCGACAGCAGTGAAGCCCGGACGCGCAGACAGGGGAAAAGCAGGACTAATGGCTAGCTGCGCTACGGCATCGCGGGCATCCCAGACAGCGCGAGCAAGGGCAGTAGCAGAAAAGGCCTCACGCGCAGCAGTGGTGGGGTTAGCAGGGAGGGGATTAGGCACGGAGGGGGCGGGTAAGCAAACCATTAACATGCATAGCCAGGGAGTGCCCATCCCAGCAAGACGACGGCGCAGCGCCACGGCGGCACAGCGGCACAGCAACACAGTGGCACATCAGCACAGCTACTCAGCGGCATAGCGGCACAGCAGCGTAGCGGCAGAACTCTCCAGTGGGGAGACCAAGTGGAAGGCCGAGTGGGACGCACTGGGCCCGAGGCGCGTAGTAGGCCGGCGAGGCGCAATGGGCTGGCGGGGCTCGAAAGGGGCGGGGAGGCGCCAAGGGCCGACAGAGCGCAAGGGCCAGGTGGGGCACTAGGGCCAGTGGGCGCTCGAGGGGTTGGCGGGGCGCTTTGGGCCGGCGGGGCACTAAAGGGACCAGCGGGGTCAGCGGAGCGCTAAGGGCCGGCGGGCACGCGAGGGGCCGACGGAGAACGCGAGGGCCGGCGGGGCGCTAAGGGCCGGCGGAGTGTTAAGGGCCGGCAAGGTACGCGAGGGGCCTGCGGGGTGTAAAGGGCCGGCAGGCCGCTAAATTCTGGTGGGCACGCGAGGGGCCGGCGAGGTATGCGAGGGACCTGCGGGGCGCTAAGGGGCGGCAGGGCGCTAAGGGCCGGCGGGCACGCGAGGGACCGACGGGGTACGCGAGAGGCTGGCGGGGCGGTAAGGGCCGGAGGGGCGCTAAGGGCCGGCGGGGTACGTGAGGGGCCGGCGGGGCGCTAAGGGCCGGCAAGGCGCGCGAGGGGCCGGCGGGGTACGCTAGGGGCCGGCGGGGTATGCGAGGGGCTGGCGGGGGGCTTGGGGGACCAGCGGGCACAAGAGGGGTCGGCGGGGCGCTAAGGGCCGGCGGGGCGCGCTAAGGGGAACGACGGGGTGGTAGGCTAGGGCTAGGGTGGAATCGGGTGGGCGGACCTAACCTGAATGGGCAGGAACGTAACTCTGATACCAGCTGTTACGAAAATCTCCAGATAGGAGTCGAGTAATGCAATAGTGAGGTCGTGATCAAAGTGTCCAATACAAATGAGGCACAGAGCTAAATACAAGCACAGCTAACCCAGCAAGGGAGCCTTGAGAAAGGCCACGAAACACACACGAGGTGGTTTGGGCGCCTCGGGACTCGGAAGTGTCGAACGCGATGCCGCGTGTAGGCTTGGGGGTCTCGAATGTAGTTCGGACCTGAGATGTCGGGCGAAGCCTGGACTTCTGAAGATCAGGGTTGTACTCGATGTTAGCGAGGCTCGATAAGGAAAAGGGATTTTCCTTACAAGAAGTGTAAGGAAATAGTATTTCCTTATCACGGGTTTTAATTAGCAAGGCATACACTGCTATAACCGGGTTGCCGCGCAGCTCTGAAACGGCGTATCCAGGGGCGAGTTCCTACGATGGAAATCGCACTCGCGGACCAATCGAGCATGCCACTGTACATGTTGTTACAACCTCGAACTCAGCAGTTACAGCCTTCAAGGGTCGCTGGTTCGGTTGTAATAGGCCGGGTTACCACAAGTTAGAATGCCCAGAGGAGCGGAAGAAGCGGAATCAGGGACATGGGAGTTCTGTCGATCAGGGAAACGCTTAGTATCAGTAGTTAACGGGACTACTACTAATGGAACCTGCTCGCCCGTGACCGATGACCCTCATCGAGTTCTGGTACCGATCCATGCAATCGACCAAACCCGGTTGAATAAGGAGGGTGCAGTGGTGGATTGCCCCATTTGTTTAGAGGGTAGGGTTCAGGGGAAATAATAAAATCTTTGTGGACGGAGGAGCCAGCCACTATCTGATCAACCTCGCCACGGCCAGAAAAAAAGAATTTACCATTGGTGTCTACCGGAGATTGACGCCCGACTAGTCGATGGGACCCCATTCGCAATAAAGGACCGGGTGGAAAAAAATTGGGTACGCTGTGGAGCTGACTTCAGTTTTCAATAGGGATGCTGGCAAATACACTCGACGGCTTCGACATGCTGCTAGGACGGGATTGGCTGTGACGCTTCAATCCGGCAGCTGTTCCGTAAAGACCAATGGCTCTAGTGTAGTGTTACTAGAGTGGAAGAAGGGGATCACAAGGGGAGTGACGATAAAAAGAGTTTTCGCATGGGAAGCAGAATTCTTCGCTGTAGTCGTTCGCAAGATTGACGTGTCATCGCAGCCGTCCGATTCAGAGAAGCTGACCGCAGCAGTTCCGGCTGACCTCGCGCAACTGATTCGCAGATTCCCACAGATTTTTCCAAGCGACCTTTTGACCATCGAATATAGTTAGAACCAGGGACACAACCCACCGTTCAGCGGCAATTTTGACTGACACAGGCGGAGTTAGAGGAGTTACAGAAGCTGTTAAAATACTTGAGAAAAAAATCATTCGTCCGAGTTCAACCCCGTTCGCCGCCCCAATACTGTTCACCCGAAAAAGGACGGCTGAATGTGTAATGATTACAGAGCACTGAATAGGGTGACTATCAAGTCTCGTTACCCCATCCCTCGTGCCGACGAACGAATCGCCCAACTTCGCAAAGCTCGCTTCTTCTCGAAAATATATCTACGAGATGACCATGAACCAGATTTTCAGTTCACTCGTATATAAGTTTACCTAGACGACAACCTGATCCACAGTGAGACCTGGAGCAGCACTTAAATGACCTCAAAGCAATTTTCATGCTACTGCAGGAGCATCGGCTGCTCACGAAGGGGTCTAAGTGCGAGTTTTTTAAAGGTAGGCTAGAATTTCTAGGTCATGTCATTTCCACTAAGGGCGTTGAAGTGGACCCACGCAAAATCGAGGCAGTGCAAGCCTGGCTACCGCCTACGAACCTGCAGGAGCTGCAAAGTATTTTAAGGTTCGTCAATAATGTTCAGAGATTTATCCCAAATATGGCGGGGGTAACTGCACCGTTGACAGACTTGTTGCGGAGGGGGACTGAGTATAGGTGGGTGGAGAAAGCACAAGTTGCTTTCTCCGCGCTCAAAACTTTTATATTTTCAGCCCCTGTCCTTCGCATCACCAATCCTCACCGTCCATTTGAAGTCATCTCTGACACCGCATCACCATCAAAGCAGTACTGTTACAGGACTTCGGCGAAGGTCTGTAGCCAATCGCGTACAAGTTATGAAAGTTACACCCGCCGAGCGAAACTATCCGATATACGACAAGGAGATGCTCGCGATCATGCACATCTTCAAAGTCTGGCGGAGCTACCTAACAGGCGCGAATGTGACAGCACGGAAAGGCCATCGCAGCCTACAGTACATTCGTGCACAGCCACCGCTAATCCCACGACAGATCAGGTGATTGAATTATATGGAATCCAACTTCCACTATACTGTCACCTATACTATCACTTCCACTATACTGTTAGGGGCATCGAACATTAGAGACCCCCTTTCTCGCCCATCCGCCCACCTCAATTCAATCATCATCGCCCAAACTTTCCCCCTCTTATTAGGCCTATTTACCCAGGGGTACCAAACGGACAGATTCTTTACATCGGGAGCGTACGAACTGCTCACAACGGCTAAGAGAGTCTATTATGTAAAGACAGGGACTGACTGCATCTGGGTACCGGAGTACAGCCTATTATGGGAGTTGTTACTGCAGGAAGCCCACGACAGTACAGTTCAGGACATTTCGGAGTGGAGAAAGCACAGCAACAATTGACCGGATACTATTTCTGGCCTGACATGCGAGGGGACGTGCAGCGGCATTTGGTTTCGTGCAGAACCTGCCAAACCATGAAATCGTCAAAGCAGAAGCCAGCTGGATAGTTGCAGCTGATTCCACCACCTGAGCATGCGTGGCAGCAGGTTACGATGGATTTCGTCACGGGACTGCCTGCCAAGAATGGCTACAATGACGTGATATTTGTCGTCGTCGATAAGCTGACGAAGATGGCCCACTTTGCCGCCTGCAAGAAAAGCATCTCAGCCGAAGAAACAACATGCCTTTTCATCTCGACCGTCATTCGCCTCCACGGAATTCCATCCACCATCATTTCGGATGGTGATACAAAATTCACCAGCAACTTCTGGCGCAAACTTTGGGACTAGTTTGGCACGCGCCTACAATTCTCCTCCGCCTACCACCCCGAGACTGATGGACAGGCCGAACGGGCCAATCATACGATGGAGTAGCTGATTTGCGCCACCTGTGATGACGTGGCCGACTGGGAGTAGCAACTGCCACTGATTGAGTTCGTGTATAATAACGCCCCGTCAGCCACTACCCGACAACCGCCATTCTCCCTGAATTATGGACAGAACCCTACAGTTCCTATCACGCTCAACATCGAAAATCCTATATCCGAGCCCAACAGTTCGTCGATTATTACGGAATGCCCGAGAGCGAGCAGCCGAAGCCATTAAGCGCATGAATGTTATTTCTAAGCGCAACGCCGATCTACATCGACGAGTAGTGGCTTACCAGGCTAGAGACTTAGTACTGCTCGACATCCAAATTCTTCGACTGCTCATCGTCCCAAAATTTCGCCCTTGCTATTGCGGACCATTTACAATCAGCCACATGATATCCTCCATTACAGCCCATCTACTGTTGCCAGCCACCTGGAACGTGAGCCCATCATTTCACGTGCGACCATTACGACCATACATCGCCAGCACCAGTGAATTGCCATGCCATCGGGCCAAACCGAACATCCGACCGCTCGCCGAACCTACAGTCGAACCTGCGAAGATACTCAGCCATCGGATCAAGGACCCTCGAGGGGCTCGCCTGTTTGAGTTTTTGATATCTTGGAAGGACCAGACGATCCTGGAAAACAATTGGGTGCCCCTGGCACAGATCAAGAACTACCCAGTATTACGAGTCTACCTCCAGTCACGCAATGTGCGCGACGACGACGATCTTAGCTAAGAACATACCTTGGAGGGAGGAGGGTGTAAGGAAATGGTATTTCCTTATTACAAGTTTTTTTTTAGAAAGGCATACACTGTCATAACGGGGTTGCCGCATAGCTCTGCCTCGAAATTCAAATCGCGGCACCCAAATGTCGTCTCTTGACGAACTGCAAGCATTTTGCCCGCCTTGCTGTTTCATGCCTAGATCTGGGCGCTTCGTGCCAATTTACAATCCACACGTCTCAGCTATGCCGAGCATCGACCGTGTGCTCTAGGCCTAGCTATATCCATACCCCCTGTTGTTTTGATGTTGCCTCATTGTACTGTTTCCTCGCTACTCAATCGTTCGACACACGCTCTTTGCACTTCATTACAAGAAGGAACAAAGGTTGGTACTATGGGGTATAGTATGCTTTTGTTAAAAATCAATATTGACAAAAGATAGCTATAGTTTATTTGGAGTGTGAATACTAGGGTAAGGAAATCATATTTCCCAATAGTTTAGATTGAATCAACGTGTACACTACCATAACGACGTTTTTGTGCTATTGTGCCGTGTTAATCCAGATTGTGCCACCCGAAAATGTCACAAATCCGAGTTGCATGCATGTTGTGCGCCTAGCAAGTTTCATGCTTGTCGAGTGCGCTCTGAGCCTAGTCTCATTTTGTCAAGATGATAGAAGCAAGTGACTCAAGCAAGGAGAACACAGAGGTTGTATCTAGGTGTTGTACCCTATTATCTGCACATAACTATGGTACACAGCCGCTAACCACTGTGCTACAAGGGCTAGTTAACGGGATAGCGTGCCCATAACCCCCCAGGCATAGCAGCCTGTGGCCCTTCCGATGATCTTCTAGGGTGAACCCAGTGGATCTCTCGACACCCCCCCTCCTGGAGTAGGCGGAGGACTCGACACTTCTGCAGTGCACACTGGGATTCGAACCCGAGACCTCTGGCTCTAATACCAAGTTACGAGGAGAAAATTTTGATTGGTACATGGCAACCACAAAGAGAATCTATCTAGGTTTTGTACCCTATATAAACTATACCTAGCTAGATTATACTTCATATATTCCTAACACATACACATATATATACAAACTCTAATACACCCCTTAACTTGGGTAGGGACAGAGCCTAACAGGATACAACAATTGAGGGTAGCACTATTTGTCTGGCCTCTGGAGTACGTAACAAACAGCTTAGGGCAATGCTACTAGTCTGACCACTAAGACAAGGGCCAGAAGGCCAATCAGCAAGTGTAACAAGACAACCTGTATAGAGTAGTAAGTAAAAAGTCGGTATAGCACAGATCAGGATACAAGACCGAGCTGAGTGCAGAACCGGAGCTGGAACTGGAAGTAAATGGCAACTGGAACTAGACCAACATGGGTGCAAGACCACTGATGGTCACGAGGCCCAAGGGCCTTGGTGAAGATATCAACAGTGTTGGTTTCTGAGGCCAACTGTACTACATGAGCCTGGCCGCGCCGCTGAAACTCACACAGCAGGAAGCACCGAAGCTGGATGTGCTTGGCCTTGCCCTCAAGTCGAGCCTCCTGGCGCAAGAGGATCATGGCCCTGTTATTAGCAAATAGGTTCGGGGCAAACCAAATGGAGCCACTCCAAATAGGCGTTACAAATGGAGCCGCTCTCAAATAGGCTCCATTGGTTGACGCTCCATTGGTTGGCCGCTCACCTAAGTCTGTGAGCAAGAGCGTCAACCAATGGAGCTCCTGAGCAGCCATAGCACCAGTATAGATCTCTGCCTCACAATTGGACTGAGCTGAAGACGATGACCTAGTGGACCGCCACAAGACTGCACCCGCACCAAGACTAAAGCACCCATGTGAGGACCTGAGTGTCTCCAAGTCATCAGCCCACGACGCGTCTGTATGTCCAGTGAGGACCACTGGCTCTCGCCCTCCCAGCACAAGCCCCAGTCCTAATGTACCCGCCAGATACCACAGCACCCTCTTGGCAATCGAACAGTGCTCTGGTCGGTGTCTACCAATCGCAATAAAGTGAGCAACGATATTGAGAGGGTACGCTAGATCTGGGCGAGTGCACATCATCAGGTACATGAGGCGCTCCACCAGCTCTGCGTATGGACTACTAGGTTCGACCTGCTCACCGAAAACAAGAGCTGAGAGCTTGGGATGGGGGAGTGGGAGTGGGAGTGGGATGTGCCGACGAGAATTGAAAACCGAGCCTCTGGAGGATCTGTTGCGTCATATGACATTGGGAGAGTGTGATCGTACTCGTTGCACGGTCACAAGAGATCTCCAAGTTTAGATAGCATTGCAACTCTCCCAGGTCTGTATAGGCATGTTGCCTGAGAAGCTCGGCCTTCACCAAGGCCAGTGCGACTCTATCTGGAGTAGTAAAGATAAGGTTGTCTACGTACACAAGTATGTAGAACGAAGTCTGACCAACGCGAACAAAGAGCAAGGGGTCAGCAGAGAACGAGAAGAAGTGGAGAGCCGCGCGTAGAGCATGTCGTGCCACTCACGGGGAGCCTGGTGCAGACCGTAGACAAGGCAGCGTAGACACCATTTGGTCCTAGGAGTGAAGGACCCAATGAAGCATGGTGGGCGCCGCAGGAAGATCTGCTTATGTGGACTGCCCTGCAAGAAGGTTGTGGAGAAGTCCAGAGAGTGGAGCTCGTAGTCACGCTGTGGGACAATCTAGAGAAGCACCCAAAGAGTAGTCGTCTTTGGGGTAAGGGGGAAGGTCTGGAAGAAGTTCACACCCTCTCGCTGGCTGAAGCTTCTAGCCAAATGCTGCGGTTTGAACTGCGGTGGCTCTCCAGGTGGGCGCATCACGTTATAAGTCCACATGCCATCGATTATGTTCGCCCCAGGTGGAGGAACTGCGTCGACGTAAGTGCCATTGGATCTATAAGATGCCATCTCTACCTCCATGGCCTGTATCCACTGGGCTGTCCAAGGCCCCGAGACTGCCTCGGTGTACAAGCACGGAATACGGATGTCTAGGGTGTCCAGGTTACGCTCAGGGGACACAAGCATGGCGTAGAGATGAGGTACAGCAGCCGTAAGGAGAGCTAGCTCGTACTGCCTATCCTCTAGAACGTCATTGCCAAGGGCAGGTGCACCCCCGACGGACGGAGAATAGGCAGGGTTAGAGATCGAAGCGGAGGCGTAAACAAGGCGGTGGCTTGCAGCAAAGTTAGCGACGACAACGGCGAGGGCGTGGGGGAAGAGAGGGGGGGCCGTGGGGGAAGAGAGGGGGCGCCGTGTGGGAAGAGAGGGGAAGCCGTGGGAGAAGAGAGGGGAAGCCGTAGGGGAAGAGAGGGGAAGCCATAGGGGAAGAGAGGGGGCATGTGTGTCATTAGAGAGGGAGTTGTGAGGAAAGGGAAAGGGCACGAATTCGCTTCCCCAAGGGCCGTGAGGGGGGCAGGGTGGTTCGCCCAAGAATTTTGCGTCCGAAGAGGGTGGATGAAGGGGGGGCAGGGGGTGATGTGCGGCAGGGACGCTCGAAATATGATGCAGGGTTTGCGGGGCACGTGCGGTGTCTGTTGTGCGACTCGTCCTACCCCTGGTGATTACGACTGTAGTGTGCCACACATTCCCCCTTGCCTTCGGCGCGATTCCTCCATTCGCGCATTCCGCGTCCAATATCACAGTACCGTGTGCCCCAAGCGATCTTCACTTTTTTTGTAGGCGGAATCCGTCGCGCTCGCCACATTCTCTCCCACGCTTTCGACCAGGGTATCACGGTAGTCACCGTCAAACTAAGTTTGGTTCTAGCCAAGGTGCTAAAGGCACCATATTGTTAAACCTGTTAGGGTTCGCTTTGCACGATCCGTCACGATGTTGTATCCTGCCTCGCCCTTGGCGCAGTGGCTGGCGTGGGCAAGCTTAGAGGCCAAGTTCTGCAGGCATTTGACGTTGACGTCGACGTCGACGTTGAGGAAGCCAGAGAGCGACTTCGAGAGCACTGGTTACCACCCAAACCAGGTGCACTTTCCCAACCTCGCTTGGAAGCCACGCGGCCAAATTGTGGAAAGCGCAAGCGAAAGGAGAGAGGAGAGATTTTCAAAATTGTGCAACACAAAACTGCTGCCCCATGGCAGCAGAGATATATTAGGGGGCAAAATGACGAAAAAATAGCCTACGGTTTGGTGAGTTGGTGATGGGTTTGTTCGGCTGCTGTTTTGTTTGTAGGGCAAGCCCAAGTTCGCAAGGTGGGGTAAAGTGGTGGCGGTTGTATTTTTGGGGTGTGGAGGCCTAGTACACCCTTGCGCCTGATGTAACGCCGGACGCAAGGTGAACGCCGCGATTGAGAGAACATCAGGGCTGCGTTCTGCAGGCAGAAAAGGAAAGTGCAGATTACATCAGAGCACCTTCCGAAAGCCTGATTTTTTGCTTCGGATCGAGGGTCAGCCCGCGAAATTTGGTCCAAACCTGGCACAAGGTACCCGAACCTAGTTACATCAACATGCCTGCAGAACAGGTCCATGTACAGATGACATCTACGTCAGGGAAACACCCCCCTCGCTTCCCTCCCTGACAAATTTGACGCAAAGGTGACGCAATGCTGACGTTCGCTAAATCGCGGAGTTCACCTTGCGTGTGGCGTTACATCAGCCTCAATTTGGCTCCTCTCTCCTTTCGCTCGCGCTTTCGACAGTTTGGCGCGTTGCTTCCAAGAGAGGTTTGGAAAGTGCACCTGGTTTGAGTGGTAACCAGTGCTCTAGAAGTCGCTTGAGGAGCTTCCTCAATGTCGACGTCGACGTCGACGTCAAATGCCTGTAGAACACAGCCCAGCGTTGCATCACGTTTGCGTCAAATTTGCCAGGGAGGGAAGCGAGGGGGGTGTTTCCCTGACGTAGATGTAATCTGTAGATGGAGCTGTTATGCAGGCATGTCGATGTAACCAGGTTCGGGGACGTTGTGCCAGGTTTGGATGAAAATTTGCGGGCTGACCCTTGATCCGAAGCAAAATCTCTCGCTTTCGGAAGGTGCTCTTATGTAAACTGCACTTTCCTTTTCTGCGTGTTGGGGCTCCAGGTCCATTTCCTCCTCCGCGGTTGTCTTTTCGCGATTTTGAAAACCTGCGCCTTGCGTCAGTGGAAACAGGAGCCGACTGTTTCAAGCTGCACTTCCTTCTCACCCTCTCCCTTTCCTAGCGTCACACCACCCCCTCCTCTCCTCCTCCCGCGCCGATGGTGAAGGACGCGCGCGCGCCGGGCTTTCGCGAGAAGTGGCGGCAGGACGTGCCGGTGCTGTACGACTGGTTCTTCAACCACCACCTCATGTGGCCCTCGCTCTCCTGCCGGTGCGCTCCCCGCCCGCCCCCTCTCGTCTTCGCGCTCTCCGCTGCCCCTCCATCACCCTCTCCTGCATTCCGCCCTCGTCCGCGCTCCGCGCGCCTGCGCCGTCGGCGCGGAGATCGACGGCTGTCGGCGAGCCCCGTGCGCCGCTGGGGTGCCTCTCATCGCGGGAGTGCCGCCGTGCCCTTGTGTCTCCGCATTCCCTCTCGCGTTCCCTCCCGCTCGCCTCTTCGTCTCCCCTCCCCTCCACTTCGCCTCCCCCCCGCTTCCCCCTCCCTCGCCCCCGCAAGCCTGACGGCATGACGGTCGTGTGGTTGGTGCGGCTGTGCGTGCAGGTGGGGCCCGGTGCGCGCGGAGCACGGCGCGTACAGCGAGCAGTACGCGTACATCAGCGAGCAGACCGACGGCACCGCGCCCAACACGCTGCTCCTCGCCAACGTCGCGGTAAAAGGGGGAATGGGATGGGGGGGAGGATCATGTTGCGGGACAGGCGGAGCATGCGATCCAAGGGCGATGTGCGGGAGAGAAAGAGGGAGGGGCTGCGGTGAAGGGGTGTGAGAGGGGAAACGGGATGCGGGGATGGCATTTGACGAGGGGAAGTGACGCTGTGACGCTGTGACGCTGTGACGCTGTGACGCAGGGACATGGACGCTCAGCGGCAGGCATGGCGGCCACGGCGCGCTCGCCGTGCTCTACCTGCAGCCCCATCGCACCATCACTGCCTCCTCCTTCCATCACCATGCCCTTCCCTCGTTCTTGCACCCCCCGATCCCCCCCATCCCGCCCATCACACGTGTGTGCGTTCCACTCTCGCCTCGTGCTGCCGTGTGGGGCTGGGCGCACACGCAGGGTGCAGTGGCATGTGCTGTGGCATGTGCAGTGGCATGTGCTGTGGCGGTGCACTGTTGGCACGGCGAGGGGCGGGGGAAGGGCAATCAGCGCATTGTGAGGGAGAGGAGGGGAATGAGCACCCTTTAGTCCCGCTCTTGCGCGCACCCATGCTTGTGCCTCTCCTCGACCTCTCACTGGCAAGCACGTGCTGCTGCTCGCCCACCCTTGCACACACGCCCACACACGCCATCTCCTTCCTCCCTTCCTCCCTCCCCCCCCGCAGGTGGCGGAGTGTGACGCGGTGGCGCCGGCGCTGCTGGCGGACTTTGAGGAGGACGACCCAACAGCGCTGGTGGGCGTGGTGAAGGCGGTGCACCACCCTGGCGAGGTGAACCGCATCCGCGAGCTGCCGCAGTTCCCGCAGATCCTCGCCACGCACACGGACGGCAAGGACGTCTTCATCTGGAACATGGAGTCGCAGGACGACCGCCGCACGCCCGCACCGCACACCACGGGAGATGCTGCTGACAAGCCGTCCGTGCCTGACCTGGTGGGCGCACGTTGGGGGGGCTGCGAGGCAGTGCGCCGAGATACAATGCCAATCTCCCATTGTACCTTTTGTTCCTCCTCCCTCGCATTGCCACTGCACACTCCCTCGCTCGCAATGCTGCTGTGCTGCCCACGGCACACTCCTCGTCACTCACCCTCCGCTCTCCCCTGCCGCTCGCCCTCGTGCGTGTGCTGCCCTCCCCAGGTGCTGCGCGGCCACACGGATGTGGCGCAGTTTGCACTGGCCACGGCGGCCAGCGACCCCTTTGTGCTGAGCGGCGGCACGGACTGCCACGTCGTGCTGTGGGGGCTGCAGGACCACGTCTCCAAGGCCAGCACGGTGGGGGGGGGGGGGGGAAGGGGATGCAGGGTTTGTGAGTGGGTGGGTGAAGGGAAGTGCATGTGCTGCTCTGCGAGTGAGAGGGCACCGGCACAATTGGCGCGGCACCACGGAGAAATTCTGGACGGCCTGCGGTGTCGCGCCTCTCAACCCATCCTCTCCTACAAACCTTTTCTCCTCTCCTCCTTTTCCCTTCCCCCCCCGCCCCCCTTCTCCCCCTTTACCCCCCATCCCCTGGCGTGTGCGGGCGTGCGGCAGCAGGACGATTCGTCGGAGCTGGCGGCGCCGGTGCTGCACTGCCGGGAGACGTTCACGGGGCACCGCGCGACGGTGGAGGACGTGCAGTTCAGCCCCACAGACGCACGCCTCTTCTGCTCCGTGGGCGACGACTACTGCCTGCTGCTCTGGGACACGCGCCACGGCACCACGCCCGTCAACAAGGCACGCCGCGGGGCGGGCTGGGGGCACCTGGGCCTGGGTGGGGCCACCTGGGGCTGGGTGGGCGGCTGGTTTTGGGGAGGGAAGGAGCAGGAGTGAGAGTGATGGCTTTGTTTTGCTGCACGGCTGTGTGTTGTCAGGGGACTTGGTGTGCTGGCTGCCTGCTGGTGACTACATAGCACGGCAGCATGCCTGTCTCTGAGCTAGCACGTCTAGCTCTCGCTTTCGCCTCGTTCTCTCTTGCACCCCTTGCCTCCTGCTTCTCCCGCCTCCATCCTCTGTGCCAGCCACCACGGCAGCACTGCCCACTCCGTGCGTAACGGCATCTGCACACATCAGCGCATCTCTTCTCCTCTCCCTCTCGCCCTTTTCCCCCCCCCTTCCTCCTCTGCTCCCTTCCCCCCCTTCACCCTCTCCCTCTCCCCCTCCCCCCAGGTGGAGCGGGCGCACAACGCGGACGTGCACTGTGTGGACTGGTCGCGCCTGGACGACAGCTACGTGCTCACGGGGTCGGCAGACCACTCCGTGCGCCTCTTCGACCGCCGCAAGCTGCCCACCGCGGGCCACTGCGCGGCCGTGCACTCTTTCAAGCTCCACTCCGACGCTGTCACCTGTGTGCAGGTACCTGCCGTGCTGCTAGGGGGCCCTTGCCGTGCCTGCTGCATGCACGTGTGGGCTTGGTGCTGCATTGGCGAGTGCCGTGAGTTCCTCAGCGGAGTACCTGCCGTGACACTCAGACCAGGCGAGGGTGGGAGGGCAGCGATGGGAGGAGGGAGGGATGGGAGTGTTGTGTACGCAATTCAGAGCACTGGGCTGAGCCTGCACCAGCATTCGCAAGTACCCTCTCGAGCGTGTTGCACCTCCTAACTCCACCCCGTGCCCCTCGCCCTCGCCCCCCCCCCGTTCCCTCTCCCACTCCCCCCCCCCTCTCTCCCCTTGGCAGTGGCACCCGTCAGCGCGGGGTGTGTTTGGCAGTGCGGGGGACGACGGGCTGATCCAGGTGACAGACGCGTCGCACCTCCTGGGGGCAGCGGGCGACAAGGCGGGTGGGGGGGCAGCACAGGGCCGGCAGAGCAACATGTTCCAGCACCTGGGGCACCGGTGAGGGGGCAGCGCACAGGGGCCACAGAGGGAAGGACGCAGGGAACAAGGAGTGGGCAAGGATGGGATGTGAGGCAGAGGGAAGGGATGTGTGATGGGTTGTTTGGAAGCTGGATGTTAGAGGAGGGTGGGCCGTGTTGGTGTCTATCTGTAGTCCCCCCTTCTCTCTCTCTCTCTCTCTCACTCCTGTTCTCGCCTGCCCCTCACTCCCTTGACTGCCCTTGTGGTGTGCAGGGAGAAAGTGTGTGAGTTCCACTGGAACCCCCATCGGCCCTGGACTGTGATCAGCACATCCATTGACTCGGGCCGGATAGGAGGAGGCACCCTGCAGGTGGGTATGCGTCCATGCATGCTGCCTGAAAGAGTAATGGCTGTTGGCCATGCACATGTATGTGAGATTTATCTAGTGAATTCCATGTTGGCTGTGCTCTTAAAGCGAGGATCTCAAGAAGCGCGAAACCAACTCCAAAAGGTTTGGTTTCAGGTTGGTGAAATGAGCGAAACAGTAACAGCGGCCCCCCAACACCCCTCACCACACCTCGCAATTTTCGCGACCCCCCGAAACCAAAACCTTTGGGTTAGGTCTTTGCTTCTTGAGATGCTCGCTTTAATTTCCGTGTGATCCTTCGCTACGCTCCCCCCTGCACCTCCCCCTCTCCCTCCCCCCCTCCCTCGTGCCCCATTCCTCTGTCTTGCTTACCCTCTCTCACACCCTCGCTCTCACACACACCCTTGCTGCATCAGGTGTGGCGTATGCATGACTATTTGTATCTCCCAGAAGATGAGGCACTGAAGAAAATTGAAGGCATGCTTGGCTCGACATTAAGCAAGTAACTGCTGACAAGATCTCTAGTGAGATATTTTAATTGCTAATTTTGGATTGAATCCAGTGGTGCTAGTGGTATGTAGCTGTATGCCTTTTATTTTGCTTGAAGCAATAATGTTTACCAATATTGGTCAGTGTTGGAAATATCTCGAGGACTTGAGTGCTTTTGCAGTGTGACACTACACTCGAGGAAAGTCGTATCTGGTACGCGAATCAGCGGAGGTTACACGAGGAGGTTGGACGAAAGAATACGAAAGGACGAAGGAACTCGAAGGATCGTAACCAGAGGTTGCGATTGACAGTTGCGACTGCAAGGATGGTAACCGGACCGACAATCGAGTCGCGTTCCATCAAGTGTATTTGTTATGAATAATAACTCAGAGTGCGCGGAATAATAATGACGAGTACAAGAAGGATAGCCTAGCCTTATATAGCGAGTGCTCTAGCTAGGCGACGAGCCCGGAGGGCTAGGTTGGGTACAGGCGCGGTCGAAAGGGTCGGAGGCGGCGCTGGCGTGCCTCGGGGCCGCGTCAGAAACGGACCGAGCCTGGTCTGCCGAGAGTTCGGGTGTACGCGATTGCAGTACAACCCGGTAAGGAATAAAATTCCTTACACTACCCCCCCCCCTAAGGAAGGTGATCAACATCGGTAACGCCTTTTCGGATCAAATAAGATTTGAACACCGAGTGTTCGTGAAGCGAGTCGGAAGGGACCCAGGTGTCGTCTTCGCTTGTACGGTCAACCCAGCGGACAAGAAAATCCACGTGGCGACCAGTGGAGTCGAGGCGGACGCGATGACTCAAAAGCCGGAAAGGCTCAAGTGTCGGTTCAACCATCGGGCGGACACTTGGGGCGGCCGCTGGGCGTGCGACTGCAGACGTGCTGGCGACGTAGGGACGAAGCAGGCTGACGTGGAACGCGTCGTGAATGCGCCACTCGTCCGGAAGTAATAATTTCGCTGTGACAGGTGTCACCATCTTGACAATACGAAAAGGTCCACAGAATCGCGGGCGAAGTTTTGAAGGCAGGGGCAGGCGAAGGTTCTTTGTGTCGAGAAGGACTAGTTGCCCTGCAGCCATGGTGATATCGCGGCGATGAAGATCTGTGTAGCGGCGGGCGGTTGTGTTGGACTTGCGAATGAATTCGATCGCTTTTTCGCGGGCCGCCTGCAAACTGTTCACGAACTGCTGGGAACGTGGCACTGGGTTGTCGATGTTGGTAGTCGTCGGGACTGTCGGATCCATGCCGTAGTTTAGAAAAAACGGCGAGTGATTAGTCGTGGCGGATGGGGCATTGTTGTACGAAAATTCCAGCATGGGCAGGAATTCTTCCCACAGGGCAGGATCCGGGCAGTTGGTGCGTATCAGCTGCTCCATAGTTTGATTGGTTCGCTCTGTCTGTCCGTCGGTTTGAGGATGGTAGGCGGAGGAAAACTGGAGGCGTGTGCCGTACTGCCCCCATGTCTCCTGCCAGAACTTGGACGTGAATTTTGGGTCGCGGTCGCTGATGATCGCTGGGGGTATGCCGTGCAGGCGAACAACGGTGGAGATGAAAAGCTTCGCTGTATCTTCGGCTGTGATTGTTGTGCGACAGGGTGCGAAGTGTGCCATCTTCGTCAGACGATCGACGACGACCAGGACGGCGTCGTTGCTCGTGGCGGCGGCTGGGAGCCCCGTGACAAAGTCCATCGTTACATGTTGCCATGGTCGCTGGGGTGGCTCGAGCGGTTGCAGCAGTCCAGCTGGCCGCCGTCGGGAAGACTTCATTCGTTGGCAGATCGGGCACGCGGATACGTATCTCTGCACATCAGGCGCCGAATCAGGCCAATAATAAAAACGGTGAAGTAACTTCTGGGTTTTATCAACCCCAAAATGACCGGAGAGGTTAGAATCGTGGACTTCTTGAATAAGTAATTCGCGGAGGAGTTTGTAGGCGGGAACCCAGATGCGGTCAGTACCGGCTTTTAGAAAGTAGGGTCCTTTGGCTGTGGTGGCTTGTTGGTGGTGGTTGCGGGTGAAAAAGGGGTCTGTGGTATAGCCGTGGGTAAATAGGCCAGTGAGCAGCGGGTTGGATTTTGCGACGATGATTGAGGCGAGGTGGGCGGATGGTCTTGTTAGCGCGTCAGCGATGTTATTGGCTCCCCGTTTGTACGTGATGGTGTAGTGGAAGTTGCTTTCGAGGAAGTCCAGCCAGCGAATCTGCCGTGGATTTAGATTCGGCTGCGCGCGGAGGTACTGTAGGGATTTATGGTCTGTCCGTACTGTCACGTCGGCTCCCGTCAAGTAGCATCGCCACACCTTGAATGCGTGCACGATGGCGAGCATTTCTTTGTCGTGGACGGGGTAGTTGCGCTCGGCTGCCTGCAACTTCCGAGACTCATACGCGATGGGTTGGAGTCCGTCGCCGAAATCTTGTAACAGTATCGCACCGATGGCGAAATCGTTAGCGTCCGTCAAGACTTCGAATGGTCGAGATGGGTCGGCGATTCGGAGGACCGGGGGCGACGTCAGAGAATTTCGCAGTTCATCGAAAGCAGTCTGCTGTCTCTCCCCCCATTCAAACAAACTGCCCTTCCGCAGTAGGTCAGTTAACGGTTCGGTTATCCCTGCCATATTGGGGATAAACCTCCGGACATAATTAACGAACCCGAGAAAACTCTGCAGCTCCTGTAAATTCGTCGGCGGCTTCCAGTCGCGAATCGCTGTGATTTTTTTCGGGTCGATTTTTATGCCGTCCGCTCCCACGACATGTCCCAAAAATTCCAGTTCGGATTTTAGGAACTCGCACTTGGAGCCCTTCGTGATGAGCCGGTTTGCTTGCAGCCGCCGGAAAACTTGCTCAAGGTCCTTGAGGTGCTGTTCCTGTGTCTTGCTGTAGATCAGAATGTCATCAAGATAGACGATGACACACTTGTCGAGCAGGTCTCGGAATACGCCGTTCATGGTGAGTTGGAAAGTGGAGGGCGCGTTCGTGAGGCCAAACGGCATCACTGTGTACGCGTAGCTGCCATAGCGGGTTCGGAACGCCGTCTTGTGGCAGTCGTCAGCGAAGACTCGGATCTGATGGTAACCGCCGCGTAAGTCGATTTTCGAGAAGAAGCGAGCTCCGCGAAGTTGATCGAGAAGATCGTCCCCGCGTGGGATTGGGTAGCGGGACTTGATTGTTCGTCGATTTAGCGCCCTGTAGTCGATGCACATTCGCAGCCCGCCGTCTTTTTTGGGCGTGAACAGGATGGGTGCTGCGAACAGGGAGGTGCTGGGCCGAATGAACCCCTTCTCCAAGAGGTAGTCCAGTTGGCTTCGCAACTCCGTGAGCTCCGGCTGAGTCAGCCGCCACTGGGTCCTGACTGTAGGCTGCGCGCCGGGTTCCAGGTCAATTTTGTGGTCCTGGGGGCGCTCGGGTGGCAGTCCTGCTGGCAGATCGTCCGGAAAAATATCCGAGTACTGTCGAATCAGCGCGGCGAGCTCGACAGGGACACTGGCACAAAGTGTGTCAATGTCCTTTGGCGTGTCGTCGACCGTCGCGTCGGCCAGGTGGACGGCGTACAAGTCAGCTCCTTTTTTAACCGCTCGCTGGAAGGTGATGGCGTTGACACGTGTCGACACCGGATCTCTCCCACGCCAGCTTGGAAGTACGCGCCACCCGTTCGCACAGTGTACGCTGCATTCGCCAGTTGTCCAGTCGACCCTCGGATTGTATTTTCGCAGCCAATCACGCCCAAGCAGAATGTCGCAGCCGTCCAGCGTCGTGGCCAGCATGGGCATGCTGAATCCGAAGTCGTCGCCACACTTCATCCGCACCATGCGCGCTCGTTCTCTAATTGCAAGTGGAGTTCCGTCCACCAGTCGCGCGTCGATTTCGGGAAGACATTTTTCCAACGTCAGCTTCAATTGCTTCGCTGTTGTCACGTGTATGAGACTGTGACTAGCTCCGCCATCCACAAATAACTTTATTTTTTTGCCGTTAACCTTGCCTTCTACCAGCACAGGGTGATCTTCAGGTTCGCTCCCGTTATTCGTCCGAGTGCGGTCGATAGCGTGTATCGGTACCACAACTTGGTGGGAACGCTGAAGTTCGGGCGACAAAGCCTCGTCAGTAGGGGGCCCGTCTGCTACTGACTTTTCCCATTTCCCGGCTTCTCCTTGTCGTTCTTCGTCTTCTTGGGCGCCGTCGGGCAGTACTTAGCTCGGTGACCTGGCTTGTCACATCGAAAACATAGCCCGTGAAATATTTCATCGGGCGCTGACACGCCATTGATCGTGGGGCGGGGAGACTGTCCACGAAAACGACCAACATCCCTGTTGTTCTTTCTCGCCCACTGCTGCAGTGCATCGGCTGCTGACGCCAGCTGGACGGCTTCATCGAACGTCTTGGGACGGGACCGCTGCAACTCGTATTGAATATCGAAATGCAGCCCGCTAACGTATTTGTCCCGTCTTTCCGCTTCGCTGAGGTCGTCGACTTGGTCCGCAAGTGCAGAGAACGACGCAGTGTAATCTTGAACAGTAGTCACCTGCCGCCAGTTGCGCAGCTTCATACGAGCGTCGTCTGAGGCGGATGAATGCTCAAAACGAGCTCGCAGAGCTGTGCCCCACTGTTTCCACGTGCGAATCGTGGTCGTACCGAATATTGTTTCTGCCTGTTGGTTTGAAGAGTCCGAAGTCCCGTCCTTCGCCTGCTTCACTCCTGCCGGAGTCCCAATCGCCAACTGTCGTCGCCACCAATCCAACGCCGGTCCTCGGAGCAGCGACACGGCATAATTAATGCGCGCATCATCAGTGTGCACACTTGCCGCCGTGAAGAACAGCTCCATGCTGAACAGCCACCCTTGCACCGTCGTCGCCTTGTCCGAAGGGTTGAACGGGGGCGGTGTTGCTGGCTTGAGTTTAATCTTCATTACGGTCACAGTACGCACGTCGTCTTGCTCCAACTCCCGTGCGAGCTCGTCAAGGACGGTTTCGCTCGCTGCGTCGTCGGCACTTTGTTTGACCTCGTCTTCGGCGACTCCAGGCGACTCCTGACGCGCTTCACCACGCGTCTGGCGAAGCTCGGTGTTCTCCGTCCGAAGTCTCACGACTTCACTGTTCAAACTCGCCATCTGGGCTTGCATTGCCTGCATCTGAGCCATGACCTCGTCTAGCTGGGCCTGGGACATGATGCGAATGCTACGCCTTTCGGGCAGGGGGAAGGCCGTGGTAAGAAACCGTTGGGGGCGCAAACGCTATCGTAGTTGTGTGAGCTAATAACTCTAGCTCACGGACAACCGCTTTGCAGCCCCGCAGGGTTAACCACGCCCTGGAAATATACTACCCTGAGAAAGCGGGGTGAACCAGGAAAGTAGCTCTGATACCAGATGTTATGAATAATAACTCAGAGTGCGCGGAATAATAATGACGAGTACAAGAAGGATAGCCTAGCATTATATAGCGAGTGCTCTAGCTAGGCGACGAGCCCGGAGGGCTAGGCTGGGTACAGGCGCGGTCGAAAGGGTCGGAGGCGGCGCTGGCGTGCCTCGGGGCCGCGTCAGAAACGGACCGAGCCTGGTCTGCCGAGAGTTCGGGTGTACGCGATTGCAGTACAACCCGGTAAGGAATAAAATTCCTTACAGTATTCTACAACTGCTTCATCTCTTATTTTCTATATATTGCTGTATGCTTGTCTCCTTTAATCAATCACTTGCTCTCACATACTAGTGCAAGGGTTCAACTACTCAACACTTCCGATGCACTACTCAAGCACTTCATACAAGTGGGACTTAGTCTCTGAAAAGATCCTAGGGCTTTTTCAGCCCAACATGGTATGAGAGCTGGTCAGAGACCAAACTCCCGTCAACAACATCCTATCTACAGACAGCATATCAAAAGCTTCATCCATTACAAGACATGGACAACAAGGGCAAGAATTCTTCTACGGGCTCACCCAGCGCCCAAGACACTCAACCCGGCACTTCTGGACTTCACATCTCTGGACTGCAAACCGAAACCGGCGCAGCTCAAGAAACAACAAGAAGAGTACCAGAAATGGTGACCCCTTCACCCTCTTCAGGTGTGGACCCGAACCTTATGGAAGGGTTCGTCAGCTTCTTGTCGCACTTCGACCAGCAGCAAACAAGGACACCTGCGCATTCAACACAGAGCAACGGATGAAATATGGGGTTAGCACCGATGAGCCTCGACAACTCATCATTCGGGCGGCACAACCAGGCGCCTACCTTTGCGCCTTATCACTCTTCACCAGGGACGTTCGAGTTCATGCCGCCCCGTGCTCAACCGACAGCAGCTGCATCACAACAAACACCAAACGAGATATTGAGTCTCCACGCGTAGTTTTCACATGTGATCAACCTGCAGACATTTTCACCGTTCAACGGGCACGGCTTCTTTTCCTGGAGCTTTGAGTTCGAGCTGATGATGGAGGCCGCGCACCTCTTGGGATACTTCAACGGGTCCCTGCCATTTCCAAGCAATGGCACTGCAAAGGAGCAGGAAATCTTTACGTATCAGTCGCTACTGGCATACACAGTCCTCTTGCGAAACCTGTCACCACAAGAGCAACAGAGCATCAAAATGTATCGGAGCTACAGAAACTCCGCGGAGCTCGCCTGGCATCATCTGAAGTGTCTCTATCAAGGAAACGATAGTGTGACACAAAGCAGACTCATGCAGCAGTTGACAACAATACAAATGAAAACTGGAGAAAAGACGATGCAGTATATGAGCCGCTGCCAGACACTTCGCGACCGCTTGCTTCGGTGCGGAGGCACAATCACTGAAGAAAACTTCATGACACTTGTTCTCGCCGGGCTCGGACCAGAATGGAGAACCACGCGCTCGCTTCTTCGCGCCCACGGACGAATTTCCAAGATGCACCTCTGCGCCGAGCTTTATGCTGAACAACAGGAGATGCACCTGTTTGAAGAAAGACAACCACGAAACAAGCAGCAACCATTAGTCTTCTATACTCAAAGAAGAAACGACAACAACTACAATCGACGCGACAAGCAGAACCGACATGACACCAGAGGTCTCACCATCGTGCCGCCGTTCTGCCACAACTGTCAGACATCCGGGCACTCCAAGGTCAACTGCACACGCCTTTGAGTTTATCGTCCAGCAGATCCGCAAGTCACCTCCACTCAAGAGAATCCGCCAAGCCGTTCCTCTACAGATGCACAAGGCGCACCGAACATCATTAATTGCATGGTACGCATCGACAGCTGCACACCCAGGTCACCACCCACTTACGTTCCAGACGAAGAAGAACGGCCGCCGCCGTGCTCGCAAGGTCTTCAAGTCAACCCCACGTATGTCGCAGTTGCCAACGCCGAACCCACCGAACGAAACACCTGGTTCTTGGACAGTTGCTGCAGTCAACACATGTGTTCCTCGGGGCGCTTCGTGCAACGAGAGCAACGCCTCAACCGCGATGTCATCATCACCGTTGCCAACAACGAGAACCTGAAAACAAACAGACAAGGAGTCGTTCAACTTCAGTCAATGGAGACAAACGTCATACTGCAACTCAACAAAGTACTCATCGTCGACAATTTGGGATACAATCTACTAAGCATCAGCCAGTTAATGGCAAAAGGAACTCACCTGGAATGCGACTCCTACGCCAACGAGTTTCGTCTTTATCATGGGAAGGGCGGCCTCTTCATCGGTCGCGCTCTCCTGAAGTCAGGCGTCTTCGTGCTGGACTTCGTCCCTGACCGCGGTACTGCTGACAGCGACGGCATCGTGTCGTTCGCCGTCTGGACGCACCCGCCCGATCTTGATGCCGACTTCAGTCCAGGCGGGTTCTGGTATTCCAACACCATCCCTGCAGCAGAGAGAATACACGCATTAGCAGTCATTCGACGAGAACGACAAGTACCAGCAAGTATCCCTTCCCGGACATCACCTGTAGTAGCAGCAGCAGGACCCAGCCACGCGCCATCACCAGCAATCCGAGGACCACCAACCGAAGCAGATCAGCTCATGCCCATCACCCGAGGAATCTGCCGCAGTCCCGCTACGGTCACCTGTACAACCTCAAGACACGTGACCAAGCGTTCGAAGCCTTCACGACGGGGCTCCCCATCGCCGAACAAGAATCGGGCTCCCAACTCAAGAGTTTCCAGTCAGACGGGGCATTGGAGTATCAGTCACAAAGGTTCAGGAGCTATTTGGCGGAAAGAGGCATCAAACGCCTGGTGTCACTGCCCTATGCTCACCAGCAGCAGGGGGTCGAAGAAAGGATGAATCGCACCTTGCAAACGACGATGCGGAAGCTGCTCCTGGGGATGGGACTGCCCAACACCCTTTGGCGTGACGCGATGACGCATGCAGTTCATTTCCACAATTTGCTGTCCTCGTCATCACTTCCCAACAGCGCATCACCGCACCTGCTGTGGACAGGAAAGCTGGGCAGCACAAAATTACTTCGAGTCTTCGGCTGCATGGTACAGTACAGATCCCACACAGCTCGAGCAGGACGATTCTCTCAACGAGCACAGTAGGGACTACACCTCGGCATCGCAAAACATTTCCACGCATGGAAACTTCTCGACATTCAGGACAAAAACACAGTGGCTTCACGTGATGTGATTTTCTATGAAAGACTGAAGGTGCAGCATTACCTGGACAACGTCGCCAACACCGCAGACCCCACCGACGGCTTCGAGGGTCATCGGTCCTTCGCCGACCGTGCTGCCGAAGCTGACGCAGCAGAAGAAGACATACCTGAAGCCTCAGAAGCTGCCGGACCACTCCCTTACTGCTCCGTACCCATTCCACTCGACGATGACAACCCTCTCGATAGTAACAACCTCGACACCTATTACCACTTCGCTGACCAGGGTTACACTACACCTCAACCGGTTGACACAAATATCTCTGAACGCATCGGACCAAATTTCTTACCTGATCCCGAAGATGGCGACGAAACAGCTTATCCCGGGAATGAAAATTCCCCTCGACACACACCCACGGGCCTGCAGATACTTGGACTATGGGTTGCCATACAGAGCTCGCCGCCGCCGTCTCCGCGCGAGACAACAACTCTGTCGCAGGCTCTTGGGGGGGGAACACAAGGCGAAATGGAAGGAAGCAATGGAAAAAGAACTGAAGGCCCTGCAAGACCGAAACACGTGGAAACTGGTACCTGCAACAAAGACCAACGGAAAGAATGTGCTCTCGGGGAAGTGGGTGTACCGCATCAATACTAATGCGGATGGCTCCATCGACCGCTTCAAAGCTCGCTGGGTCGTACGTGGATTCGATCAGCGATACGGAACCGACTGCACGGAGACATTCGCCCCAGTCTCCCTAAATACCTCCTTGCGCATTCTACTCGCCGTCGCGGCCACGAAAAAATTACCACTGCGACAGATCGACGTCGCCAATGCCTTCTTGTACGCACCTGTGGATACCGAGATCTTCGTCGAGCAGCCCCACAGATTCATCGACGATCCTACAAAAGTGTGCCAGCTGATAAACTCCCTCTACGAAATCAAACAAGCCCCGCGGCTTTGGCAGCAGCACCTTCACGGCCGCCTCGTCAGGATCGGCTTCCTGCAGCTGCTGCACGACCAAGGGATGTACCGACTACACAAGGGGGGGGATTTCGTCCTACTCATCGTCTACGTCGATGACCTGCTCTACGTTGGCTCCACTACCGACGTCGTCACCTGGTTCGAAGGGCAGCTGAGGAATGACTTAACACTCACGGTGTCTGACACCGTGACCCAGTACCTAGGTCTAAACGTCGCCGAAGACGATTTGGCATTCTATCCTACACGCCGGAAAGTACGCTGGCGTTGTCGCGAAGAAATTCGGACTAACGCCGGTCACAGTCGCAGCTCCCTATCGCTACGGGAACGACAACTGCGACACCTCTGCAAAACTCCTCGCGAAGCAAATCTAGGAATATCAACAGAAGCTCGGCTGTCTACTGTTCGCAGCAGTAACCTACCAACCGGATTTGTCCTACAGCGCTAGCCAACTGGCAACACACCTGAAGCAGCCGCAGCAAGAGCATCTCGAGGAGCTAAATCGGGCACTACTCTACTTTGTCTCTACGCCGACGACCGGACTTACCAACAGCAAAGTAACACCATCGTCCGTACAACTACTCGGCTATGTAGACGCCAACCACGCGTGAGATAAGGAGAATCGGCGCTCCAGAACTGGCTACATCTACCGACTAGAGCCTATCGGGACTATCTCTTGGCAATCGAGCAAGCAGGAATTAATCGCGCTATCTTCGGAATATATCGCTCTCTGCACTGCGACCAAAGAAGGACTTTACCTGCGGAAGTTGCTCGAGGAAGTGAAAATTGCGACCATGCCCGCCTTCTCGTTACTCTGCGACAATCAATCCGCGATCAAAATCGCGAACAAAGACGGGTTCACCAATCAAACCAAGCACATCGCCCTGCGGTATTTCTTCGTCAAAGATGAGATCGCGAAGGGGAGACTTCAACTCAGTTACTGCCCCACGACAGAAATGGCTGCAGATTACCTGACGAAGAAAATGGCGAAGGCAAAGTTCGATTGCTGCATGTTGCTGACCGGGCAGATAAACGTCACCGAATCTTGACACGTTAGCACTCCAGAAACAAAGGGGAGTATTGGAAATATCTCGAGGACTTAAGCGTTTTTGAAGTGTAACACTACATTCGAGGAAAGTCGTATCGGGTACGCGAGTCAACGGAGGTTACACGAGGAGGTTGGACGAAAGAATACAAAAGGACGAAGGGACTCGAAGGATCGCAACCAGAGGTTGAGATTGACCGTTGCGACTACAAGGATGGTAACCGAACGGACAATCGAGTCGCTGTGCAACTCGATAACTGTTCCGTCAACTGTATTCTACAACTGATTCATCTCTTATTTTCTATATATTGCTGTATGCTTGTTTGTTTTAATCAATCACTCGCTCTCACATACTAGTGCAAGGGTTCAACTACTCAACACTTCTGATGCACTACTTACGCACTTCATACAAGTGGGACTTAGTCTCTGAAAAGATCCTAGGGCTTTTTTCAGCCCAACAGTCAGCACCATTCTGACCAGGCCCCTACCGTATTAGCCCGGATATAAGACAGTCAAACATATTTGTGTATGTTTAGTAGACTACATAGGGGCTTGCCATAGAGAGTACAACCCACTAGCTATATACCCCTGTATCCTCTCATTCTATTCAACACTTCTGATTTCAACATGGTATCATGAGTAGGTTAGGTCCCCCCCGCCCACCCACGCTTCCGCCTTAGGTCCGTGCCTGCCCCGTCGCCTAGCGCCTAGCCGCCCCAAGGGCCCTGCTGCCCCGTTGACTTGCTGGCCCCGCGGCCCCGTTCCCTAGCGCCTAGCCGCCCGTGGCCCCGCGGCCCCGTCATCCAGCGCCTAGCTGCCCCGCTGGCCCCGCGGCCCCGTCACCCAAGCGCCTAGCCGCCCTGCTGGCCCCGCAGCCCCGTCACCCAGCGCCTAGCCACCCCGCTAGCCCAGCGGCCCCGTCACCTAGCGCCTAGCCGCCCGGGGCCCCGTTGCTCCGCCACCTAGTGCCTAGCCGCCCTGCTGGCCCCGCGGCCGCGTCGCCCCTAGCGTAGCCGCCCTGCCGCCCCGTCGCCTAGCCGCCCCGTGGCCCTGTCGCCCAGCTGCCCCGCGGACTCATCGTCCAGCCTCCCCGCGGCCCCGTCGCCCCGCTGTTCCGCGGCCCATCGCCCAGCCGCCCCGCGGCCCCGTCGCCCAGCCGCCCCGCGGCCTCGTCACCCCGCTGCTTTGCGACCCTGCGCCCAGCCGCCCCGCGACCCGTCGCCCCGCTGCTCCGCGGCCCCGTCGCCCTGCCGTCCCGCGGCCCCTTCTCCCAGCTGCTCAAGCTGCCGTGTTTCCTGGTCCTCACCCACCTCACCGGCCCTCCCCACCATGCTGCACTGCTCAGCATCGCACCCCACCGCACTGCACTGCGCCCCACCACACTGCACCGCTCTCCACCACGTAGCACCGCACTGCACGGTGCCCCACCGCACTGCTTTTTGGCTCGGTGCTGCTTTTTTATGCGAAGGGTTAGCCGGTTGAGTTCGACTCATGGCTCGTCGACCTCCGCCGTCACCTCACTGGTCAGCGACAGGACGACCACTCCCTGGCCGTCCACATTGACGGTTCTTCCCTGCCCTGACCCCCCTGCTGCTCTCCCCGCTGACCCCACGTCTACTGACCGTGAGTCCGCCGCTGTTGCTGTCCTTGCCCGTGCTTTCTGGCTGTCGCGTGACGCTGTCGCTCAGCTCGCGATTAGCCATCCCCTCCCCCTGTCTGAGCGCCCCCGCTTTAAGTCGGGCAGGACTGCGCAGGAGATCCTAGAGGCTGTTGTCGAGCGTTACTCCAACCCGTCCTCTGCCTCTGCCAGCCGCCTGATCCTTCCCATGCTCTTCCCTGATCTCGCGTCTTTCCCCACTGTCGCTGACCTAGCCACGCACCTGCGCATGCTCGATGCTAGCTGGTGCGCTGCCTGCACTAAGGCCCAGCTTCGCGTGTTCCAGCCCCCTATCTGCTCTACCCTTTACCTGCTTGCCACCCGCCTCCCCAACCGCCTTGCCACTGCCCGCGACCACTTTCATAGTGTGCACCCCTCTGAACTCACCCTCTCTGACTTTGTCGACACCCTGTCAGCCATAGAGACCCGTCAGCGCTCTATTGCCCAGGCTAGCGGTACTGCACCGGTCCTAATCTTTCAGGGTTGTGCTCCTGCCCAGTGTATTAGAAAGAGAGAATGACTAGAATAGGAAGATACAGGGCAATCTAGACTAGTGTGCTGTACCCTCTAAGGCACAAATTTGTCCAGTCTACGGTAACAACATAAGTTATGTTTGACACACCCCCTAGACTATATAGGAGCAGTGCCTAACAAGGGAAGAAGCAGCTCAGGGCGGTACTACTAGTCCAGCCTCTAAGACAAGGGTCTAAAGACCAATCAAAAGGAGTACAGACAAGGCAAGAGCAAGACCAGGGCGGCACTACTAGTCCAGCCACTGGGAGAGGCCACAAGGCCAGTCAGGGTAAAACATATATAAAGGACAGTACAAAGTCAAGGCCCTAGCAAGTGAGAGACTACAGGAATGAGACCTACCTGTAAGCAGTGCCGCTGATGATCTTTAGGCACAAGCACCTTTGTAAAGATATCAGTTGTGTTGGCACCGGAGGCCAAATGTACTATGCAAGCCTGTCGACGCTGCTGTAGCTCACGCAGGAGGAAGTACCGCAGCTGGATGTTCGCTCTGCCCTCGAGTCAAGGCTCCTGACACAGTAGGATCATGGCCCTGTTGTCAGCGTACAGGACCGGGGCAAAGCTAGGCCGCTCACCTAAGTCAGTGAGCAAGAAGGTCAGCCAGCGGAGCTCCTGTGCCGCCATGGCACCGGCGTAGATCTTGGCCTCACAGCTGGACTGGGCAACAGACGACGAGCGGGTAGCTCTCCACGAGACGGCACCTGAACCAAGGCTAAAGCAGTAGCCCTACGAGGACCTGAGGGTCTTAGCGTTGTCTGCCCAAGAAGCGTCTGTGTGTCTAGTAAGGACCACTGGCCTACTTCCTCCTAAGACTAACCCCATGCCCGATGTACTTGCAAGATAACGCAAAACCCTCTTAGCGGCAGACCAGTGCTGCGGTCGGTGTCTTGCAGTGGCCACAAAGCGAGCCACGATGCTGAGAGAGTATGAGAGATCTGGGCGAGTGCAAGTCATCAGGTACATGAGACAACCCACCAGCTCTACGTAAGGACCACTGGGCTCTACCGACTCCTCGGGAACTGTAGCGGAGAGCCTGTGGTCTAGAGGCTGAGGAGTGGGCTGTGCGGAGGAGAACTGAAGGCCGAACCTCTAAAGGACCTGGTGCACCAAGTGGGACTAAGTCAAGGTGATGGTGCGCGCTGCTCTGTCCCTGGAGATCTGCAAGCCAAGGTAGTGGCACAGTTCTCCAAGGTCTGTGCAGGTGTGTCTCTTCAATAGCTCTGCCTTCACCGAGGCCAGTGCGTCCCTAAAAGCAGTGGCGGAGACCAGGTCGTTTACGTAAACAAGGATGTAGAACGGGGTCTGGCCAGTTCGAACGAAGAGCGAGGGGTCTGCAGATGATGGAAAGAACTCCAGGTCAGCAAGGGAAGCATGCAGCGTGTTGTGCCACTCACGGGGAGCCTGCCGCAGGCCATAAGCGGGGCACCGAAGGAGCCACTGGGTCCGAGGAGGGAAGGTACCAGTGAAGCCCTGAGGGCGGCGCAGGTAGACCTGCTCGTGTAGACTGCCTTGAAGAAAGGCAATGGAGAAGTTGAGGGAGTAAAGCTCGTAGTCACGCTGAGCTGCTACGTGTAGCAGCACCCGAAGAGTGGGCATCTTCGGGGTCGGAGCGAAGGTCTGAAAGAAGTCCACCCCCTCACGCTGAGTGAAACATCTGGCCACGTAGTGCGCCTTGAACACATGCGGCTCTCCAGGGGGGCGCTTCACCTTGAAGAGCCAGCGGCCATCGACTACGTTTACCCCAGATGGGGGAACTGCGTCGACGTAGGTGCCGGTGGATCTCCAAGATGCCATCTCCTGCTCCATGGCAGCTATCCACTGGGAGGGCCAAGGTCCTGAAACCGCCTCAGCATATGTGCGAGGGGTCGGGATGTCGAAAGCGTCTGAGTCACCCTCAGGGACTAGCAGCATGGAACAGAGATGGGGAGCAGCCTCGGACAGGAAAGCAAGCTCGAACTGGCGGTCCTCCAGGACGTCACTGCCAAGGGCAGAAGCATACCCGACAGACAGAGGACAGGCAGGGTCAGAGACCAGAGCGGTGGGGTAGTCAAGGCGGCGGGTAGAGGCGAAGTCAGCGACCGCAGCGACAAGAGCGTCAAGGCGCGAAACCGGAACAGACGGGTCAGTAACGAGAGGACGAGGATCCGAGGAACAAGAGGACGAGCGGCACGAAGGAAGTTAGACAGCGGGGGAGGCGCAACGACAAGGGAGGATGGAGGAGGCGACGGTAGGAGGGGAGGACGAGCCACATGGGAACGAAGCAACATAGCGTGGGAGTGGGGACGGGGGCGACAGGGCGAGCACGGGAGGGACGGCGAGACCAGATGTGTGACGGAGGAGTCGGTTCAGGAGACAGAGGAGGGGACACAAGAGGGGAACAAGGAGGGAGACGAGCCGGGGATGAGTCCGGGGGAGGGAACACAGGGCCGTAGACCGGAAGAGGAGGGGACGGAAGGCCGAGCAGGCGAAGGGCTGACACCGGCAGGGACTGCGGCTGCTGCGGCACAACACCAACTCCGGGACCGCCAGCAGCTCCACGGCTACCGCCGGAACACTCCACTCCTGCACCCCCAGAGGGAACACCCCCAGAGCCATAAACTCTGCCAGCACCGGTACCGCTCCCCAGTCCAGCATCACCAGAGGCGACGAACGGCTGCTGCGGCAGTGACGGCTCGGGCGGCGGCGACGACGGCGGCGGCAGCGGCGACGACGGCGGCGGCAGCGGCGGCAACTGCTGCTGCGGCGGCGGAGGAGGAGACACCGGTTGGGAGGCAGGGAGCAAGGACTGGGCCGCAGGACCACCAGAGTCAGCAGACTCCTCTACAAGGACAACCGACGGGAGGAGAGTGACGTGAGACACATCGGACAGGGCAGGACGTGAGGGGGGCGAGGTTGGGGCTACCAGGGACGGGGGAACCAGGAACAGGGGGGGGGTAACTGGGGGACCATGGTGTGGTTAGCGGTGGTAGAAGGAAACGGACTCGTCAAAGGGGGAAACCAAGGAAGACAAAGGGGACAGTGCGGGCAGTAAGCTTGTCCGTGCCAGAGGCACGAACATGAGCAAGGCATCCCCAGACATGGAACGCAGACGCGTCACCTGGAGACCCGGTCCAAAGAAGGGTCGGCGAAACCTACGGCCGCTGAGAGTGCGGCCACAGGTTAAGCTGGTGAGCAGCGTAGCGAACCGCGAACGGCCACAGAAAATGGGGTGCACCGGCGTGGATCATAGAGGTACGAGCCACCTCCATGACCAAACCGATGAGTCGCTTAGCAACCCCATTCTGCTGCGGCGAGTCCAGCAGGGTGAACGTCTGGGTGATGCCCTACGCACGACAGAAGCGACCAAGGACACTGGTGGCAAACTCGCCACCACGGTCAGAGTGAAGACGCAGGACAGGGAGACTGCGGTGGACACGCGCAGAGAGTAGCCAGGGGATAAGAACGTCAGGCACGTCGGCCTTCCGCTCCATGGGAAAAACCGTGGTGTAGCGCGTGTAATCATCAACAAGCACGAGGAAGTAGCGCTCGCGACGCGGTCCATGGACGGGGGCGGGGCCCCAGACGCCCATGTGCAAGGTCTGTAGCGGTGCGGTGGTGTGGGGGAAAGAGGAGGAGTGAGGGGCACGGCGGAGCCGACCCTCGACGCAAGGCATGTACGGTGGCGCTGTGGAGGGGGGCAACGCAGCAGGAGCAGCAAGCGGGGACATCGTAGTGGAGTCGCGGAAGAAACACCGAGAAGCGCCAGAGTCCAGGGTGAAGGTGAGCGCAGCAGTGGCGGCCGGGGTCGAAGCAGCGACGGAGGAACCTAGGCTAAACAAGGCAGGAGGTCCTACGCCTGACGCAGCAGGGGGGGCACGACTAGGCACACCTACACTAGGCAACACGGGGTAGCAAGAACCAGTCACACTATAGTCATCAGCATACAGCACATACAGGGCAGAGCTAAGCTCATCCATGTCCATATCAAAAATCGGAATACTACGGCGAAGCAAGCTGAACCAGTCAGGGAGGTTGGGTGACGGGCCGAAGCGAAGACGAAACAGGTCGTCAAGGCGACGGAAGCAGCGAGCAGGGGAGTGACCGGTCTTACCGCAAACGGAGCCGCGACGAGGACCGGTCAGGAGCTGGTACTAGCAGCGCCCGTCACCCGAACGGCCACCCGGGAGCACACCACGCGCACGTCCACCACCATGTCCACCGCCGCCACCAGCGCCAGGCCACCCGGGCGGGAGACCACTCGCCCGCCTCTGCTGCTGCGGCTGCTGCGGCAGGAGCTGGGGCTGCGGCTGCGGGTGGTACTGGTCCAGCTGCGACGGCTACGGCTGCTGGGACGGCTGCTCGGCGGCACCAGGGACAGTCCCCTCGTCTGCGCCACCACCAGGCGCCCCAACTCCACTACCACCTCCACCTGCACCCCCACCCCCTCCGCCGCGCCCAACCTTGGGGCGGCGACCCTTCCCCGGACAGAGCTGCGCTGCAGCAGCAATCTCAGCCACAGCAGCAGAACCTTCGGAGAAGGTGCACTGGGCAGGGGCACAACCCTGAAAGATGGGGACCGGCACAGTACCGCTAGTCTGGGCGATAGAGCGGTGGCGGGTCTCTATGGCAGACAGGGTGTCGACAAAGTCGGTGAGGGTGAGGTCACCGGGGTGGACGCTAAGGAAACGGTCGCGAGCAGTGGCAAGATGGTCAGGGAGGCGGGTGGCTAGCAGGTAAAGGGCAGAGCAGAGGGACGGCTGATGGGCTCTAAGCTGGGTCTCAGTGCAGGCACAGCGCCAGGTCGCGTCTATCGTGCGCAGGTGGGCGGCAAGGTCAGCGACAGTGGGGAAAGACGCAAGGTCAGAGAAAAGCATCGGCAGGATAAGGCGACCTATGGAGGCAGCAGGTGGGGTGGAATAGCACTGGACAACAGCATCTAGGAACGGCTGCGCAGTCGTGACGGACTTAAAGCGAGGGTGCTCAGAGAGTGGGAGGGCATGGCTGATAGCAAGCTGCGCAACAGCGTCACGCGACAGCCAGACAGAGCAAGCAAGGTCAGCAGCGGCAGCGGACTCACGCTCAGCAGACGAGGGGTCAGCAGGCAGCGCAGCAGGGGGGTCAGGGCAGGGGAGCGTACCGTCAAGGTGGACAGACAGCTTGTGGCCATCCTGCCGCTGACCAGTAAGATGGCGGCGGAGGTCGACCAGCCATGCGTCAAACTCAAGCGGCTGACCCTCAGCGTCGAATCGAAGTACCTCCGCCATCAGGAACGATGCAGAGCGGTGCAGTGCGGTGCAGTGCGGTACTGAGCGGTGGAGTGCGGTGCAGGGCGGTGCAGGGTGGTGCAGTGCGGTACAGTGCGGTGCTGGGCGGTGGAGTGCGGTGCCAAGCGGTGGAGAGCAGCTCTGGGCGGTGCAGGGCAGTGCAGATCGGAGAAGGACGAACCGGGCACGAGTCAGAGACGGGCCGGCAGCGTAGCGAACTCGGGGCCGGCTAGAAGAGGGGGCGGGGCCGACGAGGGACGGGCGCGAAGGACCGGTAAGGAGCGAGCGCGACAGGGGCGCGAACGGCCAGGGGGCCAGCTAGGGGCGGGCTCGACTGCCAGGGGGCCGGCTAGGGGCGGACGAAACGGCCAGGGGGCCAGCTAGGGGCGGGCGCGACGGCCAGGGGGGCAGCTAGGGGCGAGCACGAACGGCCAGGGGGCCAGCTAGGGGCGGGCGTGAACGGCCAGGGGGCCAGCTAGGGAGCGGGCACGACAGCCAGGGGGCCAGCTAGGGGCGGGCGCGACGGCCAGGGGGCCAGTTAGGGAGCGGGCGCGACGGCCAGGGGGCCAGCTAGGTGCGGGCGCGAACGGCCAGGGGGCCGGCTAGGGGCGGGCGCGACGGCCAGGGGGCCAGGTAGGGGCGGGCGCGACGGCCAGGGGGCCGGCTAGGGGCAAGCGCCACGGCCAGGGGGGGGCTGGCTAGGGGCAGACGCGATGGCCAGGAGGCCAGCTAGGGGCGGGCGCGAACGGCCAGGGGGCCGGCTAGGGGCGGACGCGACGACCAGGGGGCCAGCTAGGAGCGGGCGCGACGGCCAGGGGGCCAGCTAGGGGCGGGCGCGACGGCCAGGGGGGGCCGGCTAGGGGCGGACGCGACGGCCAGGGGGGGCCGGCTAGGGGCGGACGCGACGGCCAGGGGGCCAGCTAGGGGCGGGCACGAATGGCCAGGGGGGCAGCTAGGAGCGGGCGCGAAGTGGCCAGGGCGGGCCAGCTAGGGGAGGGTCACGAGGGCGGCTAGGGCCTAGGGCAGAAGCTCGGGCGGGCGAGCGGAATTTAACCTACTCATGATACCATATTAGAAAGAGAGAATGACTAGAATAGGAAGATACAGGGCAATATAGACTAGTGTGCTGTTCTTTCTAAGGCACAAACCTGTCTAGTGAGAGTACGACACCGTTACACCATTTTCCCCTTTCCATATTTCATATCTATTTCATTGCTCTTTTTTTCCTGATTCATTTGGTCGTTATCTCATCTCATTTGGTTTCCTATTCCTCCTCTTCCATTATCCTTTGGTTTATGTGGGGACCATCGTATGACGTCCCGCGTGTTTTCCTGCCCGCGACACACAGCCGCAGCAGCAGCGGAGAGAGTAGTGAGTGGGGGGAAGCGGTCGGGGAGGACCTGGCGGAGCAATACGAGCTCATGCGCGCATCCTCGTTTTCCGCCGGCGACGCGCTAGCGGGCGCGCGGGCTTCTGCTGAGTTGGCATGCGATCCGAAATGGATGGACGCGGCACGGTGTAGAATCAGCGAAGCTACCTTGCGAGTGGTGGAGACACAGCAGGTGTTGATGGCTTTAGACGGGGATACGCAATATAGCAGCTGCGATAACACGATGGTCCGTTCGAGTTTCTCGTACAATTATTTGAACACCCCGCCAACTACACCCTACGGTGGTGGTTCACGAATGTCGCTGGATTCAAGAGCAATGAGCGGCCCAACATTTAGCTGGAGTCATCGCTGGTTCCCATCGAAACAAGCGACAACCCCATCATCTTCGTCGCACATCTCAACCGTTTAATCGAACGATATCGACGCTCACAATGACAGTGGTTTCCCTTACCGATTCACCGCTCCCCCTGGAGCAGTGTCAACGCATGTTCCGCTGGAAAAGGGTGACAACAACGAGATGAGCAACTCTCTGGAGCGGCGTGAACTCGGCTACAAGCACAGGTCGTACCAGGAACGAACGGTAGTGGTTCAGGCGCAACCTTCCCTTAGCGCCATGCGCCGAAACCTGTCCTTCCGCCAATTGTCTTCCGCGTGGCCCTGGAAAGACACATCTGCCTCATCCACGCCGCGAGCCAGCAACAGTATCGGATTTGGGACTCCCCAGTGCACTACACCCAGTAAAGCAGTAACTTCTACTGGTAAACGGTATTTTCCTAAAATGAGAGGATCCAAATCAGTGGCTAACTTCGCTTCGATGAGTGGCAGCTTAGGTGTAACTAACAGCTGCAGCAGCCCTGCACCCAGCAGCACCAGCAGCAGCCGCATCTTCAGCAAATTCAGCCCCAGCAGCAGCAGGAGGGAGGTGAAGGATAGTGACAGCATGGACAGGAGCCAAGGGGGCGGAAACAAGGCAATGGCGGATCACGTGCACGCACCCGTGCCAAAGCCGTCTCTTCGGCGCACCCTGAGCAGTGCTAAGGAGAGGCTGCAGCTGCTAGGGAGTAGCAGCAAGGTCAGGTGATGCAGCCAGGACTCAGGCAGGATGAGTGGAGGAGGGTTTGGTGGTAGCATTTACGGGATGGATGTCCCCCATTGGAGGTTCCTGGCTGAAATTGTGAATTGAATTGTGTGCGGCAATTGGTTGGGGCACGTTCCGCGCTTGGGGCAAGCCTGGAGGCAGGACTTTGGGGCATCAGTTATACCGAAGAGATCGCCCAAGCCAGCACTTTGAATGATCCAGTCCGTAGAACTCATGCCCCAAAGTTATGCCTCGAGGCTTGCCCCTTAGACTTGAAAGCTACTTTTGCGCTTTCTTTTTGTTGGAAATACCTCAAGGACTTAAGCGTTTCTGAAGTGTAACACCACACTCGAGGAAGGTCGTAACGGGTACGCGAGTCAACGGAGGTTACACGAGGGGATGGACAAAGAACACGAAAGGACTCGAAGGGTCGCAACTGGAGGTTGCGACTGACAGTTACAACTGCAAAGATGGTAACCGAAGCGACAATCGAGTCGCTGTGCGACTCGATAACCGCTCTTTCAACTGTATTCTACAACTGCTTTACCTTCCTACTTTCTATATATTGCTGTATGCTTGTTCCTTTAATCAATCATTTGTTCTCATATACTAGTACAAGGGTTCAACTACTCAACTTCCGCTGCACTACTCAAGTCTCGTTTTACAACTGGACTTAGTCTCTGGAAAGATCCTAAGGGCTTTTCTCAGCCCAACATGGTATGAGAGCTGGTTAGAGACCAAACTCCCAACAACAACGTCTATCTACAGTCAACACCTCAACAAACTTCATTGATTACAAGTCATGGACAACAAAGGCAAGAAGACCTCTACGGGCTCACCCAGCGCCCAAGACACCCAACCCGGCAACTCTGGATTACACACTTCAGGACTGCAATCCGAGACCGGTGCTGCTCAAGAAACAACAGGAAGAGCACCCGAAATGGTGACCCCATCACCCTCTTCAAGCGTGGACCCGAACCTTATGGACAGGTTCTTCAGCTTCATGTCACACTTCGACCAGCAGCAGCAGACAAGGACACCTGCACATTCAACACAGAGCAACGGAGGAAACATGGGATTAGCGACAACTCATCGTTTGGGCAACACAATCAAGCGCCTACATTTGCGCCTTATCACTCTTCACCGGGGACGTTCGAGTTCATGCCGCCCCGTGCCCAACCAACAGTAGCTGCATCACAACAGACACCAAACGAGATTTTGAGTCTCCAGGCGCAGTTTTCACACGTGATCAAACTGCAGACATCCTCACCGTTCAACGGACACGACTTCTTTACCTGGAGCTTTGAGTTCGAGCTGCTGATGGAGGCTGCGCATCTCTTGGGATACTTCAACGGGTCCCTGCCATTTCCAAGCAATGGCACCGCGAAAGAGCAAGAAATTTTTACATATCAGTTGCTGCTGGCGTACACAGTCCTCCTGCGGAACCTGTCACCACAAGAACAGCAAAGCATCAGAACGTATCGGAGCTATGGAAACTCCGCGGAACTCGCATGGCATCACCTCAAGTGTCTCTATCAAGCAAACGACAGCGTGACACAAAGCAGACTCATGCAGCAACTGACAACAATACAGATGAAGACCGGGGAAAAGGCGATGCAGTATATGAGTCGATGCCAGACACTCCGCGATCGCCTGCTTCGGTGCGGAGGAACAATCACTGAAGAAAGCTTCGTGACGCTTGTCCTCGTTGGGCTCGGGCCAGAATGGAGAACCACCCGCTCGCTTCTTCGCGCCCACGGACGAATCTCGGAGATGCACCTCTGCGCCGAGCTCCATGCTGAACAACAAGAGATGGATCTGTTTGAAGAAAGACAACCAAGGAAGCAGCAACCGTTAGTCTTCTACACTCAACGAAGGAACGATAACAACTACAACCGACGCAGCAAGCAAGATCAACGCGACAACAGAGGACTCACCATTGTGCCGCCATTCTGTCACAACTGTCAAACATCTGGACACTCCAGACTCAACTGCACACGCCCACGAGCTTATCGCCCAATAGACCCACAAGTCGCCTCCACTCAAGAAAGCCCGCCGAAGCGTCCCTCCTTATCTGCACAAGGCACACCAAACATCATCAATTGCATGGTCCACATCGACAACTGCGCACCCGGCTCACCACCCACTGACGCTCCAGACGAGGAAGAACTGCCGCCGCCGCGCTCACAAGGACTTCAGGTAAATCCGACATACGCTGCTGTCGCCAACGCCGAACCCACCGGGCGGAACACCTGGTTCTTGGATAGCTGTTGCGGTCAACACATGTGTTCTTCCGGGCGCTTCGTGCAGCAAGAGTGACGCCTCAACCGCGATGTCATCATCACCCTCGCCAACAACGAGAACCTGAAAACAAACAGACAAGCAATGTTCAGCTTCAGTCAATGGAGACGAACGTCATACTACAACTCAACAAAGTCATCATCGTCGACAATTTGGGATACAACTTACTCAGCGTCAGCCAGTTAATGGCAAAAGGAATTCACCTGGAGTGCAACTCGGACTCCAACGAATTTCGCCTTTACCACGGAAAGGGCGGTCTCTTCATCGGTCGTGCTCTCCTAAAGTCAGGCGTCTTCGTGTTGGATTTCGTCCCCGACCGCAGCACCGCCGACAGCGATGGCATCATGTCGTTCGCCGCCTGGACGCACCCGCCGGACCTTGACCCCGACTTCACCCCAGATGGATTCTGGTACTCCAACACCATACCTGCGGCAGAGAGAACACGAGTGTTAGCAGTTATTCGACAAGAAAGACAAGTACCAGCAAGCGTTCCTTCCTCGACATCACCTGAAGTAACAGCAGCAGGACCTAGCCGAGTACCATCACCAGCAATCCGAGGACCACCAACCGAACCAGATCAACTTATGCCCATCACACGAGAAGTCTGCCGAAGTCCCGCCACGGTCGTCGCGTTCTTCTCCAACACCGACATGTACCAACGCTCGCCCGGCCATCGCGCCTCCGACGACATCTGGCACCAATGCCTTGGACATCCTGCAAACAGTACGGTACTACAAACCATCCAAGCCGAAGTGTTAGAACAAAACGCATTTCTTACGACAAGCGGCCAAGAACTTCGACAACCTCGCGCACGGTGCTTCACGTGCCCCGAAGCAGATCTTCCCCACCAACCTTTTCCATCACATCACAATCCAAGTGCACCTGCATACGCACCGATGGAAAAAGTTTACAGCGACATCTTAAACATGCCTCGAGACGACACGGAAGCCGACTTCAACTATGTCATCACGTTCATCGATGCAGCAACAAGATACGTATGGCACTACAACCTCAAGACGCGCGATCAAGATTTCGAAGCCTTCACGACGTGGCTCCCCATCGCTGAACGAGAATCAGGAACGAAGCTCAAGAGCTTCCAGTCAGACGGCGCACTCGAATACCAGTCACAACGATCAGGAACTACTTGGCGGAAAGAGGAATCAGACGACAGGTGTCTCTGCCCTACGCTCACCAGCAGCAGGGGGTCGCAGAACGCATGAACCGGACCTTGCAGACGACGATGCGGAAGCTGCTCCTAGGGATGAGACTGCCCAACGCACTGTGGCCAGATGCGATGACCCATGCAGTCCACCTGCACAATTTGTTATCCTCGTCCTCGCTTCCCAACAACGCATCACCGCACCTGCTGTGGACACGAAAAAGGGGCAGCACAAAATTACTTCGGGTTTTCGGCTGCATGGTACAGTACAGACCCCACACAGCCCGAGCAAGACGCTTCACTCAACGAGCAAGGTGGGGACTACACCTCGGCATCGCCAAACATTTCCAAGCCTAGAAACTCCTCGACATACAAAAAAAAAATACCGTGGCATCACGTGATGTGATCTTCTACGAACGACTGACACTGCAGCATTACCTGGACAACGTCGCCAACACAGCCGACCCCACCAACGGCTTCGCGGGCCATCGCTCCTTCGCCGACCGTGCTGCCGAGGCTGACGCAGCAGAAGAAGACGTACCTGGAGCTTCGGAAGCTGCCGGACCACTCCCTTACTGTTCCGTGCCTATTCCACTCGACGAAGACAATCCCCTCGATAGCAACAACCTCGACACCCTTTACCACTTCGCTGACCAAGGTTACGTTACACCTCACCCGGTCGACACAAATGTCTCACAACGCATCGGCCAGAACTTCTTACCTGATTCAGAAGATGGTGACGAAGCAGCCTATTCGGGGAATGAAAATTCCCCTCGACACACACCCACGGGACTGCAGATACTCGTCTTATGGGTCTCCGTCCAGCATCCGCCGCCGCCATCTCCACGAGAGCCAACGACTCTGTCGCAGGCTCTGGGGGGGGAACATAAGGCGAAATGGAAGGAGGCAATGGAAAAGGAACTGAAAGCTCTGCAAGACCGAAATACATGGAAGCTCGTACCTGCAACGAACATCAACGGGAAGAACGTTCTCTCGGGAAAATGGATATACCGCATCAAGACCAATGCGGACGGCTCCATCGAACGATTCAAAGCTCGCTGGGTCGTACGAGGATTCGATCAACGATACGGAACTGACTACACAGAAACATTCGCCCCAGTCTCCCGTCACACCTCCTTGCGCATTCTACTCGCCGTCGCAGCCACGAAGAAACTACCACTGCGCCAGATCGACGTCGCAAATGCCTTCCTGTACGCACCTGTAGACGCCGAGATCTTCGTCGAGCAGCCCCACGGATTCATCGACGACCCCACAAAAGTGTGCCAGCTGATAAAATCCCTTTACGGGATCAAGCAAGCCCCGCGGCTTTGGCAGCAGCATCTTCACAGTCGCCTCGTCAGAATCGGATTCCTACAGCTGCCGCACGACTGTCACAGGAGCGAATGTCCCGAGGAAAGGTTTGCTCAATGTTGCACTATCATTCAGTACAAGGTGCTTTTATACTTCCAGAATACATCAGGTAACCAGGCTTATCGTATCCAAAGGGAATAGACCCTTCTAGAAATAGAATCACCCTGCGTATAGCCACGCGAGGCTATTGGCTTTAAGGGATTACGGCAGGATTACGCTAGATAGAGCGCGCCAGTACATCCCGAGCCTGGTCGGTGATATAATCATAATAATAGGATAAACCCAAGGATAATGGAAAATGAGGAATAGGAAACCAAATGAATGAGGATAAAAAGAGGAATGAAATAGAAAGGAAATATGGAAAGGGGAAATTGGTGTAACGGGGTCGTACTCTCACACTTCCCCCCCTCAAAGCTGGGTGGTAGAAGTAACACCCTGCTTGACAAGGTAGTCGCGAAGAGGACGACGGGCGTTACCCATGTCGAATTCAGAGACGCAGCCTCAGAAGTATCATAACCCTTCCAGCAAAGAAGAAGCTCCAGAGTGCCAGTCTGACGATGACGGTGTCCAAGTACGTAGTTGTCCCATGGCGTGGATGAACACGGCGACGACGGTGGTTGGCATTCGGTGTAGAGCGTGTTTGGTCTTGATAGGGTTTAAGAAGCTGGTATGGAAGGCGTTTATGGATCTTCCAAGTGGCTGGTAGGCGGAAGCGGAAGTTGACTGAAGTGACATTTGCTTCAAAGAGGATAGTCCCGCAGAAGCAAGGTTGAAGCTTGGATGGAAGTTGGCTGATGTCGAGATTGCGCGTGTCGAGCAGTACTCCGTCTCCCATGGTGATGGTGTGGTCAGGTGGCGTCCGTAAAAGAGGAAGTACAGTGTCTGTCCAGTAGCGGCGTCAGGAGCATACTTGTAGGCAAACTCCAGGACGGGCAGATGCAAGTCGGAGTTGGAGATGTGAATGGTTGGAACAGTGTGCTGTAACATGCAGATGAGTGGCTATGTTGTCCGATCTGTGCATGCTGTTACCCGGTCTGGTCCACGTGTGAAGATCACCAAGTGTTGGTGGTATGGCAGTTGTGTCGTAGTACTGCTTCTGTAGCAGTGTTGTATCCGTTACATGCAGCTTCTGTCGAATGCAGGTCCATGCCTTGGTGTTGTCGCGAGTCGTACCCACTCGGCATCGGAGTGCTGCGGATTGGAGAGCAGAATCACTAGTAGTAACCCTGTCCACCACGCGGTCTGCTAGTCACACTGCCTTGAGTACAACAGCGCATGCGAAGTGCTGCTCAGTGTATCCCTTAAGTTCGGAACCATGCGAGGGGCTGGTACCACAAACGCGGAGCTGGTAACTTCCAGAATCGGCGCCAAGTAGTTTCCCTCGGTGGTTGCTCAAGCAAGGAATCTCAGCTGCGTAGATATCCCATGGTGATGGGTTAGGACATTTGGGAATATTATGGGTATTCCCAAGTAATCCTCTCCTGTTTCCAAATGAGTATTGCTGACAGCCAATCCAGTATGACCTTATGCACGTCCAGTTTAGCACGGAGGCCATCGGTAGGCATCGGTGTCTGGCGCACATATTGGGATAGGTCTTCTGGTGCCATCATGCGTTGTCTGTTGCTGTCCTTGAAGTAGCATTGATGTCGAAGATGTCTCAGCTACCCAGCATCAGTGTTGAAGTCTGCTCCATTTCGGCAAACAGGGGTGTTGTTGGAGATACGCAGAGTCCACTATCCGGAGTGGCGTCGGCGCTCCATTCCACGCCTATCTGCTTCCGTGGAGGTGGTGCTGGTGATGGATTGGTTGTGACGCAGGTTTTATGACTTTAAGGAAAGCCATAGGCCATGAGGACTGTATACCGGTAGAGTACCGTGGTCCTCCCATCCTCATAAGAGCAAATATCTTCCGCTCTTGAGGGTGTTGTTTCCTCGCATAGTGGTATCTCCTTCCCACTAGCTGGAAATCATAGTACTGTGCCTGGCCGGGACTTTACGATCCACTGGAATATAATCCAGCATTATCTCCATTGAGCGGAGAATTATCCATCAGGATTTGGTTTTGACTGTTGTGTCGAGGCTTTTGCTGCGGCGGCGGCGGCGGTTGCGACGACGGCGACGGCGGCAGCTGCTGCAGAGAATTCTCTTAACTCGTACCGGTTGAAGGAGAATCCATCAACCCCCTCTTCCCAGTAGAGTGTTCCTGATGGGTATAACAGGCGTAACTACCAGGAACACGTGCACATTGGTACACATGTGTTGCTCCATTGCTGCCGGTGATTGTTTCATTTGAGGGTGTGAAGAGAAATTTGCTTCTCCCCTCAATGTATCCACGGGTAGCAATTCCTGGTATGCTCATCCGTGCCTCCGATGTACGGTCGGTAGAGCGCGTGATCATGTTGTAGTAGTCCGCATCTCCCTCATTTGTTGACACCTCGTGTTGCTTGACGTTCTCCTGCATCGTCGAAGTTACGCTGATGCTTGTAACGCTTCGGCTTCTGGTAGAATCGCCTCCAATGCATGTGCCGTAGGGTCGCTAGTGAACGAGTACTTGCCGGATTAGAGGTTAATTACTCCTCAATCTGTCAAGCATCGTGACGTGCACGGAATTTTCTTCCACACAGGTCATTAACACCTGGAATCGCGACGCATGATTGGTGTGTCGCCTCGTGAGGTCGATGTTGATACTGCTCCAATCAATCACCTCGGATGGCTGAGATTCTTGATGAAGACGAATCGTTCAGCTCCTGTTACGAAGTAGTGTCTCGCTGGCCTTGACGAGACAGGTTCACTGCGTCGTCGTTGCGTGCGAAATCTGCTCCTTCGCAGCAACTTGAACTTGGGAGCATTGCAAGAGAAAACGGCTACTTCTCTGCAATCCCATAGATTGTCGATCCATTTGTATGAAGAAGTGTCTCGTGGATGGAGAACATGTCTTCACGCAGCTCCATTGTTTTTCCTGGGTGAAGATCTCGCTGTATTGATGTCGATCCATTTTTAACGAAGATGACTTCGTCAAAATAACTCGATCGTTATCGACACCAGTCAGAAGATGCGTTGGTTGTGCAGTCGCTGGTCACGAATGTTGTCTCCATGATGATGATTTCCCATAGTGTAGTCTCTGCTGTATTCGTGCCGTTGATTCCGCACCAATCCGACGATCCACGTTCTCCTGTCAGTTTTCTGCTTGCAGCTATTACCAAGTAGGTAATTCTTCGGCAGATTTCTGACTCTGCAGATGATTTACGCGCCAAATTCGTCACCGAATGAAGAAATTCGAATTTGGTTGTCCAGATGTTATCAGCGTTGTCGAAGGCGGCTGATTTCTGGTTCTGCGCGTCATTCTCCCTTCGTGCAGAAGTCACGTTCCATCTCGTCCGTTGAAGTAGAAGTCGATCCGACGGTCCAAACTCCAAGCGATCTGAGGAAAATCCTGAGTCGCGTTCAGCAGCTTTCGGCGCCCGGGTTGACTCGTTTCCTGCAGCAATTCTCGGTCGTCGATGTCGGTTGTCGAACGATCGGACGCTCCGAAAAACTTCGCGGCTTGCGAGGTCCCGTTCCCATTCGCGCTGAAACTCGAACTCGCTCAGCAGGATTTCGTTTTCGCCTCGGTCGATCTGAAGCGTCGAATCTCCATCGGACGGATGTCGTCGGTCGAACCTCCGCAGTGTTCCGCGCAACTCCGAGTGTTGTCGCGAACTGCGAACTTCTCCGAATGTCGCAGGGAGTGTTCCACCGGAACTGACGTGCTCGCCAGGTCAAGGCCGTTTGCCCCCGCGAAAAATCGGCTGCGTCGATGCATTCCATCGAACGGTTGGCGAGGCATCTCGCCTTCGAAGGGGACCCCAGGTGCAACTGCGAGAGGTAGTCGAAACTTAAATGAAAGTGCATTGTACTTACAGGAATTGAAGTTTCGACTCCATCCTCCGCGTGCTCCTGGGGGCCCAGCGGTTAAGCGTTGAGCTGAAACCTTGGCTCTGATTACCAAGTGTCACAGGAGCGAACGTCCCGAGGAAAGGTTTGCTCAATGTTGCACTATCATTCAGTACAAGGTGCTTTTATACTTCCAGAATACATCAGGTAACCAGGCTTATCCTATCCAAAGGGAATAGACCCTTCTAGAAATAGAATCACCCTGCGTATAGCCACGCGAGGCTATTGGCTTTAAGGGATTACGGCAGGATTACGCTAGATAGAGCGCGCCAGTACATCCCGAGCCTGGTCGGTGATATAATCATAATAATAGGATCAACCCAAGGATAATGGAAAATGAGGAATAGGAAACCAAATGAATGAGGATAAAAAGAGGAATGAAATAGAAAGGAAATATGGAAAGGGGAAATTGGTGTAACGGGGTCGTACTCTCACAACGACCAAGCCATGTGCCGACTACAGAAAGAAAGGGAATTTATCCTACTCATCGTCTACTTCGACGACCTGCTCTACATCGGCTCCACTACCGACATCGCCACCTGGTTCGAAGGGGAGCTGAGAAGTGACTTGACACTCACAGTGTCTGAAACCGTGACCCAGTACTTGGGTCTAAACGTTGTCGAAGACAACTCGGCGTTCTACCTACACGCTGGAAAGTACGCAGGCGTTGTCGCGAAGAAATTCGAACTAACACCGACTACAGTCACGACTCCCTACCGCTACGGGAACAACAACAACACCTCCGCAAAACTCCCCGCGAAGAGATTCCAGGAGTATCAGCAGAAGCTTGGATGCCTACTATTTGCAGCAGTAACCTGCCGACCTGACCTATCCTACAGCGCGAGTCAACTGGCGACGCATCTGAAGCAGCCGGAACAAGAAGATCTCGAGGAACTTAATCGGGCACTACTCTACTTCGTCTCTACGCTAGCAACCGGACTTACCTACACTAAAGAAACAACATCGTCCGTACAACTACTCGGGTACGTCGACGCCGACCACGCGGGAGACAGGGAAAATCGACGCTCGAGAACGGGCTACATCTACCGACTAGAGCCCATCGGGACTATCTCCTGGCAGTCGAGCAAACAGGAACTAATCGCACTATCTTCGGCTGAAGCAGAATATATCGCCCTCTGCACTGCGACCAAGGAAGGACTTCACCTGCGAGAGTTACTTGAGGAAGCAAAGATTGCGACCCTGCCCGTCTTCTCACTCCTCTGCGACAACCAATGTGCGATCAAAATCGCGAACAAGGACGGCTTCGCCAACCGAACCAAGCACATCGCCCTGCGATACTTCTTCGTCAAGGATGAAATCGCGAAGGGGAGACTTCAAATCAGTTACTGCCCTACGACAGAAATGGCCGCAGACTACCTGATGAAGAAACTGGCGAAGGCAAAGCTCGATTACTGCATGCTGCTGACCGGGCAGACAAACGTCACCGGATCTGAACATGTCAGCACTCCAGAAACGAAGGGGAGTGTTGGAAATACCTCAAGGACTTAAGCGTTTCTGAAGTGTAACACCACACTCGAGGAAGGTCGTAACGGGTACGCGAGTCAACGGAGGTTACACGAGGGGATGGACGAAGAACACGAAAGGACTCGAAGGGTCGCAACTGGAGGTTGCGACTGACAGTTACAACTGCAAAGATGGTAACCGAAGCGACAATCGAGTCGCTGTGCGACTCGATAACCGCTCTTTCAACTGTATTCTACAACTGCTTTACCTTCCTACTTTCTATATATTGCTGTATGCTTGTTCCTTTAATCAATCACTTGTTCTCATATACTAGTACAAGGGTTCAACTGCTCAACTTCTGCTGCACTACTCAAGTCTCATTTTACAACTGGACTTAGTCTCTGGAAAGATCGTAAGGGCTTTTCTCAGCCCAACACTTTTCTCCGGCTCTTCCTCTGTGTGCTGACTCCTGACTCCACTACCCCCAATGCCAACACAGGCAGCGTGTGCGCTGAGGTGAAAGAAACATACAGCTCTCCCCCTTGCTCAACTCATGCCACTTTTACCGTACCATAATACAATTTATGAGAAGTAGTTGCCATGACATGATAACAAAGCAACTGAGGTGCAAATTGCAACGCATGTCCCAGTCAGGGCTCCATGCAGCCAAGACGTAAACTATTCTAGCCTCTCACTACCAGCGAGGAGCCAACTCTTGCCCCACAAGAGAGGTTCCTCCAGGTAGCTTGAGAAAGTGCCAGCAGGTCCGCTCAGCACTTGTATAATATACAATACAGGAGTACTATGTATGTCAGAAGGTCGCACGTGCAGTGCGCACTTGGTGTGTATGTTGAGGTAAGCTTGACATGTCACGTCACTGCCTGCACGGAGACAAAACAAACCGTAGGTGGCACTTGTCCTGAGTGCAATGTGTGAGGCACTGGACATAGTTGTTTTCAGCAGCTAGGAATTGAGTTCTCTCATTCACATCGCTAGGCATGCATGCAGCAGACCCAACAACAGACAGACAGACGCGACCAGAGACGAACAGACAGACTCGAACACAGAAAAGACACGGTCAGACAGACACGAAGTGACACACAAACACAGTCAGACAGAGACACAACGCGAACCTTGTTGTCAATTGTGTGCGGTAATCGAGTCCGCGCCCAGGCCAAGCAGAAACGAGGACACCTCCTGCTGCATCCACGTGTTGTCGGCTCTCAATAGATGGCCGCCAAACTCAAGCTGCTTCCCGTCAGCAGCTGATACCCGGCAGAAGTACATTGTACTGAACCGCCTCTCCTGAAGGGGGGAGGGGAGGAATGCCTGGTGATGAGATCCAATCTAATGTGATTGTCCCATGCCACCTCTATTATTCCCGTCAGCAGCTGATATCCGGCAGAAGTACATTGTACTGAACCACCTCTCCTGAAGGGGGAAGAGGGGGATGCCTGGTGGTGAGATAGAATCTCTTGTTAGCAACCCATGTCACATCTACGCTGCCAGCATGAGAACCATTCAGACTACGAGCATCATGCACAAGACCTTCCAGCGACCCCTATCGGGCTTGCCCGCCGGCCCCAATTCTGCAGTTTTTTTGTTCCACTAAACACTCGTACGGAAAAGTTACTTAGCGCTGTGGGAGTGTGCCTTTCCCGGGGAAGCTGACCATTTTGCAGAGTGAGACGCGGATGATGGAGGCGGTGGGGATGGTTGTGTCCGCGCTCCACCCAAACAGCTGCCACGTGTGCAGCAGCTGGCAGCTGTCGATTCGAATCGTGCGCACCACGAACGCTGAACACACACGAAGAGCTGCCATCCTGAGATGGGTGGGGGTAGTTGGTGGGTGGGTGGGTGGGGAAAGAGGGAGGGAAGGGGGGGAGTGGTGGACTAAGTTGGAATATACGCGTATCGCGTTTTGAACGAGAGCGTTTATATGAGAGCGTTTATACGCAATACACCAGAATGGAGGGGGTCGGAACGCATGGAATACGGTGGTCTGGGCAGGGGAAAAACTTTTCCGGGCAGGCAAAATTGGGGTTAAGTGGCGGGGAAGGCGGGGAAGGGGGGGGGGTTAAAATGGCGGTAATTTATGCTTGGGAAGCTGGCTCTGTTTGATGCCAACCCCTCTCAAGGATGAGTTAGGAGGGGTTGAGAAGCGACAGGGTGGTGAAGGGTGGGATGGGTCAAAGGGGGGGGGTTGGTGCAAAAAGACCAGAGCAGTGGCATGGGAGCATGTCAAATGCATAAAGGCGGTTGTTTCTGGTGCTGTGAGATAGCTACACATGATTATACACATGCACAGCCCCCCATGACACGTGCGAAACACCGCATGTCACATGCACAACCGCACATGCCATCCATGTGCACAAGGGCCCCCACGACACATGCCTCAGATCCCTCACATCCCTCACAGCAAGCCCCAGCCCCTTCCCACACAGCACACCCCCCATGTTACACACATGGCTTCACCCCCTCCTCTCCACCCCCTCTCCCCTCCTCCCCCAACCCACCCCCCCCCCCCCCCCCTTCCCATGGAGCACGCAAGGCCTCACAGCAAGCACAAGGCGGAGGCCACAGGCATGAGAGGAGGCATGCGACCCCCCTCCTGGGTGGCGCGATCAGGCACCATCAGCGGCAGCAGCGCCAGGACAGAGAAAAACTGTGCAGGGAGTATGAGCAGAGGGAGGGCATGTGCGACGGAATATGGGATGCCATCGCATGTCATGCTGCCAGCGAGGAAAGTTGTTTCTCCTCCGTTCCATCCATCCACCCGTGCTTGATTCCGTACCCTCCCTGACTTCCAGACCCTATTGTACCGAGCCGTATCATGCTCACACCCACTACCCCATGGCCCCTTCCTGCTCACACCCACTACCCCATGGCCCCTTCCTCCTCACACCCACCATCCCACGAGACTCCCGGATTACCATTCAGCTCACCGCGAAGCCGAGCGTTGCTTTGGCCCAGTGGAGCGGCGGCAGGCGGATGAAGAGGTCGGAGCTGGTCCTCATCAGCAGCTGCGAGGCGGAAGGGAAGGGGGAATGGGGAGGGGGGAGGGGAGAGGGGAGAGGCGGAATGAGGAAGGGGGGAGGGGAAAGGGGAAAAGGGGGAGGCGGACCACGGGGAAGGGGATTGGGAATAAGACGGCAGGCGAATGAGGAGGCCGGGGGGAGCTGGTCCTGGTCAGCAGGTGAGGTGGGGGGGGAGGGGGAGGGGTGATTGGGGAGCGGGGCGGGCGAAGGGGGCAACGACTGAGGGGCGGGCGAAAGAGAGGACAGCACGCGGATGAAGAGTTCGGCGCTGGTCCTGGTCAGCAGGTGAGGGGGGAGGGAAGGGGGGGTTGGGGAGAGTGGGCAAGGCGGAGAAGGGGGGGGGGGGTTTGGGAAGAGTGGGCAAGGTGGAGAAGAACGGGGGGGGGGAGTACGGCCGGCCAGAAGTTGAGAAGGTTCGGTTAAAGCGCGCGGTCTAGGTTTTCCAAGTGTTCAACAATAGAGACAGAAAGTGGGGGCTGATTGGAGAGCGTGTGGAGAGAGGTGAACACAGCATCGCCAAAGCAGACGAAAGCCCACGCATTCGCCCAACCCCTGCGTGAGAAGTCTGTGGGGAAAAGAAGGGGACGACCCACCAAACCACCAACCCCCCCTTTCAGCCTCGGCACCATTTCCTGACAAACAGTGCCCGTCTTAGGGAAGCTGCTCCGCAAACCGCGAAATCCTTGTGTTGCGAAACAGTTATCAGTCCCGTGCTTTTGAGGCGCCTCAAAAGAAATCCTTGCGTTGCGAAAAAGTTATCAGTCCCGCGCGAAAAAAAATAGCTTACTACGGCGAGCTATGTTACCAGCAGTGTTTGCCCAACGTTGAGATTGTCGCAAGGTCGACCAAACGAAACCCTCCAAACCAAAGCCGTTCTTGAACCTCCCACGCGCCCTTCAAAACCTTCCAAACCTACCAAAACTACCAAACCTCCCCAACCAATCGAACCGTGCCAAACTTTCCAAGCCTCCGACAAACATCCCAAACCTTGAGCCCAAACTCCCAAACCTTCAGCCAAGCTTCCAAACCTTCAGCCAAAATTCCAAACCTTCAGCCAAACTCCCAAACCTCTCCAACCTCCCAAGCCTTTTCTTGTATCAGCCCAGCGTGCTCTAGCCTTTCGCCTTCTCCACTGAGGTTACCGATTTCCAATTGTTGAGCAGATGCTGCGTTTTTGGGAAACCTAGACAATGCGCTTTAAAGCCAAGGCTGCATGAAGGGACGGCATTTCAAACCGGCAGTGACAAATCCTTCCCCACCCTCCTCCCCACCCCCTCCCCCCCGCCTCCCCTCTCCCCCTCTCTCCTCCCTTCCCCTTCCCCTCCTCACACACCCCCCCTCCCCTCCCCCCCACCTTGCGCACCACGTGCCCCCCCACACCCACTCGCTTCCTCCACTAGTACTCGTGACGCACCACGCGCGTGCCAGGTGGCGGAGTGCCGCCCAGTGAGTGCGACGGATCGATTAAAGGCGTCTCCATCTCCACCGCAACTGACGCCGCAACTGACGCCGCTTTTGACGCTGCCGAATCCAGGCCCGAAGGGTGCGGAGGTGTGACGGTTACTACGGAAAAGGAGGATGCTGCTGGCTTACTGGCTTCTGAGCCCCGCGCGGCGGAAGAGGCGCTGGCGGATTCCGCCATTGCTAGTATGGCGGACGGGGTGCGGGGAAGGCGCGGGAGCAGGGGAAGAATGTAAATTTAATTGACAGAGCCGGCGGGACAGAACGGGTAGGGCACAAAGAAACAGACGAGGCAGAGCCGGGGGGACGCTGAAAGGAGATTGCAAGGCAGCGGATGACTGGAATGAAATTTGGAAGAAGGAAGGTTATCAAAGAACGGAATGCGTAGCGGTGGGGAAAACGGAATTGGCGCAGAGTGGAGGGTAGGTGGGGTGGTGAGGGAATCAGCGGAGGACGGAGATTGGAAGTGGCGACTTGGTCGAAAATGACGACTGCTTTGGACCTTGGGATTTGGGATTGTTGCATTGTACGCCATACGAACAGCAGCACTTCTGTTAAAGATGACGGAGGAATGTTATTCCTCGGTGTATACTTCACATTTTCAATTGATGGCAATAAAAAAAAAAAAACGGAACTACTTGCCTTTACATGTGACGACTTTAGAGATTGATCATAGCGCAAACACGTTACACTGCAATTTGATAATGCAACTCATGAATAGGTTCACATGCTATTCGTTCCCACTCCACACCATCACCCACCCAACCTGACACATTCCCCTGTGTCACCCTCTCACCAACGCCCCCACCATGCTCCCGGTGGCAAAAATTGACTTCATTCGAAAGCTGTGGCCATGGAAGCAAAGGTGACTTGGGGGAAAGCTTCCTGGGCTCTGTACTTAAAGCCTGTCTTGACCAGAAGTAGGTCCTCCTAAACCAAGCAGAAATGCCGACACTTCTTGCAGCAGCCATGTGTTTTCGGCTCTCGATAAATGGTGGCCAAAGTCCAGATGGTGGCCAAACATCGGATGTGGCCCGTCAGCGGTTGATATTCGGCAGTAATACGTCGCGATGCACCCGCGCACCTGGCAAGGGGGAGAGACCGATTGCCATGCCTCATCTCATGGTGTCTTGAGCTGAAATCTCATCCAATGTCATCAAAAGACTTAAGCGTTTCTGAAGTGTAACACTACACTCGAGGAAGATTGCAAGGGGTACGCGAGTCAACGGAAGTTACACGAGGGGGCGGACAAAGAACACGAAGGGTCTGGGACTCAAAGGGTCGCAACTGGAGGTTGCGACTGACCGTTACAGCATCACGGATGGTAACCGAAGCGGCAATCGAGTCGCTATGCGACTCGATAAACCGTTCCTGTAACTGTACTCTGCAACTGCTTTCTTATCTTCTATATATTGCTGTATGCTTGTTTCTTTAATAAATCACTTGTTCTCACATACTAGTACAAGGGTTCAACTGTCTCAACTTCCGCTGCACTACTCCAAGTCTCAAGTCTCTACAGCTGGGACTTAGTCTCTGCAAAAGATCCTAAGGGCTTTTCTCAGCCCAACATGGTATGAGAGCTGGTCAGAGACCAAACTCCCAGCAACTACGTTCTATCAAACAACCTGCAACTCAACTCAATTCAACGACTTCATTGATTGCAAGACATGGACAACAAGGGCAAGAAAGTCTCTACGGGCTCACCCAGCGCCCAAGAAACTCAACACGGCAACTCTGGTCTGCACACCTCAGGACTGCAGACAGAGACCGGGACTGCTCAAGAAACAACGGGAAGAGTACCAGAGATGGTGACTCCGTCTCCCTCTTCAAGTGTGGACCCAAATCTCATGGAGAGATTCTTCAGCTTCATGTCGCACTTCGACCAGCAACAGCAGACAAGGACATCTGCGCACTCAACACAGAGCAATGGAGGGAATATGGGATTAGCGCCGATGAGCCTCGATAACTCATCCTTCGGGCGACACAACCAAGCGCCTACCTTTGCGCCTTATCATTCTTCACCGGGGACATTCGAGTTCATGCCGCCCCGCGCCCGACCAACAGCAGCTGCATCACAACAAACACCAAACGAAATTCTCAGTCTCCAGGCTCAATTCTCACACGTCATCAAGCTACAAACATCCTCACCGTTCAACGGACACGACTTCTTTACCTGGAGCTTCGAGTTCGAGCTGCTGATGGAGGCCGCGCATCTTCTGGGATACTTCAACGAGTCCCTGCCATTCCCAAGCAACGGCACTGGGAAGGAACAAGAGATCTTCACATATCAGTCGCTGCTGGCGTACACGGTACTCCTGAGAAACCTGTCACCACAAGAGCAGCAGAGCATCAGAACGTATCGGAGTTATGGAAACTCTGCGGAGCTCGCATGGCACCACCTCAAGTGCCTTTACCAAGCAAACGACAGCGTGACACAAAGCAGACTCATGCAACAGTTGACAACAATACAAATGAAGACCGGGGAAAAGGCGATGCAGTATATGAGTCGCTGCCAGACCCTCCGCGACCGCCTGCTTCGGTGCGGAGGAACGATCACTGAAGAAAGCTTCGTGACACTTGTCCTCGCCGGGCTCGGGCCAGAATGGAGAACCACACGATCACTTCTTCGAGCCCACGGAAGAATTTCGGAGATGCACCTCTGCGCCGAGCTTCACGCTGAACAACAGGAGATGGATCTGTTCGAGGAAAGACAACCAAGGAAGCAACAGCAGTTAGTCTTCTACACTCAAAGAAGAAATGACAACAACTACAACCGACGCAGCAAGCAAGATCAACGCGACAACCGAGGACTCACCATCGTACCGCCATTCTGCCACAACTGCCAGACTTCCGGGCACTCCAAAGTCAACTGCAACCGCCCTCGCGTTTACCGTGCAGCAGACCCACAAGTCGCTTCCACTCAAGCAAGTCCTCCAAGGCGCTCTTCAACATCTGCACAACAAACACCCAACATCATCAACTGCATGGTACACATCGACAACTGCGCACCCGGTTCACCACCCACTTACGCACCAGACGAAGAGGAATTCCCGCCACCGCGCTCGCAAGGACTTCAGGTCAACCCGACATACGCTGCAGTCGCCAACGCCGAACCCACCGGGCGAAACACCTGGTTCTTGGAAAGCTGCTGCGGTCAACACATGTGCTCCTCGGGACGCTTCGTGCAACAGGAGAAACGACTCAACCGCGACGTCGTCATCACAGTCGCCAACAACGAAAACCTGAAGACAAACAGACAAGGCGTGGTTCAGCTACAATCCATGGAAACAAACGTAATACTCCAGCTCAACAAAGTGCTCATTGTCGACAACCTGGGATACAATCTACTAAGCGTAAGCCAACTAATGGCCAAAGGGATTCACCTGGAGTGCGACTCTTACTCCAACGAGTTCCGGCTTTACCACGGGAAGGGCGGCCTCTTCATCGGTCGTGCCCTCTTGAAGTCCGGCGTCTTCGTGTTGGACTTCGTCCCCGACCGCGGTACTGCCGACAGCGACGGTATCGTATCGTTCGCCGCCTGGACTCACCCGCCAGATCTTGATCCCGACTTCGACAGTGACGGCTTCTGGCACTCCAACACCATACCTGCAGCAGAGAGAACACGAGCATTAGCAGTTATCAGACAAGAAAGACAAGTACCCACAAGTGTCCCAACAAAACCATCACCTGCAGTATCGGCAGCAGGACACAGCCGAGTACCACCACCATCAACACGAGGACCACCAACGGAAGCAGACCAACTTATGCCCGCCACACGAGAAGCTTGTCGAAGTCCCGCCTCGGTCGTCGCGTTCTTCTCCAACGCCGACATCTACCACCGCTCGCCCGGTCACCGTGCTCCCGACGACATCTGGCACCAACGCCTCGGACACCCTGCAAACAGCACAATACTTCAAACAATCCAAGCAGAGGTGTTAGAACGCAACGCCCTTCTGACGACGAGCGGTCAAGAACTTCGACGACCACGCGCACGGTGCTTCACATGCCCCGAAGCAGATCTTCCTCATCAACCTTTTTCATCCCATCACAACCCAAGCGCACCTACTTACGCTCCGATGGAAAAAGTCTACAGCGATATTTTAAACATGCCTCGAGACGACGCCGAAGCCGACTTTAACTACGTCATCACTTTCATCGACGCCGCAACCAGATATGTCTGGCACTTCAATCTCAAAACGCGCGACCAAGCCTTCGAAGCCTTCACAACATGGCTCCCCATCGCCAAACGAGAATCAGGTCTCAAACTCAAGAGCTTCCAGTCAGACGGTGCACTGGAATACCAGTCACAACGCTTCAGGACCTATCTGGCGGAAAGGGGAATCAGACGCCTGGTGTCCCTGCCCTATGCTCACCAACAGCAGGGGGTAGCAGAACGCATGAATCGGACCTTGCAGACGACGATGCGAAAACTGCTTCAGGGGATGCGACTGCCAACCACACTGTGGCCAGACGCGATGACACATGCTGTTCACCTGCACAACCTGCTGTCCTCGTCATCACTTCCCAACAACGCATCACCGCACCTGCTGTGGACAAGAAAAAGGGGCAGCACAAAATTACTCAGAGTCTTTGGCTGCATGGTACAGTACAGACCCCACACAGCCCGAGCAGGACGCTTCACACAACAAGCTCGGTGGGGACTCCACCTCGGCATCGCGAAACATTTTCACGCGTGGAAAATTCTCGACATCCAAGACAAAAACACGGTGGCATCACGAGACGTTATCTTCTACGAACGACTGACTCTACAGCATTACCTGGACAACCTTGCCAACACACAAGACCCCACCGCCGGCCTCTCGGGACTTCGTTCCTTCGCCGATCGTGCTGCCGAAGCTGACGCAGCAGAAGAAGACGTACCTGGAGCCCCGGAAGCTGCCGGGCCACTCCCATTCTGTTCCGTACCTGTTCCACTCGATGAAGATAATCCCCTCGATAGCAACAACCTCGACACCTTTTACCACTTCGCCGACCAAGGTTACGCTACACCTCACCCCGTCGACACGAATATTTCGGAACGCATCGGCCCCAATTTCTTACCTGACCCCGAAGACGGTGACGAAGCAGCTTATTCCGGGAATGACAATTCCCCTCGACACACACCCACGGGACTCCAGATTCTAGGCCTCTGGGTCTCCGTCCAGCATCCGCCGCCGCCTTCTACGCGTGAGCCTTCAACCTTGTCGCAGGCTCTGGGGGGGGAACATAAGGTAAAATGGAAGGAAGTGATGGAAAAGGAGTTAAAAGCTCTGCAAGACCGAGAAACATGGAAACTGGTACCTGCAACGAGCATCAACGGGAAGAACGTTCTCTCGGGGAAATGGGTGTACCGCATCAAGACCAACTCAGACGGCTCCATCGAGCGATTCAAAGCTCGATGGGTCGTACGAGGCTTCGATCAACGATACGGAACCGACTACACAGAAACCTTCGCTCCAGTCTCCCGTCACACCTCATTACGCATCCTACTCGCCGTCGCGGCCACGAAAACACTACCACTACGCCAAATCGATGTCGCGAATGCGTTCCTATACGCACCTGTGGACGCTGAGATCTTCGTCGAACAACCCCACGGATTCATCGACGACCCCACGAAAATATGCCGACTGACAAAATCCCTATACGGGATCAAGCAAGCCCCGCGGCTCTGGCAGCAGCATCTTCACAGCCGTCTCGTAAAAATCGGCTTCCTACAGCTACCACATGACCAAGGCATGTACCGACTGCAGAAGGGAAGAGATTACATTCTGCTCATCGTCTACGTCGACGACCTGCTCTACATCGGTTCTACCACCGACATCGTCACCCGGTTCGAAGGGGAGCTGAAAGGGGACCTGACGCTCACAGTGTCCGACTCAGTAACCCAGTACTTGGGGCTAAATATCGTCGAAGACAACTCGGCGTTCTACCTACACGCTGGAAAGTACGCAGGCACTGTCGCGAAGAAATTCGGACTAACACCGGCTACCGCCTCAACTCCCTACCGCTACGGAAACAACAACAGCGCCTCCGCAAAACTCCCCGCGAAGCAAATCCAGGAGTATCAACAGAAGCTCGGCTGCCTACTATTTGCAGCAGTAACCTGCCGACCCGACCTGTCCTATAGTGCAAGTCAACTGGCGACGCATCTGAAGCAACCGGAACAGGAGGATCTCGAGGAGCTCAACCGGGCACTACTCTACTTCATCTCCACGCCGACGATCGGACTTACCTACAGCAAAGCGACAACATCGTCCGTACAACTACTCGGATACGTCGACGCCGACCACGCGGGAGATAGGGAAAATCGACGATCTAGGACGGGCTACATCTACCGACTAGAACCCATCGGAACTATCTCCTGGCAGTCGAGCAAGCAGGAGTTAATCGCACTATCCTCTGCTGAAGCAGAGTACATCGCCCTTTGTACCGCGACCAAGGAAGGACTCTACCTGCGAGAGTTACTCGAGGAAGCGAAGATCGCGACCCTGCCCGCCTTCTCACTCTTCTGCGACAACCAATCTGCGATCAAAATCGCAAACAAGAACGGCATCGCCAACCGAACCAAGCACATCGCCCTGCGGTACTTCTTCGTCAAGGATGAAATCGCGAAGGGGAGACTTCAACTCAGTTACTGCCCGACGACAGAAATGGCCGCAGACTATTTGACGAAGAAATTGGCGAAGGCAAAATTCGACTACTGCATGGTGCTGACCGGACAAACAAACGTCATCGGACCTGAACAAGTCAGCACTCCAGAAACGAAGGGGAGTGTTGAAAGTACATCAAAAGACTTAAGCGTTTCTGAAGTGTAACACTACACTCGAGGAAGATTGCAAGGGGTACGCGAGTCAACGGAAGTTACACGAGGGGGCGGACAAAGAACACGAAGGGTCTGGGACTCAAAGGGTCGCAACTGGAGATTGCGACTGACCGTTACAGCATCACGGATGGTAACCGAAGCGGCAATCGAGTCGCTATGCGACTCGATAAACCGTTCCTGTAACTGTACTCTGCAACTGCTTTCTTATCTTCTATATATTGCTGTATGCTTGTTTCTTTAATAAATCACTTGTTCTCACATACTAGTACAAGGGTTCAACTGTCTCAACTTCCGCTGCACTACTCCAAGTCTCAAGTCTCTACAGCTGGGACTTAGTCTCTGCAAAAGATCCTAAGGGCTTTTCTCAGCCCAACACATGTGACGACTTTAGAGATTGATCATAGCGCAAACACGTTACACTGCAATTTGATAATGCAACTCATGAATAGGTTCACATGCTATTCGTTCCCACTCCACACCATCACCCACCCAACCTGACACATTCCCCTGTGTCACCCTCTCACCAACGCCCCCACCATGCTCCCGGTGGCAAAAATTGACTTCATTCGAAAGCTGTGGCCATGGAAGCAAAGGTGACTTGGGGGAAAGCTTCCTGGGCTCTGTACTTAAAGCCTGTCTTGACCAGAAGTAGGTCCTCCTAAACCAAGCAGAAATGCCGACACTTCTTGCAGCAGCCATGTGTTTTCGGCTCTCGATAAATGGTGGCCAAAGTCCAGATGGTGGCCAAACATCGGATGTGGCCCGTCAGCGGTTGATATTCGGCAGTAATACGTCGCGATGCACCCGCGCACCTGGCAAGGGGGAGAGACCGATTGCCATGCCTCATCTCATGGTGTCTTGAGCTGAAATCTCATCCAATGTCAACCCTATTTTGCATCATAGCCATCCACCGTAACATCCAGCCATTGTGCAACCATCACCCAACCATCATCCTACCATCCTCCAACCATCCTCCAACCATCCTCCAACCATCATCCTACCATCATCCTACCCTCACCCAACGGACCTTCCGGTGGCTCCATTGTCGCTTGCCTGCTGGCCATTACTGCAGCTCGGCTGGTTCAACCTTTTCTACTGATCCCTGAGGGGGCGCTAGCCTGCGTTCTGTGCTGCGCTGACCTGCGTTCCGAGCTGCGCTGACCTGCGTTCCGTGCTGCGCTGACCAGCGTCACCGCGCTGACCTGCATTCCATGCTGCGCTGACCTGCGTTCTGTGCTGCACTGATCTGAGTTCCGTGTTGCAATGACCCGCGTTCCATGCTGCGCTGACCTGCTTGTGGAGATCAACACGGCAGATAGAGGCAGTGGGGATGGTCGCCTGTCCGCGCCGCCCGAACAGCTGCCACGTGTCCAGCAGCCGACAGCCGTCGATTTGAATCGTGCGCACCAGAAATGCCTCACGCACTTTCTGAGCAGCGAACCTGCGGCGGGTAGGTGGGGACGAGGGAGCGGGTGAATTGCAATGAAGCAAGTACCGGTCGTGCAGTGGGAAGGGAAAGTGCGAGCAATGCACGTGGGAAGCACGACTACGGACAAGCAGTCAGTTGAAAGGGCAGAGGCCATGATGCACAGCATGCACCGTGTGTAGTGAGTCGATTTTTGAGTCGACTAAAAAATCGGCTCACTACAGAAGGGCATAAGCCATGAAACACCACATGAAGGCTGCAGCAGTGGCATGAGAGAAGATAAAAACCGTTGTTCCTGGTATGTTGCGACTCAACACATGCACAGCCCCCCCATGTCACGTGCATTTCCCCCCATGCCACATGCACTGGCCCCTGGCCCCCATGTCACGTGCATTTCCCCCCATGCCACACGCACTGCCCCCATGCCAACAGCCCCTCACCGCCCTCACAGAGCGAACAAGGCGGATAAGACGGGCGCGATAGGCGGCAAGGGTTGCCCGTCATGGTTGTGGCTGTCAGGCAGCACTGCGAGCACCGCCAGGAGCGACCAGACCTGCCCAGGAGACGTGCAAGACATTGGAGAGCACGGAACATGACACGGATGGAACATGGCCTGCCACATGTTGTAAACCCTAAAATAAGGGATGGAACATGGTAGGTCACATGTCCTAAACCCTAGAATAAGGGATGGAACATGGTAGGACACATGTCCTAAACCCTAGAATAAGGGATGGAACATGGTAGGTCACATGTCCTAAACCCTAGAATAAGGGATGGAACATGGTAGGTCACATGTCCTAAACCCTAGAATAAGGGATGGAACATGGTAGGTCACATGTCCTAAACCCTAGAATAAGGGATGGAACATGGTATGTCACATGTGCTAAACCCTAGTACAAGGGGATGGAAGATGGTATGTCACATGTCCTAAACCCTAGTACAAGCGGATGGAAGATGGTATGTCACATGTCCTAAACCCTAGTATAAGCGGATGGAAGATGGTATGCCATCACATGCTATGCTGGTCGATGGCAAGTGAGCAGCTTTTCATGCAAACCACTTCACAGCAACCCTTTCGTTTCCATGTGATACGGGATGGATGGAACATGGCACACCAAATCGCATGTGATACGGGATGCATGGAACATGGCACGCCAAATCGCATGTGATACGGGATGGATGGAACATGGCACGCTAAATCGCATGTGATACGGTTCGGGATGGATGGATCATGGCACGCCAAATCGCATGTGATACGGGATGGATGGATCATGGCACGCCAAATCGCATGTGATACGGGATGGATGGAACATGGCACGCCAAATCGCATGTGATACGGGATGGATGGAACATGGCACGCCAAATCGCATGTGATACGGGATGGATGGATCATGGCACGCCAAATCGCATGTGATACGGGATGGATGGAACATGGCACGCCAAATCGCATGTGATACGGGATGGATGGAACATGGCATGCCAAATCGCATGTGATACGGGATGGATGGAACACGGCATGCCAAATCGCATGTGATACGGGATGGATGGAACACGGCATGCCAAATCGCATGTGATGAGAAACGTTCGCCTCTATGGTTCGATGCTCATGCCCATGCAGTATCATGCACATGCCGTCTCATGCTAATTACCCATGTCCTCTCATGCTCCTTACTCATGCCCTGTCATGCACATGCCATATCACGCTCATACCCATGCTGTGTCAACCAAATACCCACCTTAAGTGCTTCACACCACATACCACACCACCATACACGCCTCACCGCATCTCCCCCAAGACTCACAGCTCACCGCGAAGCCGAGCGTTGCGTTGGCCCAGTGGAGCGGCGGCAGGCGGATGACGAGGTCCGAGCTGGTCCTCGTCAGCAGCTGGAGGAAGGGAAGGGGGAAGGGGGAAGGGGGAATAATGGGGGAGGGGGAAGGGGAATGGGGAAGGGGGGAGGGGACGGGTGGAGGGGACGGGTGGAGGGGGCAAGGAGTGAGGTAAGGACCACGGGGAAGGGGATTGAGGAGGTTACGGCAGGCGGATGAAGAGGTCGGAGTTGGTCCTCGTCAGCAGCTGAGGGGGGGGGTGGGGGTGGTGGGGGGGAGAGGGGGGGGAGAGGGGGTGGCGGACGGGCGAAAGGGACATCGGCTGGTGGACGGGGGGAAGGGGATTGAGAATAGGGCGGCAGGCGGATGAAGCAGTCGCAGCTGGTCCTCGTCAGCAGCTGAGAGGGGGGGAGGGGGAATGGGGAGAGTGGGCGGAAGAGCGAATTGGGCAGGGGGTAGAGTACGGCACGGCGGCCAGAAATTGAAAAGGCTTGTTGAAAGCCAAGGCTAATGTGGTGCAGTGGAGTGCATTAAGGGGCGGCATTTCAAACCCAGCAGCGACTCATATCTTTCCCCCCTCCCCCACCCACCCCACCCCCCCCCCCTGACTCGCGTCTTCCCGCACTGGCGCACCACCACGTGCGTGCCATATGTGGACACTGGCAGTCTCCCCCTCCCCCACCTCCCCTCCCCATTGGCGCACCACGCGCGTGCCAGCTGGCGGAGCGCCGCCCTGCGAGTGCGACGGCTCGATCAACGGCATCTCCATCTCCACCGCAACTGACGCCGCTTTTGACGCTGCCGAATCCAGGCCCGAAGGGTGCGGGGGTGTGACGGTTACTACGTGAAAGGAGGATGCTGTCGGCTTGGCGTCTGAGCCCCGCGGGGCGGATGAGGCGCTGGCGGATTCCGCCATTGCCACTGCGGCGGAAGCAGCGCGGGGAAGGCGCACGAGGAGGGGGAATTATATGAATTTATCTGATCGAACCAGCGGGACAGAACGGGTAGGTAATAGGGGCACAGCGGTGGGTACGAGGCAGAGCCGGGGGGGACGCTGAAAGGAGACTGCAAGGCACCGGATAACTGGAGAACAATACTGACGAGGGGGCAAATGTGAGTTCTGAAACGCAGTAGAAAGCGCGAACAGCGATGGAGGAACGGAAGTTGCGCGAAGAGCAGAGGGAACGAAAAATCAGCGGGGAACGGAAATGCTAGCTGGCGGCCAAGTGGAAAAGGACAACTGCCACCTTGGGATTTACGATGGACGAGTGGATTTCAGTTGAGGGTGGTTTGCGCTGTACGCCATACGTGCTGCATCACTGTCGTATAAGAAAAAACAGCCAAGACATCAACCATGCAATTGTCAACTGCTGAAACCTTCAACAGGATTGGCTGGCTTGCTTGAAAAGCTGCTTTGTTTCTCCGTTTCGCATCCCTGTAATCTGCTCCACACATCATTAACAAATACAAATAGAAGAGGGGAGGGAGTGTTCACAAGACCACCAATTGTATGTGTTGGAAATATCTCAAATGACTTAAGCGTTTCTGAAGTATAACACTGTACTCGAGGAAGATTACAGGGGAGCACGCGAGTCAACGGAGGTTGCACGAGGGGGCGGACAAAGAATGCGAAAAGACTCGAAAGGTCGCAACTGGAGGTTACGACTGACCGTTACAACATCACGGATGGTAACCGAAGTGGCAATCGAGTCGCTGTGCGACTCGATAAACCGTTCCTGTAACTGTATTCTACAACTGCTTTCTTATCTTCTATATATTGCTGTATGCTTGTTTCTTTAATTAATCACTTGTTCTCACATACTAGTACAAGGGTTCAACCGTCTCAACTTCCGCTGCACTACTCAAAGTCTCAAGTCTCTACAGCTGGCACTTAGTCTCTGAAAAGATCCTAAGGGCTTTCTCTCAGCCCAATATGGTATGAGAGCTGGTCAGAGACCAAACTCCCAGCAACTGCGCTCCATCAACCTGCAACTCAACTCAATTCAACGACTTCATTGATCACAAGACATGGACAGCAAGGGCAAGAAAGTCTCTACGGGCTCACCCAGCGGCCAAGAAACTCAACACGACAACTCTGGTCTGCACACCTCAGGACTACAGACAGAGACCGGGACTGCTCGAGAAACAACGGGAAGAGTACCAGAGATGGTGACTCCATCTCCCTCTTCAAGCGTGGACCCCAACCTTATGGAAAGGTTCTTCAGCTTCATGTCGCACTTCGACCAGCAGCAGCAGACAAGGACACCTGCGCATTCAACACACAGCAATGGAGGAAACATGGGATTAGCGCTGATGAGCCTCGACAACTCATCGTTTGGGCGACACAATCAAGCGCCTACCTTTGCGCCTTATCACTCTTCACCGGGGACGTTCGAGTTCATGCCGCCCCGTGCCCAACCAACAGCAGCTGCATCACAACAAACACCAAACGAAATCTTAAGTCTCCAGGCGCAGTTTTCACACGTGATTAAACTGCAGACATCCTCACCGTTCAACGGACACGACTTCTTTACCTGGAGCTTCGAGTTCGAGCTGCTGATGGAGGCTGCGCACCTTCTGGGATACTTCAACGGGTCCCTGCCATTCCCAAGCAACGGCACTGGAAAGGAACAAGAAATCTTCACGTATCAGTCGCTGCTGGCGTATACGGTTCTCCTGAGAAACCTGTCACCACAAGAACAGCAGAGCATTAGAACATACAGGAGCTATGGAAACTCCGCGGAGCTCGCATGGCACCATCTCAAGTGCCTCTACCAAGCAAACGACAGCGTGACACAAAGCAGACTCATGCAACAACTGACAACAATACAAATGAAGACCGGGGAAAAGGCGATGCAGTATATGAGCCGCTGCCAGACCCTCCGCGACCGCCTGCTTCGGTGCGGAGGAACAATCACTGAAGAAAGCTTCGTGACACTTGTCCTCGCCGGGCTCGGGCCAGAATGGAGAACCACACGATCGCTTCTTCGCGCCCACGGAAGGATTTCGGAGATGCACCTCTGCGCCGAGCTTCACGCTGAACAACAGGAGATGGACCTGTTCGAAGAAAGACAACCAAGGAAGCAGCAGCAGTTAGTCTTCTACACTCAACGAAGAAACGACAACACCTACAATCAACGCAGCAAGCAAGAACGCGACAACAGGGGATTTACCTTCGTGCCGCCGTTCTGCCACAAGTGCCAGACTTCCGGGCACTCCAAGGTCAACTGCAACCGCCCTCGCGTTTACCGTCCAGCAGACCCACAAGTCGCTTCCACTCAAGCAAGTCCCCCAAGACGCTCTTCAACATCTGCACAACAGACACCAAACATTATCAATTGCATGGTACACATCGACAACTGCGCACCCGGCTCACCACCCACTTACGCGCCAGACGAAAAAGAGCTCCCGCCACCGCGCTCACAAGGCCTTCAAGTCAATCCAACATATGCTGCGGTCGCCAACGCCGAACCCACTGGGCGAAACACCTGGTTCTTGGACAGCTGCTGCGGGCAACACATGTGCTCTTCGGGACGATTCGTGCAACAGGAGAAACGCCTCAACCGCGACGTCGTCATCACCGTCGCCAACAACGAAAATCTGAAGACAAACAGACAAGGCGTGGTTCAGTTACAATCCATGGAGACAAACGTCATACTTCAGCTCAACAAAGTCCTCATTGTCGACAACCTGGGATACAACCTACTAAGCGTAAGCCAACTAATCGCCAAGGGGATTCACCTGGAGTGCGACTCCTACTCCAACGAGTTTCGGCTATACCACGGAAAGGGTGGCCTCTTCATCGGTCGTGCCCTCCTGAAATCCGGCGTCTTCGTGTTGGACTTCGTCCCCGACCGCGGTACTGCCGACAGCGACGGCATCGTATCATTCGCCGCCTGGACACACCCCGCCGGATCTTGATCCAGAATTCGACAGTGACGGCTTCTGGCACTCCAACACCATACCTGCAGCAGAAAGAACACGAGCATTAGCAGTCATCAGACAAGAAAGACAAGTACCCGCGAGTATCCCAACCAAACCATCACCTGCAGTAGCAGCAGCAGGACCCAGCCGAGTCCCACCACCGGCGATCCGAGGACCGCCAACCGAAGCAGACCAACTTATGCCCATCACACGATAAGTTTGTCGAAGTCCCGCCACAGTCGTCGCATTCTTCTCCAACGCCGACATATACCACCGCTCGCCGGGTCATCGCGCTTCCGACGACATCTGGCACCAACGCCTCGGGCATCCTGCAAACAGCACGATACTACAAACAATCCAAGCAGAGGTGTTAGAACGCAACGCCCTCCTAATGACGAGCGGCCAAGAACTTCGAAGACCACGAGCACGGTGCTTCACGTGCCCCGAAGCAGATCTTCCCCATCAGCCTTTTCCATCTCATCACAACCCAAGCGCACCTACCTACGCTCCGATGGAAAAAGTCTACAGCGATATTTTAAACATGCCTCGAGAAGACACCGAAGCCGACTTCAACTACGTCATCACGTTCATCGACGCAGCAACCAGATACGTCTGGCACTTCAATCTCAAGACGCGCGATCAAGCTTTCGACGCCTTCACAACATGGCTTCCCATCGCCGAACGAGAATCAGGAACCAAGCTCAAGAGCTTCCAGTCAGACGGTGCACTGGAATACCAGTCACAACGCTTCATGACCTATCTGGCGGAAAGAGGAATCAGACGCCTGGTGTCTCTGCCCTATGCACACCAGCAGCAGGGGGTCGCAGAACGCATGAACCGGACCTTGCAGACGACGATGCGAAAACTGCTTCTGGGAATGAGGCTGCCCACCACACTGTGGCCAGACGCGATAACACATGCAGTTCACCTGCACAACCTGCTGTCCTCGTCATCGCTTCCCAACAACGCATCACCGCACCTGTTGTGGACAAGAAAAAGGGGCAGCACAAAATTACTTCCGAGTTTTCGGCTGCATGGTACAGTACAGACCCCACACAGCCCGAGCAGGACGCTTCACACAACGAGCTCGGTGGGGACTACACCTCGGCATCGCCAAACATTTTCACGCGTGGAAAATTCTCGACATACAAGACAAAAATACCGTGGCATCACGTGATGTTATCTTCTACGAGCGACTGACGCTGCAGCATTACCTGGACAACATTGCCAACACACAAGACCCCACCGACGGCTTCTCCGGACTTCGTTCCTTCGCCGACCGTGCTGCCGAAGCTGACGCGGCAGAAGAAGACGTACCTGAAGCCTCGGAAGCTGCCGGACCACTCCCATTCTGTTCCGTACCTGTTCCACTCGACGAAGACAATCCTCTCGATAGCAACAACCTCGACACCTTTTACCACTTCGCTGACCAAGGTTACATTACACCCCACCCAGTCGACACAAATGTTTCAGAACGCATCGGTCCCAACTTCTTACCTGACCCAGAAGACGGTGACGAAGCAGCTTATTCCGGGAATGAAAATTCCCCTCGACACACACCCACAGGACTGCAGATTCTAGGCCTCTGGGTCTCCGTCCAGCATCCGCCGCCGCCTTCTCCGCGAGAGCCTTCGACCCTGTCGCAGGCTCTGGGGGGGGAATATAAGGCGAAATGGAAGGAAGCGATGGAAAAGGAGTTAAAGGCTCTGCAAGACCAGAAAACATGGAAACTGGTACCTGCAACAAACATCAACGGGAAAAACGTCCTCTCGGGGAAATGGGTGTACCGCATTAAGACCAACTCAGACGGCTCCATCGAACGATTCAAAGCTCGATGGGTCGTACGAGGCTTCGATCAACGATACGGGACCGACTACACAGAAACCTTCGCTCCAGTCTCCCGTCACACCTCATTACGCATCCTACTCGCCGTCGCGGCCACGAAAACATTACCACTACGCCAAATCGACGTCGCGAATGCGTTCCTATACGCACCTGTGGACGCCGAGATTTTCGTCGAACAACCCCACGGATTCATCGACGACCCCACGAAAGTATGCCAACTGACAAAATCCTATACAGGATCAAGCAAGCCCCGCGGCGTTGGCAGGAGCATCTCCACGGCCGTCTCGCAAAAATCGGATTCCTACAGCTGCCGCATGACCAAGGAATGTACGGACTGCAGAAGGGAAGAGAGTATATCCTACTCATCGTCTACGTCGACGACCTGCTCTACATCGGCTCCACTACCGACATCGCCACCTGGTTCGAACGGGAGCTGAAAGAAGACTTAACACTCACGGTGTCCGACGAAGTGACCCAGTACCTAGGACTGAATGTCGTCGAAAACGACACGGCGTTCTACCTACACGCTGGAAAGTACTCAGGCACCGTCGCGAAGAAATTCGGTTAACACCGACTACTGTCCCAACCCCCTACCACTACGGGAACAACAACAGCACCTCCGCAAAACTCCCCGCGAAGCAAATCCAGGAGTATCAACAGAAGCTCGGCTGCCTACTATTCGCAGCAGTAACTTGCCGACCCGACCTGTCCTATAGTGCGAGTCAACTGGCGACGCATCTGAAGCAACCGGAACAGGAAGATCTTGAGGAGCTCAACCGGGCACTACTCTACTTCGTCTCCACGCCGACGATCGGGCTTACCTACAGCAAAGCGACAACACCGTCCGTACGACTACTCGGATACGTCGACGCTGACCACGCGGGAGATAGGGAAAATCGACGATCTAGGACGGGCTACATCTACCGACTAGAACCCATCGGAACTATCTCCTGGCAGTCGAGCAAGCAGGAGTTAATCGCACTATCATCGGCTGAAGCAGAGTATATCGCCCTTTGTACTGCGACCAAGGAAGGACTCTACCTGCGGGAGCTACTCGAGGAAGCGAAGATCGCGACCCTGCCCGCCTTCTCACTCCTCAGCGACAACCAATCTGCGATCAAAATCGCGAACAAGGACGGCTTCGCCAACCGAACCAAGCACATCGCCCTGCGGTACTTCTTCGTCAAGGATGAAATCGCGAAGGGGAGACTTCAACTCAGTTACTGCCCGACGACAGAAATGGCCGCAGATTATCTGACGAATAAATTGGCGAAAGCAAAATTCGACTACTGCATGCTCCTGACCGGGCAAACAAACGTCACCGGATCTGAACACGCCAGCACTCCAGAAACGAAGGGAGTGTTGGAAATATCTCAAAGGACTTAAGCGTTTCTGAAGTATAACACTGTACTCGAGGAAGATTACAGGGGAGCACGCGAGTCAACGGAGGTTGCACGAGGGGGCGGACAAAGAATGCGAAAAGACTCGAAAGGTCGCAACTGGAGGTTACGACTGACCGTTACAACATCACGGATGGTAACCGAAGCGGCAATCGAGTCGCTGTGCGACTCGGATAAACCGTTCCTGTAACTGGTATTCTACAACTGCTTTCTTATCTTCTATATATTGCTGTATGCTTGTTTCTTTAATTAATCACTTGTTCTCACATACTAGTACAAGGGTTCAACCGTCTCAACTTCCGCTGCACTACTCAAAGTCTCAAGTCTTCACAGCTGGGACTTAGTCTCTGAAAAGATCCTAAGGGCTTTTTCTCAGCCCAACATGGTATGAGAGCTGGTCAGAGACCAAACTCCCAGCAACTCGCTCCATCAACCTGCAACTCAACTCAATTCAACGACTTCATTGATACAAGACATGGACAGCAAGGGCAAGAAAGTCTCTACGGGCTCACCCAGCGGCCAAGAAACTCAACACGGCAACTCTGGTCTGCACACTCAGGACTGCAGACAGAGACCGGGACTGCTCAAGAAACAACGGGAAGAGTACCAGAGATGGTGACTCCATCTCCCTCTTCAAGCGTGGACCCAAGCTTATGGAAAGGTTCTTCAGCTTCATGTCGCACTTCGACCAGCAGCAGCAGACAAGGACATCTGCGCATTCAACACAGAGCAATGGAGGAAACATGGGATTAGCGCCGATGAGCCTCGACAACTCATTTTGGGCGACACAATCAAGCGCCTACCTTTGCGCCTTATCACTCTTCACCGGGGACGTTCGAGTTCATGCCGCCCCGTGCCCAACCAACAGCAGCTGCATCACAACAAACACCAAACGAAATCTTAAGTCTCCAGCGCAGTTTTCACACGTGATTAAACTGCAGACATCCTCACCGTTCAACGGACACGACTTCTTTACCTGGAGCTTCGAGTTCGAGCTGCTGATGGAGGCTGCGCACCTTCTGGGATACTTCAACGGGTCCCTGCCATTCCCAAGCAACGGCACTGGAAAGGAACAAGAAATCTTCACGTATCAGTCGCTGCTGGCGTATACGGTTCTCCTGAGAAACCTGTCACCACAAGAACAGCAGAGCATCAGAACATACAGGAGCTATGGAAACTCCGCGGAGCTTGCATGGCACCATCTCAAGTGCCTCTACCAAGCAAACGACAGCGTGACACAAAGCAGACTCATGCAACAACTGACAACAATACAAATGAAGACCGGGGAAAAGGCGATGCAGTATATGAGCCGCTGCCAGACCCTCCGCGACCGCCTGCTTCGGTGCGGAGGAACAATCACTGAAGAAAGCTTCGTGACACTTGTCCTCGCCGGGCTCGGGCCAGAATGGAGAACCACACGATCGCTTCTTCGCGCCCACGGAAGGATTTCGGAGATGCACCTCTGCGCCGAGCTTCACGCTGAACAACAGGAGATGGACCTGTTCGAAGAAAGACAACCAAGGAAGCAGCAGCAGTTAGTCTTCTACACTCAACGAAGAAACGACAACACCTACAATCGACGCGGCAAACAAGAACGCGACAACAGGGGATTTACCTTCGTGCCGCCGTTCTGCCACAACTGCCAGACTTCCGGGCACTCCAAGGTCAACTACAACCGCCCTCGCGTTTACCGTCCAGCAGACCCACAAGTCGCTTCCACTCAAGCAAGTCCCCCAAGACGCTCTTCAACATCTGCACAACAGACACCAATATTATCAATTGCATGGTACACATCGACAACTGCGCACCCGGCTCACCACCCACTTACGCGCCAGACGAAGAAGAGCTCCCGCCACCGCGCTCACAAGGCCTTCAAGTCAATCCAACATATGCTGCGGTCGCCAACGCCGAACCCACCGGGCGAAACACCTGGTTCTTGGACAGCTGCTGCGGGCAACACATGTGCTCCTCAGGAGGATTCGTGCAACAGGAGAAACGCCTCAACCGCGACGTCGTCATCAGCATCGCCAACAACGAAAATCTGAAGACAAACAGACAAGGCGTGGTTTCAGTTACAATCCATGGAGACAAACGTCATACTTCAGCTCAACAAAGTCCTCATTGTCGACAACCTGGGATACAACCTACTAAGCGTAAGCCAACTAATGGCCAAGGAGATTCACCTGGAGTGCGGCTCCTACTCCAACGAGTTTCGGCTATAGCACGGAAAGGGTGGCCTCTTCATCGGTCGTGCCCTCCTGAAATCCGGCGTCTTCGTGTTGGACTTCGTCCCCGATCGCGGTACTGCCGACAGCGACGGCATCGTATCATTCGCAGCCTGGACACACCCGCCGGATCTTGATCTAGAATTCGACAGTGACGGCTTCTGGCACTCCAACACCATACCTGCAGCAGAAAGAACACGAGCATTAGCAGTCATCAGACAAGAAAGACAAGTACCCGCGAGTATCCCAACCAAACCATCACCTGCAGTAGCAGCAGGACCCAGCCGAGTCCCACCACCGGCGATCCGAGGACCGCCAACCGAAGCAGACCAACTTATGCCCATCACACGAGAAGTTTGTCGAAGTCCCGCCACAGTCGTCGCGTTCTTCTCCAACGCCGACATATACCACCGCTCGCCGGGTCATCGCGCTTCCGACGACATCTGGCACCAACGCCTCGGGCACCCTGCAAACAGCACGATACTACAAACAATCCAAGCAGAGGTGTTAGAACGCAACGCCCTCCTAACGACGAGCGGCCAAGAACTTCGAAGACCACGAGCACGGTGCTTCACGTGCCCCGAAGCAGATCTTCCCCATCAGCCTTTTCCATCATCACAACCCAAGCGCACCTACCTACGCTCTGATGGAAAAAGTCTACAACGATATTTTAAACATGCCTCGAGAAGACACCGAAGCCGACTTCAACTACGTCATCACGTTCATCGACGCAGCAACCAGATACGTCTGGCACTTCAATCTCAAGACGCGCGATCAAGCTTTCGACGCCTTCACAACGTGGCTTCCCATCGCCGAACGAGAATCAGGAACCAAGCTCAAGAGCTTCCAGTCAGACGGTGCACTGGAATACCAGTCACAACGCTTCAGGACCTATCTGGCGGAAAGAGGAATCAGACGCCTGGTGTCTCTGCCCTATGCTCACCAGCAGCGGGGTCGCAGAACGCATGAACCGGACCTTGCAGACGACGATGCGAAAACTGCTTCTGGGAATGAGGCTGCCCACCACACTGTGGCCAGACGCGATAACACATGCAGTTCACCTGCACAACCTGCTGTCCTCGTCATCGCTTCCCAACAACGCATCACCGCACCTGTTGTGGACAAGAAAAAGGGGCAGCACAAAATTACTACGAGTTTTTGGCTGCATGGTACAGTACAGACCCCACACAGCCCGAGCAGGACGCTTCACACAACGAGCTCGGTGGGGACTACACCTCGGCATCGCCAAACATTTCACGCGTGGAAAATTCTCGACATACAAGACAAAAATACCGTGGCATCACGTAATGTTATCTTCTACGAGCGACTGACGCTGCACCATTACCTGGACAACATTGCCCACACACAAGACCCCACCGACGGCTTCTCCAAACTCCGTTCCTTCGCCGACCGTGCTGCCGAAGCTGACGCGGCAGAAGAAGACGTACCTGAAGCCTCGGAAGCTGCCGGACCACTCCCATTCTGTTCCGTACCTGTTCCACTCGACGAAGACAATCCTCTCGATAGCAACAACCTCGACACCTTTTACCACTTCGCTGACCAAGGTTACATTACACCCCACCCAGTCGACACAAATGTTTCAGAACGCATCGGTCCCAACTTCTTACCTGACCCAGAAGACGGTGACGAAGCAGCTTATTCCGGGAATGAAAATTCCCCTCGACACACACCCACAGGACTGCAGATTTTAGGCCTCTGGGTCTCCGTCCAGCATCCGCCGCCGCCTTCTCCGCGAGAGCCTTCGACCTGTCGCAGGCTCTGGGGGGGGAATATAAGGCGAAATGGAAGGAAGCGATGGAAAAGGAGTTAAAGGCTCTGCAAGACCGGAAAACATGGAAACTGGTACCTGCAACAAGCATCAACGGAAAAAACGTCCTCTCGGGGAAATGGGTGTACCGCATTAAGACCAACTCAGACGGCTCCATCGAACGATTCAAAGCTCGATGGGTCGTACGAGGCTTCGATCAACGATACGGGACCGACTACACAGAAACCTTCGCTCCAGTCTCCCGTCACACCTCATTACGCATCCTACTCGCCGTCGCGGCCACGAAGACATTACCACTACGCCAAATCGACGTCGCGAATGCGTTCCTATACGCACCTGTGGACGCCGAGATTTTCGTCGAACAACCCCACGGATTCATCGACGACCCCACGAAAGTATGCCAACTGACAAAATCCTATACGGGATCAAGCAAGCCCCGCGGCTCTGGCAGCAGTTCCACGGCCGTCTCGCAAAAATCGGATTCCTACAGCTGCCGCATGGCCAATGTACCGACTGCAGAAGGGAAGAGAGTATATCCTACTCATCGTCTACGTCGACGACCTGCTCTACATCGGCTCCACTACCGACATCGCCACCTGGTTCGAACGGGAGCTGAAAGAAGACTTAACACTCACGGTGTCCGACGAAGTGACCCAGTACCTAGGACTGAATGTCGACGAAAACGACACGGCGTTCTACCTACACGCTGGAAAGTACTCAGGCACCGTCGTGAAGAAATTCGGTTTAACACCGACTACTGTCCCAACCCCCTACCACTACGGGAACAACAACAACACCTCCGCAAAACTCCCCGCGAAGCAAATCCAGGAGTATCAACAGAAGCTCGGCTGCCTACTATTCGCAGCAGTAACCTGCCGACCCGACCTGTCCTATAGTGCGAGTCAACTGGCGGCGCATCTGAAGCAACCGGAACAGGAAGATCTCGAGGAGCTCAACCGGGCACTACTCTACTTCGTCTCCACGCCGACGATCGGGCTTACCTACAGCAAAGCGACAACACCGTCCGTACGACTACTCGGATACGTCGACGCCGACCACGCGGGAGATAGGGAAAATCGACGATCTAGGACGGGCTACATCTACCGACTAGAACCCATCGGAACTATCTCCTGGCAGTCGAGCAAGCAGGAGTTAATCGCACTATCCTCGGCTGAAGCAGAGTATATCGCCCTTTGTACTGCGACCAAGGAAGGACTCTACCTGCGGGAGTTACTCGAGGAAGCGAAGATCGCGACCCTGCCCGCCTTCTCACTCCTCTGCGACAACCAATCTGCGATCAAAATCGCGAACAAGGACGGCTTCGCCAACCGAACCAAGCACATCGCCCTGCGGTACTTCTTCGTCAAGGATGAAATCGCGAAGGGGAGACTTCAACTCAGTTACTGCCGACGACAGAAATGGCCGCAGACTATTTGACGAAGAAATTGGCGAAAGCAAAATTCGACTACTACATGCTCCTGACCGGCAAACAAACGTCACCGGATCTAAACATCAGCACTCCAGAAACGAAGGGGAGTGTTGGAAATATCTCAAAGACTTAAGCGTTTCTGAAGTAACACTACTCGAGGAAGACTACAGGGAGCACGCGAGTCAACGGAGGTTACACGAGGGGGCGGACAAAGAATACGAAAAGACTCGAAAGGTCGCAACTGGAGGTTGCGACTGACCGTTACAACATCACGGATGGTAACCGAAGCGGCAATCGAGTCGCTGTGCGACTCGATAAACCGTTCCTGTAACTGTATTCTACAACTGCTTTCTTATCTTCTATATATTGCTGTATGCTTGTTTCTTTAATCAATCACTTGTTCTCACATACTAGTACAAGGGTTCAACGTCTCAACTTCCGCTGCACTACTCCAAGTCTCAAGTCTTCAACAGCTGGGACTTAGTCTCTGAAAGATCCTAAGGGCTTTTTCTCAGCCCAACATGGTATGAGAGCTGGTAGAGACCAAACTCCCAGCAACTACGCTCCATCAACCTGCAACTCAACTCAATTCAACGACTTCATTGATTACAAGACATGGACAGCAAGGGCAAGAAAGTCTCTACGGGCTCACCCAGCGGCCAAGAAACTCAACACGGCAACTCTGGTCTGCACACTCAGGACTGCAGACAGAGACCGGGACTGCTCAAGAAACAACGGGAAGAGTACCAGAGATGGTGACTCCATCTCCCTCTTCAAGCGTGGACCCGCTTATGGAAAGGTTCTTCAGCTTCATGTCGCACTTCGACCAGCAGCAGCAGACAAGGACACCTGCGCATTCAACACAGAGCAATGGAGGAAACATGGGATTAGCGCCGATGAGCCTCGACAACTCATCTTCGGGCGACACAATCAAGCGCCTACCTTTGCGCCTTATCACTCTTCACCGGGGACGTTCGAGTTCATGCCGCCCCGTGCCCAACCAACAGCAGCTGCATCACAACAAACACCAAACGAAATCTTAAGTCTCAGCGCAGTTTTCACACGTGATTAAACTGCAGACATCCTCACCGTTCAACGGACACGACTTCTTTACCTGGAGCTTCGAGTTCGAGCTGCTGATGGAGGCGCGCATCTTCTGGGATACTTCAACGGGTCCCTGCCATTCCCAAGCAACGGCACTGGAAAGGAACAAGAAATCTTCACGTATCAGTCGCTGCTGGCGTATACGGTCTCCTGAGAAACCTGTCACCACAAGAACAGCAGAGCATCAGAACATATCGGAGTTATGGAAACTCCGCGGAGCTGCATGGCACCATCTCAAGTGCCTCTACCAAGCAAACGACAGCGTGACACAAAGCAGACTCATGCAACACTGACAACAATACAATGAAGACCGGGGAAAAGGCGATGCAGTATATGAGTCGCTGCCAGACCCTCCGCGACCGCCTGCTTCGGTGCGGAGGAACAATCACTGAAGAAAGCTTCGTGACACTTGTCCTCGCCGGGCTCGGGCCAGAATGGAGAACCACACGATCTTCTTCGCGCCCACGGAAGAATTTCGGAGATGCACCTCTGCGCCGAGCTTCACGCTGAACAACAGGAGATGGACCTGTTCGAGAAAGACAACCAAGGAAGCAGCAGCAGTTAGTCTTCTACACTCAACGAAGAAACGACAACACCTACAATCGACGCGGCAACAAGAACGCGACAACAGGGGATTTACCTTCGTGCCGCCGTTCTGCCACAACTGCCAGACTTCCGGGCACTCCAAGGTCAACTGCAACCGCCCTCGCGTTTACCGTCCAGCAGACCCACAAGTCGCTTCCACTCAAGCAAGTCCCCCAAGACGCTCTTCAACATCTGCACAACAGACACCAAATATCAATTGCATGGTACACATCGACAACTGCGCACCCGGCTCACCACCCACTTACGCGCCAGACGAAGAAGAGCTCCCGCCACCGCGCTCACAAGGCCTTCAAGTCAATCCAACATATGCTGCGGTCGCCAACGCCGAACCCACCGGGCGAAACACCTGGTTCTTGGACAGCTGCTGCGGCAACACATGTGCTCCTCAGGAGGATTCGTGCAACAGGAGAAACGCCTCAACCGCGACGTCGTCATCAGCGTCGCCAACAACGAAAATCTGAAGACAAACAGACAAGGCGTGGTTTCAGTTACAATCCATGGAGACAAACGTCATACTTCAGCTCAACAAAGTCCTCATTGTCGACAACCTGGGATACAACCTACTAAGCGTAAGCCAACTAATGGCCAAGGAGATTCACCTGGAGTGCGGCTCCTACTCCAACGAGTTTCGGCTATAGCACGGAAAGGGTGGCCTCTTCATCGGTCGTGCCCTCCTGAAATCCGGCGTCTTCGTGTTGGACTTCGTCCCCGATCGCGGTACTGCCGACAGCGACGGCATCGTATCATTCGCAGCCTGGACACACCCGCCGGATCTTGATCTAGATTCGACAGTGACGGCTTCTGGCACTCCAACACCATACCTGCAGCAAAGAACACGAGCATTAGCAGTCATCAGACAAGAAAGACAAGTACCCGCGAGTATCCCAACCAAACCATCACCTGCAGTAGCAGCAGCAGGACCCAGCCGAGTCCACCACCGGCGATCCGAGGACCGCCAACCGAAGCAGACCAACTTATGCCCATCACACGAGAAGTTTGTCGAAGTCCCGCCAGTCGTCGCGTTCTTCTCCAACGCCGACATATACCACCGCTCGCCGGGTCATCGCGCTTCCGACGACATCTGGCACCAACGCCTCGGGCACCCTGCAAACAGCACGATACTACAAACAATCCAAGCAGAGGTGTTAGAACGCAACGCCCTCCTAACGACGAGCGGCCAAGAACTTCGAAGACCACGAGCACGGTGCTTCACGTGCCCCGAAGCAGATCTTCCCATCAGCCTTTTCCATCTCATCACAACCCAAGCGCACCTACCTACGCTCGATGGAAAAAGTCTACAAGCGATATTTTAAACATGCCTCGAGAGACACCGAAGCCGACTTCAACTACGTCATCACGTTCATCGACGCAGCAACCAGATACGTCTGGCACTTCAATCTCAAGACGCGCGATCAAGCTTCGACGCCTTCACAACATGGCTTCCCATCGCCGAACGAGAATCAGGAACCAAGCTCAAGAGCTTCCAGTCAGACGGTGCACTGGAATACCAGTCACAACGCTTCAGGACCTATCTGGCGGAAAGAGGAATCAGACGCCTGGTGTCTCTGCCCTATGCTCACCACAGCAGGGGGTCGCAGAACGCATGAACCGGACCTTGCAGACGACGATGCGAAAACTGCTTCTGGGATGAGGCTGCCCACCACACTGTGGCCAGACGCGATGACACATGCAGTTCACCTGCACAACCTGCTGTCCTCGTCATCGCTTCCCAACAACGCATCACCGCACCTGTTGTGGACAAGAAAAAGGGGCAGCACAAAATTACTCGAGTTTTTGGCTGCATGGTACAGTACAGACCCCACACCCGAGCAGGACGCTTCACACAACGAGCTCGGTGGGGACTACACCTCGGCATCGCAAAACATTTTCACGCGTGGAAAATTCTCGACATACAAGACAAAAATACCGTGGCATCACGTGATGTTATCTTCTACGAGCGACTGACGCTGCAGCATTACCTGGACAACATTGCCACACACAAGACCCCACCGACGGCTTCTCCAAACTCGTTCCTTCGCCGACCGTGCTGCCGAAGCTGACGCAGCAGAAGAAGACGTACCTGAAGCCTCGGAAGCTGCCGGACCACTCCCATTCTGTTCCGTACCTGTTCCACTCGACGAAGACAATCCTCTCGATAGCAACAACCTCGACACCTTTTACCACTTCGCTGACCAAGGTTACATTACACCCCACCCAGTCGACACAAATGTTTCAGAACGCATCGGTCCCAACTTCTTACCTGACCCAGAAGAGACGGTGACGAAGCAGCTTATTCCGGGAATGAAAATTCCCCTCGACACACACCCACAGGACTGCAGATTTTAGGCCTCTGGGTCTCCGTCCAGCATCCGCCGCCGCCTTCTCCGCGAGAGCCTTCGACCCTGTCGCAGGCTCTGGGGGGGA